>CM022529.1:8083324-8442391 GCA_012273795.1 Dendrolimus punctatus | reverse complement strand
TATGCAAATTCAATATACAAGAATATCAGTTCGCTGTTGGCAGTGTTAGTACTTATGAACTGTACAAGTATTTTTCTCGCTATAAATGTACAGTTGGTTAAAAACAACAAGTTATTCTAAAATGTTTCACCAAGCTTAGAAAAATATTGTACAAATGTCTACAATGTTGAAACTTACCTTACCTTAGTTTCGTGAAAGACATTTTGTGGCGTGCAAAGTTATACTTAGAGGTAATAAAGACATCTCAGACGGGTGTGTTTTCATTTTTCTAAATGCCTCGGGCGCTTCTCACTATTCTATACGATTTTAAACCCTCTTGAGCTACCTGTGTTTATTTAGTTTGAAAATAGTATGTGTTGCCAGGACCTAAGTCGTAAGCTTATACATTTATTTTTCTTATGACGCAAGGCGAAATTATATTAAATTTTCTTTTTAAATGTATTTTTTAGGAATTCCTATTTCAGAGGAACGTGTGGTATATCCATGAAGTTTCTCCGGTTTATATTTGTCTGCTTATTTTTATTATAAAAACAATAATTAAAACTCCACCCTATTCAATCATGTCGATGTTAGACAATGTAGGACTTTAAATGTATACAGTAACAGTGTTAGATTATTGTACTATTTTAACGAGTTTATTTGCCGACAGAATTATAGTAAGAAGTAGTTTGTATCTATTACCCCACTACTCAGTCCTGTCCTCGCTCGATTATAAATATGTGTAGACGGAATAACGAGCAACCATACAGGAGGTGCCTCCTCGAGCGCGCTGACTCCGGGCTGAATGTCTCTGCTCCTACGAAGTCGGGAAGCCTGCGGCTATTCAGCTGGATCCTGCACAAAAAATGAGACGACATTCCCACTCCGACTTTGGTCTGAAAATGTTGTAGTAGCGCTCTCGGGTGCCTATTTATTGTGCGAGAAGTGGTACTTAATTATTAAGTTTAAATTATTAAAAGCTACAATTATTTAAATAGAAGAAATATCAATTGTTGACCTTAGATTAGTTAAACGTAAAAATTACGATATTTGACAGTTTTCACTTTTATAAAATCTCGGTTTACTACATATTTCATTCGGTTAGTTCATACTAATGCTAGTTTTAAATGTTTTTTTAACTGTTGTGTAATTTCTTGATTAAGCTATTTTAATATTGAGGCCTACTTGTTCGTCCTTGCTAAAAACTTTTAGTTCACCAAATATCCCGAACGCAGTTTTCTATTGAATTTAGTGTGAAGCATGTATTGCCTCTTTAGATCTGGATGTGTTAGTGAGACTGCATTCTAAAATTAAAAAATACCATCTCTGTACAAAGAACTCATTTTAGTTCTATCCTGGATTGTACCACTAGAAATAAACAACTCTTAATAGAAAGAAAAAGTTCTCATCTCCAGCTCTTAATTCATACCAGAACAGTGCAGTAGTCTGTCCGTTGTTTAATTAATAGATCCTGGCTTTTGTTGCGTGAACAATAGGTGTGCTTTGTTCACATGTGGGCCAATCTTCCTATACCTTTATGCGGTGCATGCCAGTTTGCTTTGTTTTGACTTGTCTGTGATCAGATTTCATAATGGAGATAACGTTAACCCTACCTGGTTTTGTGTGAAATATTGCTTTTCTATAGAAAATTGATAGGATTTCTTAGCAACTTGTTAAATTAGAAAACTTTGTAAAATCGTCTTGTCTGTCCGTCTGTGTAACTTTGTCGTTCATTTTTGTTTTCCATATTCCTTGAAATTACTTAGTCTGTACTCTCATATGTAAATTTAAGTAAATAAATTTTATTGAAATTAATGTATTATTTGTTATTATTGAAATTAATAATAACTGGTGGTATATTTCCTCTCAAAGTCATAAAAAATGTCCACCCAATAGTATTTAAATATGAAATTGAATAATTCTAAAAAACTTCCAGGTCGAACAGTTAAAAAAAACATTAACAAAAATTAGTTTAAAAACATCCTACAGTTGTATTTTTAGGACTCTGTAGTCAATGAAAAAAACAATGAAAGACAAGGAAATAGTGTTTAGTCGTGAAAATATTATTAGCTACACAGGACTCGAATTAAAATGCCGTTGGAATTACTATAGAGTTTATTAGAACTGTACAAACACGTATAAAACAGGCACAAATATGACTGGACACAGCCAGTACAAACTGCACGATTTAATAACACGCGCAAAGTCCGTCACTATATCGCTCATCGAATATACTTCTTACTCATAACGTTGTCGTCGCTTGACTGCCGCACCCGGAGGGCATTATTTTATACTAAACTGTATAATAGAACAAAGGACTGCGTTCACCGAATAACTCCGCACACCTGGCAAGCTTCGATGCAATGCAATAACAACAAGGTTTAGTTCGACAGTAATGATGACCATAAAAGAAGTTCAATAACAATAGCATGTTTTTCTGAATTACATTTTCTAAATACAAAATAAACAAAAGAATTCCTAAATCAAAGAAGGCAATAAACTACGTTTTATGACAGGTAGGTATGCGCATTTCTTTGTCGGTATGTAACAATATTATAGATAAATAAAGAAAGTTGTGTTAATATTTGTTATAGTAAGTATGAATGGGGAATGCATATGAAACAGTTTTTTTCTGGCAAACAGACCATCGCTATTTAATTAATTTGGTATTTAATTTGGCGCTTGCTAACAAATCTACTCATAAAATTTCGCCTTTAATTGAGTGCCCTAAGACATCCCTCCCTGTAGAGTTATCTTCTTTGCTGCTGAGAACGCGTAGATTTGCGAGAAAATGGAAAACAAATTAAATAATACACTCGGAGCTTCGGCCAATTTGCGAACAAACTGGCAAACCGGTATTTAGTCGCTAAACAAAGTTTAAAGAGCTGTTTAGACGAAATTTTCAAAGGATTTCTACTTTAAGTTACTTTCCTGTGTACGGCGTTTTGTTCTAAACTTTCAGCTGATTTGAAGGCATGTAATTCTGATTTCTTTAGTTTGTATTTAGCTATAAGGTCTTGTTGGACAGGTAAAATTAGCTAAGTTACGCCTCGTGATATAAATTGGGTCCGTTTCGAGTTTCATTCAAATTCAATTTCAATTGTTTTTACATGATGCTCTAACAGACAGAGACGGAAAGACAGACAGAAAGGCAGGCAGACAAAAATGCATTTTCGGAATCTTCTGGTCCGAATTAACCCTCCTGACTTTTTTTCACATTTTAAACGCATGATATAAACTTGAAATATTTACAAATTTATTATAGTATATAAAATATATAATAGGTATTATAGATTTATAGACAGCACGTGACTATTTCTATTGCTTAATGCGGTTCTATGCCCTGGAACTTTGAGTCTAGTCGAATCTCTATATTTAGTCATAGAATTAGGGTTATTTTTAAATTTAATTCTACTTGTATTAATAATATTTAAATAAATAATAATTGAGTTATAAACTTCACGAGATTAAAATATAGAAGATAAAAATGGATAATTGGATAAGCAATATAATCGAGAACTCGATTTCATGGTGGATGATGGTGTTTTATTTTAATCTGTCCCAAATTGGGCACAATCGTAATTTATGATGTTTTCGTGTATAAATAATAGCCACTTTTACTGACAACCATTTTATGTTTCAGCTGAATCTAATTTCGGGTGATACATGCCATTGCTCCAGACCACAATTACGTTTGTGTAGGCCGCCATAAATTTGCCAATTACAGGCTCGATGGCAAAACATGAAGAGCTAAAATGACGCTTAGGCGGTTTATCGAGCGTCTTTACATTAAAAAAAACTTAGTAGAGGCCAAAGTATTTTATTTTTTTATATTTAAGTAGCGGATAAAGCAGACGTTGTCCTGCTCTGAAATCATAAAAATCTAAAACACAATCCAATCGTAAAACGAAACCATCTTGGGAACCTCTCAAATACACAGAAATATAATCAAAATCAGCCGACTCGTTTAAGGGTCAGTGACATACACGAGTAGAAGAAACATAAAGATGATGAGCGAATAATAGTTGAACGAAACCTCTTATTCACCTCATTTCATACCTATACATTTAAAATGGATATTATAAGCACACTGAAGAATATTAGAAATAATCGAATACGATAAAAGAAAACTTAACATAATTGTATTGTATTATATACAAACATACACATTTTATTATATGATATAGATATAGACATAGTCCCTCAAGATTATGAGTAGAATACTAAGCCAATTATTAATGGATACTATTAAATAACATACGCTCTTCTCATAGCGGGACACGACTTCAGAATTTCAAGACTTCAAATGAGCCGATTATGATAAAATTCTGTATGTCTATATTTCTGATAAAGGGAATGACCGATTTTTATCTTTAAAAGTGGTATTTTTTTTTATTGAATATGCATTTGAAATTTACGCAAGCAAAGTTGCGAGAATTTTTCTGCTAAATAAAAAAACATATTCGCACCGCACGTAGTTCATTTTAGCTGCCTAAATTCGTAGTAGCACTAGTTAATGTCTCTGGCGACGTCTTGGCGGCTGCACCAGACACTTTAGCACTGCCGCCATTCCTTAAAGAAAGCTGCAAAAATATAATTTGGCACCCTATGTGAAGCCACAGTTCACCATTATTCATTTTATTTTTAACATCTTAAGTTGACCATTCAGTTTTATTTTGGATTAATTGTATAATAAAATTATGAGCTATAACATACATAATAAGTACAATGTGTACCTATTTGCTGCTTTATTTTGGCTTTTTGTATGAATTAATTTTAGTGGTGGTAGTTTATTATGATTTTTAATTACCTGTACTAAAATGACAGCTGTGATTGATCTTTTACATGTTCAAAGCTTGGAACAACCACTGCTGTAAAGCTGTAGATTAAATCCTACTGTACTGTAAGTTGAATTTGTATAGAAATTTAGTAGAATTCAACTCACAGTGGTGAGTTGTTGATTGAACTCCAACAACTCAATTTTGAATAAAAGAAAAGGGTGATTGCAGCTGTCATTTTAGTCCAGGTAACTAAAAATCAGAGTACAGGTGTAACTGTTGCTTGCGGCTTCACCCACATAAATGAAATATAGTCATAGATTGAGTAGTAAAAAAAATTCAAAAGCTAGCCCCTTTTTCACCACTTTAGGGGTACAATTATTATAACAACGCTGATATAAGCACGTCTATATTTATTTCAAATCAGAAGAAGGCATATTAAATTTCGCGCTTAATTTGAAAATGGCGGATTTCCATAAAAAATTTCGTCCCCTTTCTTTTCGTCACCATCTTAGAGTTGAATTTTCAAAAATCGTTTCTTAGGGCGCACCTAAAGTATAGAAATGTAGAGGACGAAAGCTGACTAGGACACTTATAACTAAAAAATCGGATAAGTGTCCACGGAATAGGAGTGCAAAATTTAAGCTAAAACCACGTGGAATGTACATTATACTACAGCTGGCAATACTGTCAACACTGAAAATAATGTTCAGAGACTTAAAGGAAGGTTTCCCTTGAAACGGGTTCGAGATGTTTTATGGCTTTAATAAAACATTATCAAGACATAAATCGTGGATTATTACTGTGTTAGGACTCAAGGAAATTGCTCAATTGTTGGGTAACTTGTCATTAGATTGACTTTAAGTCTCTATCTTGTCTTTATTTTTAGCTTCAAGATATGAATGATATTTTATTATTTTTCTAGGCAGTTATAAAATCATAATGTATATTTTGTTTTATTTACTAAACGTGTGAATCGAAAAAATAGTCCGTTAACTACATATGTAATGTTTGTTAGAATTCTGGTTAAATTTTATTTGTCATTTGTTTTAGGTAATGATATTTTATTCTTTCGACTAAAAATCAATCTAAATTAAAGTAACAATAAATTTTAACTGCCAAACTCTGGAATGCGTTGCCTCTTACTGTCAGAGAGGCCAAACCATTACCTACATATCGGAACTCCCTTAGAAAGTACTACCTGTCTTTACATACATATATCTAATATATTAAACATCTACTTATTTATCTACTGTATTATATGTTTATATAAAATGCTTGTCACATATAATGTTAACAAATATATTTATCTATATTCTTTTGTTTATACTTATATATATTTATAAAATAGTGTAAGTATTCATATTTAAATTGCACAGTCCTATCTTTTTTCTGCTTTATCTACATCACCAGATTAGTTAAGAATTTCTTTGCAAGCAACCTAGCTTACTAGGTTGGTTGGATTTCATTTTTGTATTTGTTTATTTTGGTGAGCAATAACGTGTTATCTATCTATAAATTTTAAATAAGTTTAAGAATGCATAGTTGTTCAGCAAACGGATATTAAATCGGTATTTCAATAGTAATCTAGCACGTGTGTCCAGCAACGGCGTATCGATATGTCAATTAGTATATCCGACTATTGCGAGCTGGACGAACTGATTCAAATATGACTGACGCTCGAAGCTTTGGTTTCATATTCACACAGTTGAGAAATCATATTGCTTATAAACTTTGATTTACGCTATTTGTTTTATTCCTTTTAAAACTGAGACATGTAAGCAAAATTTATGTTTAATGTTTGCGCATGTAAGGCGCTCACTTTTTAGAAATTCATCATATTTTTTATTATTTTTAGTAAAAGTAGAAAGCATAACCAACCCGTACTAACTGATTAATATAATACCTAAGTGTTATAAGTTAAAAAAGACATAAATAATTAGGGCCTTACTTATAATAATCTCGTTAAGAAAGGATTAGCCATCTCTTAAATAAGAGACTCTTAAGCCCCTAATCAATGGTTGTTTCAAATAAAACTTGCCATCTTGCCTCTTAGCAGTCGCTTAAACCATCTCTCGATGTTGGTTATTTTTGACAGTTATTTATGACTTACTTTACCACCACCTCTTATCCTTAAGAGGAGTTTATGGGTAAGATTTTCGTTAATCAGTTGCTGAGCAGTTTCTTAAATTTTAACAAATGATTATAAGTAAGGCTATTAGATGTTATATTCAAAGCATCCGCTTAGTAATCCAGGCTGCACTATCTATTAATCTTTACTTCATATAATAGAATAGAATAGAATAAACATTTATTGTATAAACTGTCACAATCATAAAATTACAAAGCTGTCGCAATTTTTTGTTGGAACGATAGTTTGTCCTTTCGGACGTACAATACAGGCGATTGTAATGGCGCCTGGCCATAATTAAATTATTGAATCAATGAACAAATTATTAAATTAAAATAAAACTTTATCTTTATAGAAGCATATATATATTTTTTTAATTTAAATAGAGAAATAACGATACGTAATTTAATACTGCCTAGTATCGACGAACACAGTTGCTTAAAGTTTTATTTAATTTAAGCAACGTACGCAACTAGTTCGCAGGACGTAGTTTACTATTTCCTAGTCTAATATAATTCGCCGTACATTCAGACAGCCTAAAAAATACATTCATTTGAAATTCCAATGCAATTGCAGACGTGTCCTTTTTATAATCCCATTTGAATGCACTGGAAGAGAGGCTCGATTAGGAAAAACCGTCTGTTTACCAAATTGAATGCATGCTCTGAATGTGTGGTAAATTTTAAAAGGGCTTTTCATTTTTGAAGGTATTTTGTTAATTTGAGCAGAAATATAGCTTACTAATTTAGTTATAAATAAGTTGGACAAGTGTTTGGTATCCTGCTTATACTGGAGGGTTTCGTAGAAGAAAAATCGGATCATATATATGTCAGAGTAATCGATGTACATACATAAAAAAACATACCGGCCAAGTTGTTCCTTTTGGGAGTCGGTTAAAAACATCTTCGTAATTTGATTATGGAAACATAGAATTTAATCGAAAATATTCCATTTATCCCATTTTTATCCTCAAATCATCAAAACTAATGGGGTTGTCTGGAAGAGATCGCTTTTTAGCGATAAGACCGCCCTTTGTACATAACTAGATATAATTTAGTCTTAAGTTCATGTTTGTATTGGTGTACAATAAAGAGTTATCTATCTAATGAACACATATTATTCAAAACACTTTTACGTACCTATTTTTGAATTCTTATAATGTTGTTTTTTTATTTTTTTTGCTTCTAAATTTAAAAGTTAAGGGGTAGTTAAGTATTCATGCGCGGTTCTAGAAGCAAACATCTGTGAATAATAATTGTCTTTACCTTTTATTAGTATGTATGTAGGATTGATATTGTTACGAGTTTAGCGGGACTCGACTTAAAATGCCATTGGAATTATAATAGAGTTTATTAGAACTACGCAAACACGTATAACACAGGTACAAATATAACCGAACACAACAAATCCAAACGTAATTCAGAAGGTCATAATTCAATAAAACGTCCAAAATCCGTCACTGTTACATTCTCCTTATGTACACGTCTCGCCTTGATCTTGGTTCTCGCTCAACTGACCCCCTCCCTCAATCATTCCTCCCTCATCAAACGTGGACTGAATTTCCTAGAACCAGCTTGTAACACCTGGCTAATGATGCTAATGAGCGAGTACAATAGGACTCTCTCGTGTTCTCTCGTATGCCAATAAATAAGTGAACAAAGAAGACGATCGTAAAGGGATTACAATGAGTTTAAATGCCGACAGGTAATAAAATGTGCTTTTACAGTTTGTACGTGGAATTTGTCTTTGTCAGCGCCTAGGTTGTAACAATATTTTTACATACATAACTTCACGCCAGGTCCCTTGCGGGTTAAGCAAGAACAACAAAAATATTAATAGATATAAAAATATACATTGAATAGACTATAGAACTAGATTGCTGTACTACTGTAGGTGATATAAAGAGGATTAGGGATAATGGCCGATGAAATTTCAATGTGATACCGCTACAAATAGCATCGGCTACTCAATCAGAAATAGAACGTTCTGTGTTAGACTTTTGTGATGTTTACGAAAACACCAACGTAATATTATGCCTACCTTACCCTACAATCAGCAGAGATAATGGCTCTCTTCTAGCTACGGTCTTGCTCATTTTTAGCTTCATAGCTTTTATTAATATCTTCATTTATTATCTTATATATTTCTATATAAACACGTCTGTTTGAAATAAATTTTACTTTGTGAATACATACATATATACGGTTGTTTCGCTTCATATACTCTCATTAATCTTTCCATGCTTGTACATTTGCTTAAGATGTTTTTTACCTTTCTTTTGAGAAAACTTACTTATTCACATACAAATAAGTATCATCACATCTGTTTCTCGGAGGGATAGGAAACCAGCATGGATATCGACTTGCTAAGATCTTGGCAGACGCCTTTCGTTTTCTCTGCGTATGTCATTAAACTGTTATATAAGATAAATGAATTATATTTGCATACATTTTGTTTGGAATGCGCTTTCTATGTCCTTTGGGAATATTGGCATATAATAAATTTGACTATACGTTTTTTATTTATTTATCTATAATAAAAACTACATTAAAAATAGAAGTAAAGCACCACTTAAACCTATGAGGTTTGCGTGTGATGCAACACACCCTCGCAATTTCAGGGAAAAACTTATACATCCATATATTATACACCAAATCACATCGTACTCGTATGTGCAGATATCATGTACGTAGTCATGAACGCTACGATGCACACAGGTTGTCATTGCATTTTTTCTAAATAATAGTTGTTAAGTTTTTATTTTATATTTTTGTAGTTTAAAGATTACCTTAGTGTAGTGGGCAATTAGTATGGAGTTGATTTACATATATATGTATAACTATACATTAACATTTTCATCTTACTGTAAAATAAGTTTCCTTATTTGTTACCTATTTCATTTTAGAAATGATAAACGAGTACATATCGTTTATTATTTTAAACTGAGCCGATACTAGAAGGTTCATTTTTGTCTTTCAATTACAATGAATCGACTAAAGCGACCATGCAAATGTAATTTTAAATCATTCAATGTCATTGAGTACTGTCGTGTTCTTTTAGTTATTTGCCTTGTGTGACAGGACATAGGTTCGTAGACGAACCATTACATATCAGCATTATAGAATATGATAGCAATATGGTCGTACAAGTGCACCGAGATCTGTTGATAAAAATTCTTCTATCCACACCAGTCATAACCTGTTGCGTCAAATTTCTCCAACCATTCTCATTACATGCTGCTTAAAACAACGTGGAGGCCTGTAAAGATGTCAACATTAATGAGATTTGTGCTTGAGCACAAATATTAGGTTGTTTTAAGATTGTGAATATATAGGTACATAAGCGAGTTCATTTTGCCAAATTCCCACCGTTTAGAGAGACGTCGAGCTAGGGCGAGTAAAATATGTGACAGTGCGGTCACGCTCCACGGAGCGTAGAAGATATGTAACCTTTCGCGACTTCTAATATGCAGTGAGACCTCTCAAGATAAATAGGAACGTATATGTAACATTTATACGAAGATGTTTTCTTTTTATTAAAATCTTTATTTCTATATCTATTATTTAAGTCGGCAGACAGACACATACATTGTATATCCTTAATCCATACTAATAACGTTGTGGCTAATTAATATACAATGAACCACTTTCAGGTCTTTTATTAAATTTATCACGGTAATCAAACCTGGAGACTTTGTGTTACAGTGAGCTTGATCGATAAAGCAATGTGGTTCAGTGACAACCACTGAACCACATTGCTAGGCTAATGCTTCGGGATTGATGGCTTTTTTAATGTCTGTATGGGTTCGCGTTTGACCATTACCTCGTGCGATTTCGAGTAGAGATATGGCCTAAGATGGAGCACGCTTATCTAGAAGGTAGGTCGGTACCTAATTACACGGGACTTGAAGACACCCAGATTGTAGGTTTCGAGAAAAACAGACTCCGGCAAATCATTGCAAAAAATAAAGAAATGTAAAAAATAATGGAAAAAAGACTGCAACTACATAGGTATACATAAGTATACTAATTTAGGAACTGTTTAGTAGCTTCTTGAAAATCAGCTCGGGAATCTTTATCTTTTCCTATTGCTGTAGGAAGTTATGACAGTTTAATTCCAATGAGTTAAATGGCTTAAGTATTGTTTAAAGAGTAATTAAAATAATTTATATATTGTAAAGTCTTCACTATTTTGTACTTAAATTTTTATAGAATTTATTGTAAAATGTATTAAAGAGTGCTACCAAATTATCTGTGAAATGAAGAGCGTCGCTGTGATAACTTCGGTGTTGCAAGTCTATGAATAATCTTTAAAGATATTTAAATATATAACATTTAACTAAGGTAATCATATATTATAATGCACGGGCTCTATCTGTGATAACGTTATAGTTATTGACTGTAGCCAAATGCCTCTTATTTATAGCGTCGAAAATAACTGCGTTTAAGAATAGGCGCCTGAATTTAAACACAGCGGCTGTAGTTCCATTTTTTGTCATTTCACAGAGAAATTAGCCGGGCTATAGAGCTAATTTTAGCACCTGAATCATCTTCAGACATTACAATACTTGCTTATATTTTTTTATAACATTTGCGAAATTAATGTCGCGCAAGCGACTTTGTATTACATATATGTAATATTTACTCGGCAATGTCGCAGGCTTATTGAAGTATAAGATGCGTGTGTTCTCTTTCGTATCATAAAGTCGCCTTGCGATGTTCATTACAAGGTGCCAATCACGTCTTGTGTGAAATCATAACTCAGCAAGACGCCAACCCCTCACTCTAAATCTTGGGGATGCTCCATCCATTGCGTTTAATTATAGCCCGACCCCAACGCTCTCCACTACCTGAAGATCGTTAATCTTTCTTAAAGATATATACCGTGCCTTAGAAGACTGCTTTTGGCGCCCTCAGCGTTAATCGCTTCATGTAGCGCTGTGTGTACTGTCGCCTAACCAGCCTTTGCCGCTGCAATGCTACATTGTACAGAGCTGTATCAAGGTGCATTTAAAAAGCACATCTGACAATACTAAATTGTAAGCAGTATATAATTTAACATATTATTTGTCGGTAGATTTATATTTTCCAATATTTCAACAATTGTTCGTCAAATTGTAAATTGACGCTGACATAAATTCTAACATTGATTTATCAAGATAATTTGATATTAATAATTTTCATTCCAATATTATTGTATTCATCTTTTTCGAATGATATGTATCCTCGCGAAATTAATTTTTTTGGATACTAACTTATCTATTTCCATTCCATAAACACATGTTAATTACATGACGAAGAAGAGAGAAACAGATAAATATCTTAACAAAGTCACATTAACATTTACCTACATATACAATGGATTATTGTGTACCGGTTGTACCCCGTGGCATCCATAAGACTAATCAAAGTAACTTTTTCAGTCCGTCCCTGTTTGAAAATTGGAAAGTCTTTGAACTTTCCCCTCTGGGGATTAAGATAGCAGGTACGCGGCTTGACTTGTCTGAATCCAGCGTTTTCGACGTTTATGTTTATTGATTAGCAAGAGGTCTCACCCGACGGATTTCAATAAGCTCCATTAACCAATTTGTGTTCGAATTTTGTTCTCAACTTCATGACGTCTACTGCTATCAACTTAATTGAGTATCAGTTTAAACGTCAAATGTCTGCTTTGAATGTTGATTGCGATTAGTTAAGTTTTGGCAATCCTTTCAAGCAAATTAGCGCCGATTATGAAACGCTTGTATCGCATTTTGCAAACCAGTTTTACAAATTGTGGACGAGTTAAAATTAATATAATAATTACATAACTGCTGGTTGTTGTCATCATGATTGGAACTATATAGAAACATTTTATTTGGAGGCATGCTGATGTAATGACACTAATTTATTGGCAAGGTGCCAAGCCTTTGATGAGGGATGCGACCTGAGTGGACACGCTGGCGGCATCCCATTTACCAAACACGTCTAGATCAGCCGGTTCGAAACTGAAACAGCTGAATCACTCAAGCGGCACAAATATGCAATCCTCAATGTTATGTTTGTGCTATTTGCTGTTCTTGGACTGTAAGGTCTTGAGGCCATAAATCTCTGCCAAAATCTATCAAAACATCTCATTGACTCTTCAGGTAATCAGAAGACTGGTACTTACCTCGGGAAACGGATCAGTGTGGTGATTCAGCCAGGAAACGTAGCCAGCCTTCCGCGCACCTTGTCCATAGAAGAAGAAATGATCTAAGCTTAGCTAAGTATTGTATAAACTTGAGGGACTGTGGGTAGAATGCAATATAAGGAAGCCAAGTTTTTTGAAATGAAATTTCTTTAGAATCGTTGTTATTTGAAATTCGAGAAAAAACCAAAAAATTATAAAAATATTAATGTATAACACTAAGCCTGCGAGAGAATGAGATAGAATACATTATATTTAATAATTTTAACACTATTCTCCTACAGATAGAGTTGGATATGTGTTGAAGTTTTTAGTTAATACTCTTCTTATTGTATTAGTTTCTAAAGTAATTTTTATTTGTATTATTTGAGCTCATATGCGTTTCACACGCTCTCACAGAATATCGATAACGGTTACCGTCTAGTCTTGTTGCGTGTGTGAGAGTTCCGATCGCCCACTTCTCACTCTCCATATTCTATTCCCCTATCCTCTCTATCCCATTCCTCACATCTGAATGACCCCACTATCTTATTATCCTTTCTATCTTATCTTAAAAGTTGGCACCGTGTTGGCAACGTTGCATATCGTATCGTAGCTGCTTTTGACTAGATGGGTCGTCTGCTCATCTAGTCTAGTCTTTGCCTGCTTCGCAATAAAACAAAAAAATATACACCAAATTTCTTTCAATTTCTTCAAAATGTAAAATAATATATTTTGTGATGAACTTTGACTTCTTATCCGATATAAAGTAGTCAAATTGAATCATATGAGTTCTGTCTTCTTGTTGTGAAAAGGTTTACTTTATTTTCCGCTTTATCAAGTAGACGGCCGTTAGTTACAGCAGTCTTTGACACAAGTCATACAAGAGCTGTACACACAGTCTGGCCACGCCGAGTACTAAGTAAATAAGTCTGACGCCCCGTTCGCTTTCCAATTATGTCCAGAAACTGTTTGAGTTCAGTGCAGGTATCATACCTGAGGGCCTTTGATCTTCTCTCATATCACGCATACAATGTGTACACATAGTACTGTAGTTGTATTATAAATTAGGAAAACATAACTATCTATTCTACATATCTAGGTATACTCGCAAGACGTAATTCTATGTATATTAAATAAGTTTTAAGCGATAAGATCACCCCTATTTTATCCAGGGGAAATCCGTTTGAGGACTAAGCCTCAAAAAGGGCAGAACTTTGGGGGGATAGTTCGCGACCTAGTGTGGGATTCGCCCTATCGGGGGTGGCACTAGCATGCCCATTGAATACTGGTTCCTACTATTGCCACTCGTCAGTTAGGGATACCAACTATAACCCCTGGGTGTTCCATCATTCACCTTATGCCTGGCTGGCCCTCCGGTGCCTACGCCTCCTCCTATGGCGAGAGCGGAGCAGTGATGTGCGCTCACGGTCCCGCTCCGCCTCCTCCTTCGCAAGCATAAGGCGCTCACAGAAGGAGGAGACGGAGTGATAAGATCGCCCCTTGTTGAACCAATATAGTATCTAGTTTGTAAGAACCTAGTTTTTCATTTATTCAATAATTAGTTCAAAGGGGATTTAAGAAAAATTTTAGAAAGGTTTTTATACCGGGCAATTGCATATATTTATTCCTAGGATCTCCTTCCGTGATCTAATACTAGATAACTGTATATAACAATGGTTAAATGATATATATTTTACAGTGATATATATATAATATATATGTATAAATAAAATAATAAAACAGCTACATTTTTAATACAGATTATACCGAATTTCTATTTAAATAAGTCTTGCTGAGATATTGATCTAACCCTGATAAGGACAATAAAATAATACGTTTTAAAATAAATTTGAATAATCCTAAAGAGATAATTATAATAATGATGTTCTTAGACAAAATGAAGACGTTCTGGCAGAAAGGTTTATGCAGTCGAGGTCGTCTCGTATAAGAAATTGAAGACAATGGCGAGAAGATGACAAAGTTATTTAAATTACGCGACAATTTTCCTGGTATATAACGTTTAAGTGGTAAAGACGTTGAAGTACTACTAAATGAGGTTTAAATCTGTGTCTAACAAAATGGAGTTGCGAGACAGTTTGTGTACAGACAGGGCTACAAGTATCCGCACTATATGCTGTTCAATTATAATAGTGATGTACTTACTACCTTTTTAATCGTTGTTACATTAGAGTTTAAGGCTTCTGCCAGGGCAGAGTAGGTCCTGATACCGCTTCCCCGTAACCCTGCTAGAAGGCGAAGGACGGAAAACTGCGGCGTTTCAGTAGGTATCTTAGGTTCGGATGGTCATAGGATTCCTTCAGACGTGTCATTACCAGTCCAACAAAGCGAATGCCGTTTATCCCGCTTAAACGGTGGCACGGCAAGGCAGCTTAATGCATATTTTATTGTGCATATTGTAGGGTATGAAATGGTACAATATGCCCAATAAAATATGTGTAGGTGTGCACTTAGCTGCCTAAAATAAAACATAGATAAATAAGTTTATATCTATTTTTTCAAATAAATTAACCCTTAATGAATTCAATGAGTAAAAATTTAATAGAATCCTTTCCAAGAAAACCAATTTGATTGCTCATTTAAGAATATAAGGAAATTGTCCCCAATTCGTTGACCTTTTGTAATTGAGTTTGTTTAAAGATGAATATTTATTACCTTCTAAGATTTTCCAACACTTATTCAGACTAGCTGTACCGTCATTTCGTTCTGACTGGGACTGTATATCTTTTACATCACACAGAACATATTATCATTATATTAATACGTGAAGCAAAAACTTTATACCCCTTTTTACACAAAATCGGGCGGACGGAACAGTAAGAAATTTCGCACACTTATAGTTTATATAGGACGGCCTCTGTGGTTGAGTGGGCTAAGCCTTTGGGCCTACCTAACTGCAACGCGGAGGCTCCGAGTTCGATTCCTGGTATAGTGAATTTCGGAAACTTATTTTCTCCGTTATTTACCATGGTCTGGGTGTCTGGGATCGGCTCCAGAGTGGTATGTTGTATATTACCCATAACACTAGCGTAACTTGCTTAATTTGGGGATATACAATGTGTGTATTTGTCTGCCGATATTATTATAGGAGTGCAGAATGCTAATATTTTTTAATAATTATGCATAAAAAGTACACGAAAGCAATAAAAAAAAGCATGTTTACTCTTTTGTTTATTGTTACAGTCATATTAACATTGTAGCCTTGGCGAAATCTGTGATAATAGATGTATAGTTTTTGACAACAGAACCTTAGTAATGTTCTAACTTTTAATTTAAATTAATTATAGTCGAATTTCGACCACTGGTATATTTAATTATCTTCGCAATCTCAAGCTTTTTATTGGACAATTGTATCATAATATTGGTTTATTACAAAGCTGGCAAACAGTTGACTATTGCAAAGTCTTGGGTACCATGTGCAAAGCCAACCAGTTGCCAGCTTTTAAGAAAGGATAGATGGAATGGTATAGGAGGATCAGACACGAAGAATGGGATATGGAAGAGACAAGGATGGGATGGAGTGAAGAAGTGAGGCACAGGAACTCTCACTCATTGTACTTTTATGAAATTGTATATCTGAATATACAATTTCATAAAAGTATTTTGGTTAATTCAATTGTAAATCAATTGTCGACGAGAGTAGATTTGCTCGCTATCGCGGCAACACGTCTGCAATACCTTATAGTTACATAATTGTATTTTTCTCTTACAAGATACCCAACCACGAGCTACTATCCTAACAAACTAGTATCAGAAGTGGGGTTCCAGGAAATTCGTAAAGTACTGGAATTCAAGCACTAAGCACGTCGCGAGACTTCCCGCCTGATACCGATTTGGTTCTGTGGTAAAAGTCCTCTGCCGACCAGTCCACACGTCACGTGGACACGCGATTGAAAGACTGACGGTAAGTATCGTTTTTCGTTAGAGCCTGCGTCTCCCCGCGTCGAGATCGATGATAAGGCTCCATTCGTAGACGTAAGCCCGCATCACCCCTAAAACACCGCCGTGATCGATAGTAGGCCTCCACCCCCCGAGTGTGAGCCCGTGTCACAAGCAACGAAGATCATGGGACAGACTCTCCACACACGAGCCACCATCCTAACAGTACGAAACACGATTAGCTCAAGGCTAACCGTTTCATGCCAATATTCTGTGTTCGAGTGGTGTCATACCAATAAAGCCGGCCCTAAGATTTGTAATAAACATAATTTGCTCTAGGTTTAATATAGTTGCTCTATTGGCACAGTATCCGTTCAGTTATCCGTGCTGGAATGGAGAAAGAATACAATTTCTTGCAGCCGGGCGTAAGAGGTGACAAAACAACCCATAGCCAGCAGGGAATTTGCCCGACTAGATGGCTACCACCCTTGGTTTAGATGATGCCGCTATAACAAGCTTGAGTTGTGTTCCGGCATTAGTACCGAGGTTCCATCTCCCTTTAGAGAGGAGTAGCGCATTTGTAGGACCTTTGGAGTTGCAAATGTCCATAGGCGATGGTAACCGCTTTCCATCAGGTGGACCATCTGCCTGTCGGCTGAACAGAGACATATATAGATATGTTAACCACTAAGTTGAAGTATATTTATTTTGAAGACAATTTTTTTGATAAATCGGTAAATACCCACCAGAAAGTTATTGCACTAACAAAAAACCACTTAAATGAAATCATCATTATTAACCAATTTAAAAACAATTTCTTGATCATTTGTAAATAAATAATTATTAGGTTTAATAATTCTGTAATTATTTATTGATGAATAAGAAATGATTTTTAAATTCATTAATATGATGAATTGTTTCGACGTCACCATCGCTAAATTCGATAGTTTATACAACCACAAAATCATTTTATATGAGTATAATTTTTTCGCAGCAACTTGAAGGGTAATGTCTTATTTTCAACTAGCAGTGTCCGCGACTTGTCCGCGTGGATTTGGTTCGCGGAACCCCAAAAAAAGTAAATAAAAGTAAGTAACTTAGGCTAACTTACTCCTTATAACATAAGCTATAAACTATCTCAGGTCAAAATCGGTTCAGCCGTTTTATAAATTAGCCGGAACATCCATCCAGACTGACATACAAAACTTTTCAAAACTCATTTTTGATGTATCGTATATACTTATTTAATAAAAATCTGTTATTTTGACAATGCAAACAGACACTTCAATTTTATTTATCTATATGGGAATGATGCATCTTGAATGCATGATGTGATGAATGTAAGACGACATTTTTGAACGAGCCCATAGTGTGAAAGAGATGACGAATAAAAGAGAGAATAGTACATTCGAATGGACGACGTACGCACGACGCAAGACGCTCTACGTTAGATTTTCAAATATTGTACGTTGATATTAAAATTAATACAAAATAAACGCACGCGCATCACCGATAACCGAAACTCGCAGTGTTGTTTTACTTGTCGGTCCACATTCTACATCTATATAGATAAATATAGCTTTAAATTTATTGACAATTGTTGGATAATAACATCCTTTAACGAATAATTGATTGATTGTATCAAAGATCTCAAATGTATAATGCGTTTTCGAGCTGGTACGAGAACTATTAATATTTGGTGTTAGCGAATATCTCTTATACCATTTAGTTTAAGCTATTGCTTGAATTTTTTTTACAGATCATGCTAATTATGACACTACACAACTACACAAACCGTACATAGCCATATTTAATAATAAGTAAAAATGAATAAATAAAATGTTTTTTTGACAGAATAAACCTTTTATTAATAGATATTATATATTCATACAAAATCTCATAAGGCATTGCAGAGTTCTATTGGAAAACATTAATAAAACAATACTTATTGAAAAGTTACAAATCATCGTAGTTATAATTAAACTAATTATACATTTTTCCAACTGTTTTGTGATGTTACATTTTTATAGGATTCGAAAAAACTAGCAAGTCGACATTTTATTTTAGAAAACTTTAAACGTGTTTATAAGATGTTTCTGTTGTTCGTGCCTACCCCGCAAGGGACCTGGTGTGAAGTTATGTATGTATGTTTGTATAAGATGTTTCAAATTATATACTATAGAAACAAAAGAAACAATTATTAATGTCTCAAAAGATAACTCAAAACAACAATATAAATTCTCAAAAAATGAAGTTATCAACATTTCTGTACAAAATTATATTACAAAGTCGTTAAGTCGTAGTTAAAAAAATGAAATACACAATTTATTCCTATAACAACAAATATTAATGCGGAAGAAAAATCCACTTTCATAAAGTTATAAGCATGAAGTAAAAAGTGGAAATTCCACTATTAATATAATCATTTTATTTACCACACATAATATTCGTGCTTCCTTACACATTACTTAATTAATTTAATTTTGCGTGTTCAGGTTACCTTCACAAGCTTAAATATGATAATATAATTTTTATGACAAACTGTATTTACCCCACAATGCGTTAATAACAACACACACGTAATAATATGGAATAACCATATATGTAATATTAGAAAAATGGTGCTATAAAATTTTCATAATAGTAAATTTAATTAGAAAAATACGACATCTGGAAGAAATTTTATAGAAATATTTAGAAAGATTCATAGAAAAATATTACGTAAAATTTTAAAAAGTTTTTGTTTTACATATCTTCTTTTTTTATTCCATAGCACAAAGCCGCTAACAACATAGCCGCTAAGTTCTAAGCCACGCTGCGAATTTTTAAATGATGTGCACCATCAGTTACATAATATTCGCGTTTATGTGAGTACAAAAAGCAATATTTTGTAATCGAATCGTCAAAGCGCGCCTAGATAAAAATGTAATGCCATGTAACCTATGTGAAAGCTTGCTGGCTCAATAAATAAGGGTTACAAGGGCCTGACGATCGGTGAAGCCGCGGGAAAACCTAATTTTAATTTCGATGACTGTAATAGGTGTACTTCTTAATTAGATAGCAAAAATTAACAAAATATAGATGTTTATCTAAATTCAATCTTAAAACGACATTACGTGTAGAACGTTACATACGTCTATTACTTAATATTGTTGTAATATGTTAAATATGAAATGCTCTGTAGACAATAAGTAAAATAGATAAGACCCGTTTTAAAATTTAACATTCAATTGTGAAATAATACTTGACATATAATAGACATGCATATAAAGGCAGAAAAGCATTTCAATTTAACTTTTTAATTAAAATATGTACCTATCAATATCATCAGTACCAACCTGTTTACTTAATAATACACTGATTTACACAAATAACGAGTAGAATTGTTAGTTAAATTCTTCACAAAATATATTTATATTATAAAATAAATGTAAAAGGCTGATAACTCCGTATTACTTGTGCGTTACAAGTAATACAATTATGTTCAAACGCCTTTTTTAGTTTACAGTAATGATTAGACATGACCTGTTCTGCAATAAAGGGACAATTTATGCCAAAATTAACCGACTGAGAAATTATAAAAAAACAGTTATTGACACAACTGATCGTAATGTACATAATGTGCATTGGTATTAATAATAGTGTATATAAAATACATTACTAATGTCACCACCAAACTTGTGATCAAGATCTATTAATATATGACAATAAAAGATAAATAAATACAGAAACAATTTAAATATGTTGATACATTTTTAAATAAGTTCTAAAAGTTGGAGAACAAACTGGCATATATATATAATAACATTTAAATGTAAGTAATTGATAATACGAAATTACAGGTCAAACTATATATGTTATTTTATCGAAATCATTTTCATGTAGTTTTTACTATCGGTATAACTGGATCCAAATATCATTGACTAATTTGACACAGTAACCAGTCAGTATAAAGATTCTTTTCAAATACATAAGGCGTTTATTGGGTGAAGCGATTAAATTTAAAGATAAAATGCTGAATGCTACTGTAAACTAAGAATAACAATACAAAACTGTTTTACTAACTTTTACTAAATAATGGCACTAAGCCTCTTTATGCGGTTTCGTTTGCCTAAACATACAACCGGTATTCCGCAGAGACTGTTCCGTTTCCCAGGAAAAAAGAAGTTCACCATCATCTCTGTTATTATAAGTAGATATCGACCAAATTTTATTACAGTCAATTCATTGTTAAGATTGTAAAGAAGAAAAAACAGGCATAAATACATTTGAATAAAAAAAGTGACTTTTTCAATGCTTTTACTTACATATTATTTTCAAGAAATGGACGTAAATGTTTAGAAGAGTAAATGCAGTTGTAGGCGTAGCTGAACCTTCCGCCTTTAGCTTTGTTGGTTTTTTCATGTTTCTCAAAAAGTTTGCAAATAATTCTTAAAAATAAAAACTTAACTAATTATCTTTGGTATGTTCCTAAGTAGGAGTTGCAGTTAGGGCAATAATGGTCAGCATTTTGGCATGAGTCCACACAGTATGGTATACATACACATGGCCAGCACCTGAAACGAGAAAAATAAAAATGTTTCATACATACTAACAATTCATATACTGCTACCAGCTACAATGATGATAAATATTTGTTTTGTTTGATTTTTTTTCGTGTGTGCCCTGATTTTTGTTACACTCGTGTAAAACGCTTATTAGGGTACACACACGCACATAAAGACACACGACTCAATAGAAGAAAATAATGAACAATCATTTATATTCTTTTAGTTTTTTGTTTAAAAATATTTTTACCGTCCCAATATTTTGAAGTGATAACTTCTTATGGGAAGGTAAACCGCTTAGTTACGTAACGCGTTACGGCGCCAGTCTGTCTGGCTTCCCTTTCTCTCACGCAAGTTATCACTTCTGTTGGGCGTCCCGAGACGCATACTTTTCTTTTTTATTATAATGTATCTTACAGAGTGACTATCGTTTCTTTTTCCTTGCTTTCAATATGAACAGATTCTCATGGAATTGAAACGCACTTCATACTTTATAAATTCATACTTTGTAAATGGATATTGCAAAGTTTGACAAGAATATTGTAATCTAGGGAAAGACATTGCCTATATTTTGTCTCAAAAATAACCTTAAAGATGTAGAGGTAAAAATAGGAGACGATTTTTTTTTACGCAGTCTGAAATTCCACAGAATAGTGTTATGTTAACACATATACGTTTGTCAAGAAATGAAAGATACGTGAGTCACCATTACAGTTGTTATAGCTAAAAAAAAACGTATAAAAAGGGTGGGTAATAGCCACGATTAAGTACATTGATTTTCAATATAAGAGTGTTAGTTGAAAAATCTAGTCTGTTATGGGATATGGTATAAAGTTTATAGTATAAACATTAACACGGGTGAGCTCGGCTGAAAAGTTAGTCTATCTATAATATTATAAAAGCGCCATGTCTGTCTACCGAATACTTATATTCAAAAGATTACTCGTGGTGAAATCAAAGATACCAAGTGACCTATGCATTTTCCTTATCAAAAGAATTCCCGTCAAATAACAAAAAGCCAGATTAGATCTAACTTGAGTATACTTTTTGTACGGATACAGTTGTCTGTGCTAGTTGAAGCGGATTCGATCGCACTGAGTGTGCCTCCAAATCGTTCACGACTTTTTTACCAAGATAACCTTGTAACGCTGGCCATTGTAACGAGGACACAATACTTTATATAGGAAATGTTGTTTCGATCAATACTTCGCCGATTACCCCTAATGTTCTCTTGCCACGCTATAATTGGTATCTGACATCTATGTCTGAAGATCATAGAAATGACATGACTGTTATAATTAACATACATAGATATTATCACGCCTATTTCCCATGGGGGTAGGCAGAAACTACTTTTGCTGCATCTACTTTCATTAGCCTCTGGATACATGCACGGATATATTTCAAATTGTGAAGCTGTCAATCAAGCAGAAAGCCCGACATGGCCTCCGAACGCCAATGAATGGCCAACTAAGCCGCGGAAGTAGCCAACGGAAAGCCCGCGAAGGCCACCGAACGCCGCAGATTGGCCAACGAGAGCTGCTGAGAAGCCATCGCCATGCGGAGAAGACTCCAGCAGCTCCAAACCCAGTTACCGGTGGGTAGTTGCCCACTGAGTTGCAGCCGGGGTAAAGAGGTATACCTCGAGGCCCCAACCTCCTCATCACAAACCGAGGAAGAAGACCCTGGAGAGAGAGACGGTCGATCTAATGAAAGGTTTTAATTAATTTCATTGTATATATAGGAAAGGAATATTGCTCCAATCAGGTTTCAGAAGAAACCTCACATTAAAAAAAAATCAATGTAGGTACTTACAAACACAGACATAAAACTAGAGCTATAAGGTGTGTTTTAGTGGTAGACTTCCTTTCGACCCGGGTGACGATAGTTGCGTGGCACGAGGGGCACGTGATCTGGGAGGGGTCAGGGCCGACAGCTACCACATTCATTTTCGCAAATCTGGAAAATAGGTTATAATATGTATTTTAATTATTTCATTTAACACGTTATACTGTTTGGCATCATGACATTAAGCGGCTTATTTTTTTCTTATGGTACGGATTCATCTGCGATAGTGTTAAAGATTTACTTACGGTTTTATTCATATTGAGTTAGAGCAAGTTTGTAAGAAACCTCTTTTACTGTAACTCAATATGAACGAGACCGTAATACCTATAAGTTTTTTTTTGCAATTAATTCATCTAAGCAAATTAAGGTATAATGACTACACGAGTGATGTATTGAGTCATCATTGTGAACTATTTTTCTTTTAGACATTGCCCTGGTTTGGTCTAAAACGCCCAATAGTGGAAATATATGTACCTGTCTGGTCTAGTATTATTTATTTATATCAAATATGAGAAAACCATGAACAACGTGAGTGCGGAAATGATGTTCGCGTTCTTTTGAGAATATGAAGCACCCAATATGTATGTACAGCTCCAAATATAAAATACGCATTAACCTGTTTCGATACCATCCCTGAGATAAGAATTTTAATTTTCGTGTGAGCGGTCAATTTTTGTAAAGACCAATTCATTAAAAATTCTTTGATAGTTTAATCTTTGTAAAACAAACAGAATATGCCGGCCGGACTATAGGTATATGAGCGTTACATAAAAGAAATTCGTCTGCCAATTGATTGCATTCATATGTTCATGATATTATTAACTTATATATGCGTCACAGACTCGTCCTATTTATTGGCCTTGGCGTAATAAAAAATACCTCGATGCGTCACGTTTTGTGTAATTTATGTTATGCTACTGTTTCATCTGGTATAATGGTATTATAGTTTAATATTATAATTATTGACTGTTTCACGCGAACGTAGTGATAGCCTTTGTGTTATTTGTGATAATAATATTGTTACGAGTGCGGGACTCGTATTTAAATGCCGTTGGAATGACTATAGTTTATTTATTAAACTATACAAACACGTATATAACACAGGTACAAATATAACCGAACACAACAAATCAAAACGTAATGCAGAAGGTCGTAATTCGTACGTACACACGTCTCGCCTTGATCGTGGTTCTCGCTAGACTGCCCCCAACCTCAAATCAGGCCATCGTTTTATACTGCACAAATGCAATATGCCCGTATCGTAATCTGAAACACCTGGCCAATGAGTCGGCGGCAAGCGGCCATAAATGAGTACATTAAAACAATGGGCTTTTTTTCTCTAGAAACGTATGCCAATAAATAAGTAAACAAAAGAAGACGATCATACAATAACTACAATTAGTTCAAATACCGACGGGTAATAAATGTGCTTCTACCAATCTCTACGTGGAATTTGTCTTTGTCGGCGCCTAGGTTGTAACAATATATGTAATATCAGCCCATAAATGCCCCACTGCTGGGGTCAGGCCTCCTATTATACGGGGGGAATGATTTGTGATGCGATACTGTTATTAACGTTTAATTGTGTTAAATATTAACACAACGTATGGCCGCTACTGCAGTTTAACGACGTTATTATTGACGCTATAAATAAGATGAATATATTCACAGTTTATAACATATAACTATAATATCAAATTATAAAAAGTGAAGTCCCATTAAAGAGCATATCGCGATAGGACAAAAAGACCATACATGTTACAATGCTTATACTTCATCTGGGATATTGCTATTGTTATTGGCTGTGGCCAAATACATGTTTTTAAAAATACCGTTGACGAATAGCTACGAGTACATTGGTGTGTGTATACATTATCTGCTAATATTTAAGGATATCGCATCCCAAATTACTCATTGAACCTATCGCTACAACTGCATGGAAAGGTTAATAACTATAACATTATCCCAGATAAAGCAGTGGTGTCATGATTACTAATAAATAAATAAGGCAAGTGCGTGGCAGTTCTCAAACTAGGGAAGTTTCTGTAGAGTCAACGAACTTTCACAGGCCCAGTAATTTGTTAGGAACGATAAAAATTATTTAATCGAAAACATGACATATCTTAAAAATGACTCAGTCTAATGATTTTTTAAAGTATTCTTGAAGTTTTCAATCTTATCTCAATCTCAATTATTTTTCACAATTTTCCACTTGATAGTTCAAAATTAGCGGGGTAACAATTTTGTGACAGTTTCTCGCCACCTATATAAAAATTTGATATATTAGGAAACACCGTTACAATGACTACGTTTTAACGGTTTTAAGCGCGGTAATTTATTTGATTTTGGTTTATCCGACGTTTCGGTCGCTTTTCAGTGGCCGTGGTCACGGAAGACAAAGATGACATTACCGTTACAATTTTTTAGATCTGGCTACCGATACTCTTCACATAAATATATACACAGAAGAAACGTATTTTAACTCTTATATAATTGCATTTATGGTGGGCTATACCTAATTTTAACCTTTTTGGCGATTTCAGTACATGGGCCTAATTCTGCTACTTCAACTGCGAAGGCATTAAAATACAATTCCATTGCGATAGTGTCAAAAAATCGTATTCTTTTAAATCCACAATATCACGTCGATATCGCCGCGGCAGAATAATTGTAGAAAAAAATGGTTTTACCATCAGCTGAAATTTCTGCTAATTGTTTAAAAAAATATTGAAAAGTTACCAAAAAATTTGAACATTAGTTTCGCGAGTTTTCGCTTATGAAAAAGTGTTTATAAGATAAAAACTGCTGAGTTAAACTATCTTACATTTTAGGAGACCAAATGGCAACTATTTTGCATAAAACTAAAGAAGAATCATGTAAATCGGATCATAAATCTCAGAGTAATCGGTGTATATACATAAAAAAAAATACCAATCAAGTTGAGAACCTCCTCCTTTTGAAAGTCGGTTAAAAATAAAGTGGCGTGACAGAATACCGAAATCAGGCATACCTATGATTGAGATGATAGTGTCTGGCGATTTCGACGTGATAGTAATAGCAGAATTGTGTCCCAGAATTGTGTAGTAGTATAGATTACATATATGCTCCTACTAATATATAAAGCTGAACAGTTTGTTTGTTTGTTTAAACGCGCTAATCTCAGGAACTACTGGTCTGATTTCAAAAACTCTTTCAGTGTTGGATAGCTCATTTATCGAGGAAGGTTATAAGCTATATATCATCACGCTAAGACTAATAGGAGCGGAGCAGCAATGCAAAATGATTCAAAAAATCTTTCTTTCTTTCTTTCTTAAAATCGGGGTGGGGGGGAGGGGGGCTTCCAGACGGACGAAATCGCGAGCACAGCTAGTTCCTAACAAATTTCATCCATCAATAGTTTTGATGGAATGACTGTGACATATTAAGACAGAAGAACAGACGAACGGGGAAGGGCAAATAACAAAATATATGTTTACGTTTTCACCAAAATGATGACGCAATCAAATAGTTGAACTTTGCAGTGCATGAAGCCACATTGTTATTGGACTAATTAAGATATCAAATGAAAACTGTGGACGGCCTTCGCTGCTTAAATAAGAGCATTAAAACGTATTAAAATTATTTTAGCTAGATAACCGATAGCTAAAATTTGATTCAGGTACAAAACCTAAAAACATGTACCTACCTACATAATGTGTTATCGGTAGGTGTGTATGGATTGAAAATAATTAATGGGATCAAAAAGTGGGTACTTAGGTAAAATATCGCATACAATAAACTACCATAATATTTGGAAGGTAATCCAATTAATACGGTTAACAGAGTATTGATTTGTATTCCACAATAACTATACTATTATTACTAATGAAGTTTAAATTATGATTTCATTAAAAATCAACTAAGATTGATAATTTATTGTAATAAAATATTAATTGATATTTTCTTAATTATAAATGATTGTTATATTCACAACACTATCTGAATGCATCAATCGGTCTTAAGGATTGATTGTCGAAAGCGAGATTTTTTTTATCATGTAAACTAAACATACGATACCGTACGTGAAAGGGCAATAATCGCCTGGTCATTGAAGATTGACGTCTCTGTGTATAATACGGCCGGCGTATCTTGGCGAATGTGAACATAGGCTCTGCGAACTTTAGCGCATTTAAACTCGTGGAGAAAATACAGTGACCAACTAAGTAGTAGAAAGCAAAGAGAAAATACAGGGATGAAGGGCGACCAACTGTATTCACTAAGGAGTCGTATGCCCACTCATCACACGAGTGTACATGCTCTAAAGTTCGCAGAACCTATGTTCACATTTGCCAAGATACGCCGGCCGTATTATAAACAAAATACAAAATACCGTGCTCATCACCGAGCTCGACAGGCAAGTCTAGCATTCAAATCGGTTCAAACAGATATGTGATGACAACATGAACTTGAAATAATGTCATACGAGTCTAGTTTAGATAAATCTATAAATCGTAGGCAAATATCTTAATGCGATTTGTGTCGTAGTATACACAAAATGCTTGGTGATAATTACCTTATTGATTGATGGTGATTATCATATGACATACTCGTAGGCGAGATTTTGTTATTTAGTTAAATGTAAACACGGGAATGCAATTATCGTTTAAAGGGTATCGGCCTACGCAAATAATATACGGTTTTCACCCCAACGTAACGATAAAACGTACGATCATTGACTTACTAAGCAAGTCAATGCGTACGATAAACAACTTCTATGTAAATGACCCTTTATTCATAGACAGTTAGAGTAAGTTTATCGCTTTCTATGGTTCTTAAAGAAGCGTTTATACTTACTCTAATTCCTTTGACGAATACCGTTAGTCTATTTAAATCAGCAGCTTTTGGCCGCGGCTTCGCATGAGTTAATGTTATACCACGGGAACCGTACATTTTTCCGGGATAAAAAGTAGCTATGTGCTATTCTCGACTGTAATCTATCTCTGTGCTTTATTTCATCGTTCGATTCGTTCAGCCGTTCTGGCGTGGCTGACCAATTGTCCATCCAAACTTTAGCATTTATAATATTTATAAGTATATATCATCATCTTTACGATAATGCCTTTTATTTTATCCGATTATAATTTCCAGTGTCAATTCACGAGTGATGATTATTCTACAATACGAGATTTAGGTCTTACCACAAAAAAATTAGGTCAAGGTTAGACAAATGCGGAACACATACTTTGAAAATGTCTGATTAGTGTAGTATTAGGTTAGCCTAATGGCTTTTATTTATAGCGTTAAAAATAATGCCATTAACGAATAGTTGCATACATTTGTGTAAATAGATTAAACCTATACGTTATGTGTCCTTATTTAACGTCATTCATGAGTAATAACAATATTATAATAATATATTAAACCCATTGTCTAACGCCTAACGAAACGGCCAATAATTGTAACATTATTCCAAATGATGCTCTTAAAGCCAATCAATTCAAAACTATGCCAAATAACCTTAAATTTTTATCCAGTGTATTTTGCCGACCATAATAAGTCTGGTGAAGGTGAAAGTGTGTTTATATGCGTACGATTCATATTACGCAAGAAGGCAGTTGAGCGTATTTTAAACACGTTAACATTCAGTATAAAAGACAATATTTATTTACCTTATTAATTAAAATACGAACACTAATAAAGCACCTTGTAATTTTATGATAATTTAAGAACCACACGTCCGTTTACTTGCGATAGTAAAACACAACTAAAAGCAATGTTTGAAAGGCGTCTGTATAAAAACTATGAAAATCTAGTTGACTCCGATCGACGTGACCGCGCCCGTGGCTGTGTGCCCGTAATACAATTCACTAGTACACGTTCTTCAAATAGACACGATATCGCTGCTATTAAGGCTGCTATTCTTTATAATATAAAATTAAATTTTATAAGTCTTTAAGGAGAGCGTTTGTCGACGAAATAAAGATAGGTCGTAGAAAGTGAATCAGCTTGCCTAGAATAGAGAGGTTTGCAGGAGGCCCCACCGACAATCCGTCAGGGCCAGCCTGCTACAAGGCGAAGGAAAGAACACCGAGGGGCAGTGATGCCAGGTGCACTGTAATTACAGTAGATTTACTGCTTTTGCTGTACACTGTATTCCAGCTATACAGTATACAGTGAACAACAAAAAACGTAGTTTCATTTAATATTAACCACTAAAAAAAGTAGATTCACCATTTACTGCGTGAAACGAACCGCACTGTGTTCTACTTCAAGTAAGCATTACATCTTGGGCCGGGGAATTCCCACAGTACGGAGAACAGATTATAGATGACTATTATTTGAGAAAATTGAGATGTTTTTATTTAGCATAGTATTTGTTTACTGTAAGCTACCCTTGTAATGTTGCCGATAATAGTAGGTAAGTTTATAAGTTCATTTGGAAATAATGGCTACATTGTTAGGATTAATTGTAATGTAATTAGTATTACTTTTAAAATAGCAGAAGGTGACGTCAGGAGTGAAATGAAAAAATTATGAAGACTTTTACGGACAAAATATATAAAAATGAACCTTTAAATGACAGTCATACAGATATTGATTGAGAAATTATATGTACGTTAATTATAATAGTGATTATTAAATACATCGATAATTCCAATAAAAGTATGTTTTTTTTTTACTGTAAAAACACTGTAATGAGATTTATAATTTACTGTATTTTCCTACTAATCTACTATAATTTTACATACAAAACACTGTAATTTTGTCAATCCAACCTGGCAACGCTGCCGAGGGGGTTTTTTTATATTAAATAGGTTTGCATTTGACCACGATCACTTCCAATGCCGGACAATGATGCGGTCGAAGATGGAGCACGCTTACCTAGATAGCACCTATTCACACGAGTCTTGAAGATACCGGGATTATACTTTTCGGGAAACACGGACTCTGTAGTGCATTCCACAATTCTAGTTCCTAGAAGGAACGTGGGTACAAAACGTTTAGTACGCCTTGGTAGCGTTTCCACTGTGAAACGATGGCATAGACCAGAACGCCTTGTTTTCCGAAGATGGAATGGTGTAGGAGGGAATCAGTTCGAACAATTCAACCGCACATTCTCCACGTCACAGTGCGTATCCCTAACCGCGGTGTGGCAAAGCACTTCACACGTGAGGTGCTAGTTCCACCTCGATCTGGCGAAACCCACACACTGTACGCGATTTTTTTCTAGCGCGGCTGATGGCCGTCAATCGGATTTCCTCTCGCTAAAAAAGACTTCACCGACAAGAACTAAACACTTAAATATTATAATGATGATGTGCCTATCTGTATTTTGTAATTTATTTTTAGTGTTCTCCGCAACTATTTATACTTTGGTAATGCGTATATTCTAGCGACTATTATTGTTGAGCCTTTAGAGCCACATCTTATCTTTATAAATAATTATAATTTTTCTGTACGTGTGTTAACAGTGAACTCCTCCTAAACGGCTGGACCGATTTGAATGATTTGAATCATGATCAAGTGGATTCGAGGATGGTTTAGATTCATAAATAAGCCCGGCAGATGACGCTGCAGTCGGGTTCTAAATTTTAATTCTTCAGGGCAGGACAACGTCTGCCAGGACAGCTAGTACTAATATATAAAGCTGAAGAGTTTGTTTGTTTGCTTGAACGCGTCAATCTCAGGAACTACTGGTCTGATTTGAAAAATTCTTTGTGTTCCATAGTCCACTTATCGAGGTAGGCTATATACCATCACGCTAAGACCAATAGGAGCGGAGCACCAATGAAGAATATTTCAAAAGCGGGGTATTTTTTAACTTACTAATTTTTAACCTATTTCACGCGGACGAAATCGCAGGCAGAAGCTAATTTTTAATAAAGGTCTCGAATGACCATGCCAGGCTAGCTTGGAGTAACCGGAATCGTATAACGATTAATTCTCGTGGAGTGGCAAAGTATATACATAGAAATCAAACCAAGTATTATTTAATACATACAATACAAAATTAGCTATCGTATTAGGATTCTCATAATTATTATCTCTATAAATATGTATTGTCAAATATACAAACTACTGAAGTGAAACTTCTTTATCGGCGTTGGAAAAAAATTTATTGTCACATTTTTCGGTTACGCGTCACGTCACATTTTTCATCCATCTATCAACAACTCAACAATGGGTTGTGAGATGAGCATTGTGATATTTCTTTACTTTATTGTGTTTTAATTAATACTCGAGTTTGATGATTTATAAATAATTTATTTAGTATCTTACACACACACACACACACACACACGCACACACACACACGCACGCACGCACGCACACACACACCCACACACACGCACACACGCACGCACACCCATATATATATATATATATATATATATATATATATATAAGCTTTAATTGAACGTATTGTTGACTGGACGTATAACAATGTCATTTGTTTACATTTTAATTACTTCTAAAATTCTTAATGTAATTAAATTTGATTTGTTAAATGTTTCTATAACTTAAAGATTGTTCTATCCTAATAATTGTAAAAATGAATATTGTAATTTAATAAACGACCAATGAGAGCAGAGCATGTCTTGAGCGGGGTCAAGATGCCCTCTATACTTTAGTAGTATCTACTTTGATAGACGGAGGAGTTTTTGTGGCACATTTGGTTGGTGGCAACAGGTCGAGTTGGACCTTTGAGAATCTTAAAGAAAGTATTGAAGTTGGAAGTATGAGCGGTGCCCTAAACCCGCTGCTCGGTCTAAACTATGTCAAAATGTGTTTTAAATTTAAATTAAAAGTGTATAAACCGTTGGCCATGTGTTTTATGCTCGCATTTTATCCTGATGACGCCCACTAAACCTGCAATAACTAAAGGAGATGTCGTGAGAAAGAGGCCTTCTCCGACATACATATTACAGGGTTCGGCAAAATCATATAATTTTATTGTAAAAAAGCGTGGAGTACTTTTCAGGGTACTATCAATATAACCCTTTACTCATATCTGTTCGTAATATATTTATATCTATTGATACCATGCACCCCACGCTTTTACAATAAAATCTGTAAGAAAACATTTACACTACTTTTAATTCAAAACTATTAAAATTTATTTTCTATTTTTTACTTGGATTTTCTATAAAAGCGATTTTTTTTAAACTATTATTTGTTTTTCATTTTTTAGTGATTATTTAGTGTTTTAATTTCCTTCTCCGTGGAAACTTTGAAAAAGAATTAAATACACTCTTATTATAAAATGGAACATGATGTAAAAATAAGCTTTTTTAAAAAGGTTTTTAAATACAAGCTTTTGAGATTCTGCATATCATGTAGCAGCAGAGTGCTAGCCAAGACAAGTAAAACGAGCCCAAACACGACGGGTCTATCTTGTTTAGTACAGGAGTTCCTATGGCCACCTTCCGACTCCATCATCAAATCAGCTCCATGGTACCATATTATTGCATTGTCACACGATATACACATACGTGCAAAATTTCAGCTCAATCGGAAATCGGGAAGTCGATCAAATTTAATTTAAAAGATTCCGTTACACACATACTAACATACGTATGAAGCTAATAAAAGCGTATTAAAAATATATAAAAATCCGTATACACAAAGAAAAAAACAGCATGTTTTCAGATACTTCTATGTTTTTTAAAACAATATAATTAGGATGGTATAATTATTATTATCTTCGTTTCTTGTGGAGCAAATTATAATAAATGAAACACTCTTCAGAATACTGACATAATGTCGTATGAATAGTCCGTGAACATATTGTAATCACTTATCAAATATTTTTTCAGTTTTAGTTGGGGAAAACGTAGTATGCTTGCCAGAATGCATTTGGCTAGCTGATAATGCAGATAACGATAATCTTAAAGGAATTTTACAATTAAATTATTAATCAACAATATTTTACAATTAAATTAAATTATAAGTTACTGTCTTCTAGGTAGTACATAAACAACGACATTTTGAAATTTAAATATTTACAAAACTCACATTATAGGGAAACATAATCCAAAACTGTATATATAGATAAAAAAAGGAAAAATAATATTAAAAATATAAAATTTATCTACTAATCTCATACTAATATAAAGCTGAAAAGTTTGTTTTGTTTGTTTGCTTGAACGCGCTAATATCAGGAACTACTAGTCTGATTTGAAAAATTCTTTCAGTTTTAGATAGCCCATTTATCGAGGAAGACTATATATCATCACGTTAAGACCAATAGGAGCAGATCACCAATGAAGAATGTTTCAAAATGGGGGGATTTTATAAATTTCTTTCTTTCAAAAGCTAGTAATTTTATATGTATAAGATTTTTTATTCTTAAATAATAATACACAACTTGTATCTTATGGTAATTTTTAACCGATAGTATGACAAATGAACGGATAATATGATATAACCGGCCCCAAAGTAAATACAATCTGGTGTTGCAAACGTTCATAGGTGACGGTAACCTCTTTTCATCAGGTGGACCCTCTGTCTGTCTGTAAAAATAACTACCATAAGATACGTGAAGTTTCTGATGACTACAAACAGGCTAGGTCATCATCTCGTTTTTGTAGTGAAAAGTATGTCTATATTTATAAGCTGAATATCAGGTTCTAACTATCGACAGACTTAAACATAAACTTACAATGCAATCAATATCTATGAAAAATAATAGTTTTCAGGAGACGCGAAATGGGGATTGTTCACAAAAAATACCCTCTGATTTTATATTTTTATTACGTAAAATACGGTTTTTTTTTATTTTAAGATACTAATTTGAATATTTTTGTATTTTAAACTTTAGTTTTTTACAATTCGATTTTAAAATTATTTCTCCGATGACGCCATAAGGTTGTCCCTTTTACATTTTACATTGATTTCTTTGCCTAGAAAACAAAAATAATAAAACGTACATAAACGTACATAGTAATCTGTGCTACTACTATTTAAATGTCACCGTCATTACTCATTACGTATCGTGATCATTTTAGTGTTTTTTGTCGCTGGGCTTATAATTTTTCGTGTTCCGCCATTATTATTTTCTATAGTTATCGTAAATTTTTAAAGTGATCTTTAGGGAAAAATCCATGCTACAGAACTTAAATCAAATAATGTACAGCTAGACTTTTTTTACACCTGAAGCAGGCAAACAGGCAGACGGCGCACCTTATTGGACTTAGTAAGGTCAAACACATTTCTTACAAAATACAAGAAGATCGTACGTTTTTTGGAATTTTAACTAGACAGAAATGATTAGGGACACTGTTCCTCGAAATGGTTTTTGAAACAGCTAGATTGAAAAAAAGTGAACAATCCCAATTATCAAACTAAGTATTATACCGGGAAACCCATGTGCGAAATGACTTCATCAAATTGTATTTGAATAAATTATTACAAATAAAACAAATGTTTATAACAACTATATGTAACAATTGATTCGAAAAGCCTTTGTTTTAATTGAAACAATTGATTCGAATATAACTTAATAAGGTCATCACATACTTGGGATTCCCAGAAATATTACCTGGTTTGATAATTTTGGTCACCTGATAACTATATTATTTTTGATAGATAATGGTTGCATTGTTTGTTTATTTGACGAGTAAATTTTTTTTTGTTAATCCGTTTTTATAGATATCTACGTTGGACTGATATTATCTACAATAGATTAGATCGGTAGAGAATTCTTTATTATAAACCAGTTCAGAAAAAATTGCAGACTGAAATTATTACTTAAAGTCAACATGAAATTATTACAAAAGTCCAGGAAAAAATTAGCTTGTACAACGGTGATGGTGGTTAACATAATACAATTACTTACATAGTACAATTAATCACATTTTCATCTAGATAATACATAAGTATACATATCTGTCTATAATAATATAACCCTATCTCCGAGTTAAACGTATAATAGTAAGTAGGTATAGCTACTAATTAATTTAAGTTTGAGATGGTTTGGCAGCTTTGGCAAATCGGTAATCGTCATGTGTAAGTTCCATTACAATGTTTCTTCCGCCGTTAGCACGTTGTAACTACTAAGCGGTATATGCTTAACGGCCTGGATTCGAATTCACTTTACTTCCACTTAACTTGCGCGTCTATTACCTATGAGTATGACGTTTGTTTATTTCTTTCCCGTAGCGTCGGTTATGGAAGGATTGACATAACATTTGCTATATGTGTAGAACTTTGTCACGGGTATCAGACGTCTTATCCTGGAGAATGAACGACCCGAATAATGTATTATATATTCATACTAATAGTACTGAAAGTAACTCTGTTGTCCTTTTAAGTTAAAAATCAAAACTGTTCTAAAAGAAATTTAGCTAGAAAGTAGATTGTGTCCTGAATCACACAGATAACTATAATATGTCGGAAATAATCTTGACGGGGATGAAAATTTGTAAATTTGTTCAGCAATCCAAACTCCTTATAATAATAATAATAATAATCGGCAAACAAAAAACGCATATTGTACATCTCCAAATGAAGCAAGTTACGCTTGTGTTATGGGTAATATACAACTAGGGTTGCCACCCGTACTTTATTATAAAGTATTGTACGTTATTTCAGACAATTGTACTTTATACTTTATGACAACAATAAAGTACACAAAAATACTCTATTTCGCATGATTTGAGATTTTGAAAAGTTTAGTCGCTTATTTTGTTAAACGAAATTTATCGATTGATGATTTGGTATTGAATCCATGTCGCCACTCGCCAGCGCCAATCACTCAATCACTCGTTTTGTACAATTTCTGAACGCAACCTAACTTCAAATATCAATAATGTCAGTGTGTCAATTATTGTCACAATTTTTTTTGTTTGTTTCGTGCAAAGCGGTTTGAGTACAATTAGAGTACGATTTAAAGTTTTATAGATTTATGCTATATAATAGTACATTGTGGATAAGAATACATTATTTGATAAAAAATGAATTACTTATTTATTTTAAAGAGGATTGGGTAAATTTGTTCGGAGGTTAGCATGATTTTTTTATGAGCGGCCACTTTTTTAGCTATTACTTTTTAATAGTTCTATACTTGAGATACAAGACTATTAAAAAAACTTGGTCCTAAGTTACATCGGACCCGAGCTATTTAAGATCAAAATCGTGCTGCGTGAACTTATGATACTGTAAAACGGGATTAACAGAATTCACGGGGTGATTAAACACATTGGGGTTGGGTAAAAGTGGCTTGATCTTTTAAGTTTGTGGGCAGCGAATACATTTATACAGTAAATAGTACACAGTAATAAGTTTGGTAATCAAAATCGCTTAAGTGATTATGTGTTAGAAAATAATCTAAACAGAAGACGGGCTCATTTTCAGTCGATAAATGCCGCTGATTTTGGCGGAGATGAGTTTCCAGTTTTAAGTAATAATGACCTCATCATTTATGCACTGGGCATACATCAAGTAGAGCAAGCACGTAGCTATTATGGTGAACACATAAACAACGAAACGTATTTAATTGAAATATTTAAAGAACCTAACCTGAAAGATTTCACAAAAGTTAAGTTAGATTGTAACGACCCATGGCTTTCGAGACGAAGAATCCAATCCAGGCATGTTTCGAGGCGAACTTACTATGTCTATATTTTGTGAGAACGAGGGCTTCAGGGTCGGGATGCTATTTATGTCATTATTGCTCTTGTATTGTTGTTGGAAAACGTACATTAGGTTGTTGTTCCCATGTCATGTCAATAGTTTGGTATTTGGGATGGGGGGTATGCACCAAAACCATTTGTCTTCTCCTGCTCAGTTCCTAGATACAATAATCGGGCATGATGTAGAGAACGAAGCGTATGAAGAACCCGATATCGAAAACTAAATAAAGTGCACATTTAATGTCATTATAGTGAGCGTTTTATTTAGTTTTCTTTTTTTCGCGTGTGATTATAGATATAGAAGACCCAATTAGTGGATTAATAAATATAATTGTAAAAAGGTTTTGTGCGTTAAATGTAGTTATAAGAACAACTACTTTTTATTATGTGTATACACCTTTGTTCTAATAACAAACATGTTCAATTAGGGTAATAGTTCACTTTAATTAGATATGCTTTATTATTTCAAAAGCCATGCACAAAAACATTAATCTTGCAACAAATAACCTTGCATAAAACTGATACTTTAAGTTCATGCAGCACGATTTTGATCTTAAATAGCTCGGCACCGATGTAACTCAGGACCAAGTTTTTTTAATAGTCTTGTATTAATCAAGTCAAGTATAGAACTATAAAATAGCAATAGCTAAAAAAGTGGCCGCTCATAGAAAAATCATGCCAACCTCCGAACAAACCCCTTTATATTTTGTCAATTTATTTCTAAATGCATGAGTAAAAGCAATGAAATTATTATAAAATGATAAAATTAACAATAAGACTCATTTGAAATTAATGTAAGCGTTTATTCAGACATAAAAATAATTAAAGATAATCGAATCCAAAATTACGAAACGTGCCTATCGACCCCTTTTTACGGTATCAGTTTTATGCAAGGTTATTTGTTGCAAGATTCATGTTATTGTGCATGGCTTTTGAAATAATATATCATATCTAATTAAAGTGAACTATTACCCTAATACTACTAACAAATAAACTGTAGATTAAAAAGTTTTGTGTATGAAAACCCAAAATCTAATAAAAAATAATTGGTTAAATTTTTTCACATATCTCAGCTCCGATGTTTGTTAGACAAACCGTTAAAACAAAATGTGTTTTTATCACTGTATACTATCTACTGTATAAATGTAATCGCTGGCCGCAAACTTCAAAAATTAAGCCACTTGTACCCAAACCCCTTTAATATAGAATGTAAAGATGCCGTGTAATTGTTTAGTAAAGATGCTTATTTGATACAAATTGCAAAATAAAAATATGTTTTTAAACATAAAAGAAAAGAAGTTTTTAAAGAAAAATAAATTGTACTTTATTTTGATACTATGTACTTTATTTTTCTTACCTGTAATAACCAATGTACTTTATTTCCTAAAAAAAAAGGTGGCAACCCTATATACAACGGACTAAACAAAGGGTCAAAAATATAAAAGTTCATATATTAGATGTTAAAAATGTACATTCATACATTGTATTATTCAGACCTTCAAAAAGGGTAAAAAATAAAGAAACGCGGTTTTTAGTATTTTTTACTTCATTAACAGGACAACAGCTAGCACATATACAATTTATAAAAAATGACATGGAAACTGAATGGTATTATCAGAAAATAATGTCATTTAAGTTACATATAATTTTATATTTATAGCAGATTGTAGCAGACTTTAGAACTCGTTATCGTCTAAGGCCGGGCTCGTCGCGAGGAGTCTCGCGACTTCTTCCCCAACAATAAATGCTTTGTCAAACTTCTACCGAGCAGCCAGCCTGCCACCGGGCTAAAGATAACCGACTTGTGTTTGTTTCGAGAGAACTCACCCGGATTGTCCTCCTTTATATCTTTTTGCAGTTCCGTTGTGACTTTGTTTGGCTTTGATACAAGTGCACACTTTAAATAATAAAGGTGAGGACTTCTCAGGTAGAAATGAAAAAGTTGAAAACAGTAAAGGAATTTTTTTGTGGAAGACTTTGAAGATGGATATTTCTAGTCAAAGGTTTATTTTCTGCGGTTTAAGCCAAATAGTTAAAAGAAAATTAAATATAGACAACACTTTATTGTTTACCAAAACTAAAATTACAAAAGTGCTCAACAAGACAATAGTTATTTGGTAAAATAAATATTGTAAAGGATTATTTTTGTTCTGATGTTTCTGAACTACAGCGCGCTATAGTTTGTGCAGCGTTTGTGCATGTAACAAGATGATGAATTCTGTTCTTTCTTTTACTGATTAATTGACAGAACGGATCTTACGTGGCAAAGATGTAGAATAAGTCCTGAAAAAGAACAAATGCTACTTCCTGTTTCAAATATAAATTTGTAAACGATTAAATAGAGGTGAAAAATTGAATGAGCAACTTCACGCAGCAACACTTCACGCTTTTAGCAATTAACAAATCAATATCAAAGTTTGTTTCAGAAAATTATATAGTTCCCCGAAGCATGTATTGGAAGTACATCCAAGATGAGTCTTTAGAAAAATCTATTTCGATTTACGGACTTTTACCATTCCAGTTCCAAAGATACATTATTTCCTGGGCGATTGTCAATCCTCCAAGTATTTCAGTTGTATGTCCTCACTATTATTAGAAAATGTAAAAAGTTTATTATTGATGTCACCAACAATATCACTAAATGCAATTAAAATATCCAATATTGGATATTGAAAATCCTAAATAGATTATCACATAATTCCTTCAGCGAGAGGTCCATTATACACAGATCTTGAAGGCTTTGCAGGGTTTGTACAGGCGCGTAATCCGCGTAGCGTAATAAAGGAGCACTTTTTCGGAGATCTACTTCAGATAAGGGAAGGTGAGCGTCGATATATCAAGAGATTAGTCGTTTGCCGCCACCCGGGGGTGAACGCGATGAATGTAAAGTGGGTATTGTAGGCCTGTTCTCATATGTGTAAGAAATATCGATAAATTTTATGTTTGCTGTGCAAAAGTAGATGCCTTATGAATTTTTCTATTAAAATATCGTATATATGATATTTTAATAGAAAATATCGAATATATGCATGATCTATGTACTTACCCTGTGGCATTAAATAAATATTTGAGTATTATAAGAATTTTTAAATAAACAGGGACCAGGCGAATGTTGGACTCTTCCTACTCAAGACTAAGACAAATTTTATGATGCTAAACGATGAATTATTGTCACATTTAAAGTGACATCATAAACTCAATTTTATGCAAGAATAGTACTTGACAGTCAAGTTAAATAAAATACTTTTCATATTACAAAAACACCGAAGCCCCCTAGATTTTGTACGAGTTTAGTAAGGTATGAGGTTAAAACTTAAACCGATCTAAAACGCGTATTAATTATGGTTTAAACAGATGTCAAAATTATTTTTATTACGATATTTTGTTAGTAAGACTGTATTTAGTGACTGCCTTTTATATTTTATGAAAGTAAATTTAAAATTGTTTGTTTGATTTTTAAATACAGATTTGTTAAATTGCCACAAGGAATGCGCAACTCAATGACCTACAATATAGTTGAGGCTGGAGTCGGAGGTTATATTCATAACAGTAAATATCGATATTTACCCGCACGGTAACATCACTAGGCTACGTAAGGAACTCCATAAGTTAACAGCTAGCTGGAGCCTGTCATATATCAGAGCCTACTCCTGATATATTCGCCCGTCATGTCGCTTTGCATGTGGGCCTCAGGCAAAATGTTTCTATTGAAGAACAGCTTTGTTTGCTTTGTATTGTTTTAGTTATATTTGAAAGTATATTTTATTACATTATATAAGTATATGTAGAATATTGAGAAAAATATGAAATATCCATGGCTGAGAGCGATTTTTTATGTGAGTGATAACGATAGACAGAATGAACTTCAGAAGTATTTCGTTGCTATGGAAAAAATTGGTCAATATATAAAAGTAAACTTTTTGATAATTAAAATTTTTTACAACATGATCATTATGATTTAAATAAAAAAATATGAAAAGCGAGAGAGAATGATCTTTTTGAGTTTTGTAAACTTGATTGATGAATTTGTTGTTCAAGAAGAAACATCCAAACGGTCATCATTTTTAGATATATTTTAGTGCTTGGCTTGAATTTTATACCAGAATAGTGAATTTACACCTCAAAATTTAATAACCCCAAGATACAAAAAAAAGGAAAATATTACCCTGGAAACCCTGACCTGTTTCACTATTTAGTCACACAGGATTTCAGAGTTGCGGTTTTTACTGGGCCATTATCATCTAATATTTTTTGCCGACAGATTTATAGTTTCGTGTAATTCATGCAAAAAAATGCATAGGTCTGTTAAATACTACATTTTAATATTATCTTTCAGACAACTATGTAAAGTTACGATTGAACTCATGCATTTTTTATAGCTTTGTGTGCTGCTAGCTGAACCTCATTTTATACAAGAATGTGGTTAAGTGGCTGTAAAAGAAGTTGCGACATGAGTCGCTATCTATCTATGGTATCTATGGTTCGTATAGTTTTCTTTTTTTGATAGCAGGGAGAGTCGCTTTCCAGGGTCTAAAAGTACTGTTTTCATCCCCGTAATTATGCAGCTCCAAACGTACTTACAGAATATGAGAATGAAAAAACATTAACATTCCCCAAAAGTCTATACTAAAGTACAGTTGGTACCGTGTACTTTTTCTGTTAATGTGTCTGCTATCCCCTCCATAAATTTCGACCTTCGTTAAAGGGAAAGCCTCCGTTTGTTTATGAATGTAATTCTGTTGATGTTTGTACGTTGCACCCTACGTTGTTAGTGCCCGAATTAAAACGTTACAGATGTCCCATGTTTTACCTGTGTTAGGTTAAATGGATTTAGTTTTGTACTAGTTTGGGAATGGGTTTGTTCGATTTCCATATATCGATTTCCTTTTTCTATTTGATTGTATTGAAAACTGAGATTAAATTGATCTTTTTAAGGATGTCGCTGGAATGGCTAATCTAGTCGTCCAGCTCATCTAGGTAGTTTTAGATGTCCTGGTACGGTACTTAGTACTTACCAATACTTCTACGAGCATTTTCGTAGGTATTCCGCTAGTTTTCAGCAAGTAGTGTGCAATTGTTTCTTTAGCCTACTTTAGGCAAGCTGGTCTGGTTCTACTACGTTCACTAGTGCTATTGTTACCCAGGCACCATTGTCATTAATTCAATGAAGGGTATTTATCATTCTTACTGGATGTTTCATTTTGAGCTAAGTATCGTTCTTCTGTAATGGTAATAACAGTCCTTAAGCGTCCAACTGGTGGATCCGAGCCTCGCATTTCTATAGGTGAACGGACAGTATATCTGGCACGCTTGTTCAAGGTGGATTAGCGGGTTTCACACATGATGTTTTCCTTTACTGTTAGCACGAGATACTTACAATCACATTAGGTCAGAAAACCGGCTAACAGGTGCATGCTCTTTGGCCACAATTTGAACCCGCGCCCTTTAAGTTTAGGACGCGTGCGCTAACCTTACTTAGAAACTTAGGCTATCACGGAGTTTTTGAAGCCAGTTCCTATACCTTACTATAAATTTAATGCAGTTCTTTATATCACTGGGGAATGTATATTATGCATACCCTCGGATCCCGGGGGCGGTCAACAAGGGGAAAGTGAGGTTCTTGGGAGTCCGGTTCCGTACACAAGTTAACTGCAAAAGAAGTTGTGAGATGCCGAACGCCTGACTACCGACTAAATCTTCCAGAGGCCCAATGCGTGTCACCGGGTCACTGTCCTGGTAGACTTTCCCTTACGTTCGCTGGGTACCTGCTGTTCGCTGATAAATTCATCCCCCCAGCGATATCAAGAAAAAGATACTAAATTCAACGTGAAATTTCTATATCCTGTTTTTATGTTTCTAATACATTGTGCAATTTGGTACCAAGGTGTTGTTATTGACGAGATGGAGTTTATCGAGCCACCTAGACTCGTTTTATTATTAGAAGTTATTTGCTGATATTATCATGGAATATCTTAAAACCTTAATCACTATAACTGCTTTTTTTATGATAATGATTTTGTTATCTCATGCATTTTTTCTTATACTTTAACTTGTCTAGATTATAGATACCATTTATATTAATAGATCCCTTTGAGTGCTTTGATCTTCCGGACAAGACAACACTCAAAAGATAAGATTTCACGTGGGTTTATAGTCATCTTAATGTATTGCAATACTAGAATTGAAGGTCTCTTTCTCATTTGTCGCAGCAGCGGTGCGGTATGGGTATATGCTCGTTTCTTGATTACTTGAAAGTGTGCCGCTTTCGAACGATACTTAGCGATTCAGGAAACGCTATAAATTTCTTATCGTCGTAAAAATAATCTGCGTTTGAAAACTGATACGTTTTGGACAAACAAAAAATTGGAAAGCCGAGCCCCGCAGTGGGATATTTAGGGTTTGATTTAGCCATCATAAGATATATGATCATACGATATATACAAGACATATTGTATTATGTATCAATCGTATGGTCACCTATGGACATACACTATGTCCTTGCATATAGCGAATCTCTGATTGTCGTTGTATTGTACTATGCACTAATTTGAATGACTAATTTAATCGATTATTTGCAACATTTCAAAGAAGATGTGAATACGATCATGCTACATCATACAACAAGTTGCTAAGTATAGACATGGCAGCAGAAATATTCTTCTTTACATTACCCAATTCTATAAATGCGACTATCACTTACTATGCTTCAATGAATTTATTTGAACAAAAAAAATCTTTTCGAAAGATCAAAATGAAAAAAGAAAAACGAATCATCACGGTATACAAATTGAATGATGTTGTAAATTTTTAGACAGATGCTTTAATATAGCCTTTGGCAATGAAAATCTTACGGCACCTCCAAGGCTGGCAATCAAACAGCGTTATAAAAGCAACAGCCAGCCGTCGAATCGATGAAGGACTTCCCTCGTCGCTTCTACTAAATTCTTAATACCTCACGTAACAGTTAAGATTAGAGGGGTGGAACGCACTTAACTTTTATTGTGGCAGGCTCGGGAGCAAAGACAATGTTTGCGATCGATGATAATGCAGTTTCAAGACGGTTTCGTAGGCATAAGGTTTTAGATACTCATGAATTCATAACAGTTCCTTTTTTAGAATTAAAGAGACTTAATTTAAATTATCAAGTTTTTAATTTTATAGCATGGTTATATATTTTAGGTAACGTTTCATTTCGTTTAAAGTTGAAACTTTTTAAAATATGTTGCACTGTGAATTTTTAGTTTTTTTATTTATTTTTACATTTTTCATTATTGCGACGTAAATTTTTATTGTTGTTTGTTTCCTACAGTTTTATTAATACTCCAAAAAAGAATTGTATAAGACAAATAAACATGCAGTAATATTTTTTAGCTACATGTGCTGCTGGGCAGTTCCTTACGACTTCTTCTACGTAAACAGCAATAAGAGTTTGCGAAGCGTTGTATATATGTACAAAGAATAGATAATTCAGTTTTCTTTCAACTCATATACTGTGTAACAAAAAATGTGATATAGTAAAACTTAGTTTAAAAAAACTTTATTTAAATATATTTATTTAAAACCTTTATGGAGGTCTCAATGATTCCAAGGGTGGGATGTGATACTCTGTATATTACAGAGATCAGTTACTTAAGAAGGACCGTGCAACCGTCTGCTTCTTGAAAAAGAAGCAGCCGCGTTGGCTTTTTAATACATAAAATGTAGCGAATATGTCACATAATAGTCATAAAATGTCGTAGGTATATCATATCCTCAAAATGAAATTGAATGTACTTTATCCTATTCGTTCGCTTACAACTCTCGAGGGTAACTAAGCCGATTATAATAATACTAGTGACAGCCCCCTAACAACGTGGGTACTCGAAGACTTGTACTTTGACTTGTATGGCTGTACTTGTATACTTGTTAGCGAGACTAGATCGAAGTTTGTCTTGTTATAACTCCCAAACTCCTTATACGACATAGAGGTTGAAATGTAGGAAAGATTTAAAATGCTTATCAGAAGTAAATATTTGTTGGTAATTTTTTTACATTTAGACTTGGATTATTATTAGATGTCAGTCGTTTTTTATGAATTAGATAGATAGATAACACTTTATTGTACAACATTACAAAAAACTTACGAACTAGTATTAATCTAATTGGGTACAAAGAGCGGTCTTATCGCTAAAAAGCGATTTTTTCCAGAGAACCCGTGGAAATATTCTGATTAGGAGTGGCGATGGTGGTATACATAATATTGTACGATTACTTACATATACATTAATAATAAATATATAACTATACTATATATATAAACATACACATAATTATGTATTTTTAGTATGTCACAACTGTCCAGGTAGTTAGGAACACGGATGATTCCAACTATGTCAGTTCGGATTCAGGCAGCGTCCATGCCTGTTTACTGGCTTAATATTACGTTCATTGTAGTAATTACAATGTGTTGATGATCTAGAAAACTGACTCAAAGATACCTTCACATCAAATCTATAATTGTAAAACTCAGCAATCTGTCTGAGATAAGATTGATGGGTAAGTCCTTAGTTCCCCTGGAAAAGAGGTACTACGATATGCGTATACAACCATATTTATAAAAGGCTGATATTATAATAGATTAAAAGTACTAAAATAAATGAATTTGATTATACTTCTTAGTTTGTCAAATAATTCTGCGCTAAGGAATCCCATGATGTTTTCATAATTCCCAATTACAGGCATTTGTCATTCTTTTTGATTATGTAGGACTAACAAATATGGCAACAAAACCAAATGGACCTTGCAACAAATTCAACATTTAGGTAAAATGAAAAAAAGTGTTAAACAAAAGTGAGCGTTAACAAAATCCTGCGACCCGCGTCACGCCACCCTTGGATTTGCTTAACGAGATTACACAAGCGAAAAATGCCACACAATGAATCCGAATTATCTAACAGAACGAATATAGGACACCCTATAACTATAAATAGACCACTTGGTATACGACGCTTCTATGCTCTGTTATTATCATCATTTTATGGCAAAACCCCGGCTTAAACTTTTGTTTCGGGGTTTGAGGTCTGCTTCCTCACTTTTTTTATCTATTTCTAATTAAGGTCTACTACTAAGGTTTTCAATATCATGATCACGTTGTGAGATAATTACGTAACGTTAAGCCAGTATTTCTTTGCACGAGGAGGTAGCATAGGTAATTGGTTCCCAAACATATACGGTTTTTCAAAATAGTAAACTTACCAAAGTGACATGCTTTTTTATTTTACGGTGAATCGTGGTATTTTTAATGTGTTTTCAACATACAAATAAAATATGATGAATACCGTCTAGTTCAGAGATTTTGAATTATAATCTTCACAGTTATTTCTAATATGATGACATATTAGAAATATTTTTACATAAAATTATTATAAATTATAGACAACTACTCTATACAAAACAGGCGCTAATCACAGATTAAATAAAAATATAACATTACTACTCACTTAAGGAAATGGCTGATTATATAATTTAGAAATAAGAGGGTATATAACAAAATTAACTATTAACTTTAAAAAGAAACATAACAATAACAACTATGCTACTAAATAACTGTAACAGTTATTATGAAAAACTGTTACAGTTATTTAGTACTTCAAATCAGGTTGCCTGCAACTCACCTCTATCTTTCGCTGCGTAGTTGTATAGATTATATGGAGTAATATGAACTTAGTTTTTTTGTTATTGTAACTGTAACTTAGTAACAAAAAAATTAAGTGTTTGATAAAACACTAATAACTAGGGTTTTTCACGCGGCTTACCTACGGGGAAAACTCTAGTTAAAAATAAGCATGTGGTATAACACCTTTGAAAGTATATTTTCTCAAACGTCCAATTAATTGAAAATACATCACAAATACTAATAAATAACGACGTTTTGATGTATTGGATTATTTACTCGTAGATATAAAAAGGCCATTACTGATACTATTGAAGTCACTGACTTATAGAAACGTGTTACATGGATTAATTCTGCAGGAGAAATTCGAATTAAAAGAAATATTTGATATGAAGGTTTCCTGACCTAGGGGTAGGATTGAGTTTGTTTAAGGGTTAAATATGGACTCTTTTATTCCTTCTAATTACTGCAGATCTTATAGTTTAATATCCAAGTAATATTAGGTAGATATTTTATATATATTTTGTTCTGTTATTTAATTTTTTTCTGATTACCATAAATATACATTACTAAACCCTAGAGCGGGTCGTGGGGCCTAGTTTTTATCCTTATTTATTTTGAGAGCAACCATTCACACAGGTTACATTAAATTAGTTTTTTATTGGTCCCCGAAAAATTTTTCTTCCCGCAAAAAGATCTATCCCATTTTTCAGGAAAAAAGTGTCCTATGTTCATTCCCGGTAAATTTTTATAAAAGCGTAGCAAGAGTTACTTTTGAAAAAAGCAAGTTACTTAAAAAACATTTATTGTCATATAATACATAAATCAAACTACAGTATAAAAAGAAACGTAAAATTCAAACCTAGAATTAAATAAAAAAGAGGGCATAATCTCTATTAATATTATAAAGCGAAAGTTTGTAAGAATGAATGTATGGGTGTGTGTCTGTTACTCTTTCACGCAAAAACTACTGAATAGATTTTGAAACCTAACAGTAATATAGCTTACACATCAGAATAACACATAGGTTATAATTTATGAGGATATAGTGTGAATTATCCAAAATATAACGATTTTCCATCACCACGCGGGTGAAACAGCGGGCGCAGTTAGTTATACCTAGATAAAATATTGGTACCAAACCACTGGGAAACGTTCCTAAAAGGCTGGCAGCGTTACCACGTTGAATAGCAATACTTAGTCTTTGAGCAAAATAGACGCCAGCCTTTTGGTCGCCTTTCGCATTTATCATATTAATATGTATTATTCTAATACATCATCCTTATACCTATTGTACATGTTCTTCATCAGATAAATTAATTACGTTAAAGCCTCCGTAACGTAACCTAAATAAAATAAAATACAAAGTTTTGTCTAACCAATTAATTTGAAAACTGTCACATTGAACATTATTATAAAAATTAAATTAATTGAAATTGTAGAAAACATATTGAGCATTGGTAAAAGAAAATGCATTTGCATTCGAAAAATGTTTAACGGCAATTAGGTAGCTGTAACATGCATTTGGGCATTCGTTTGATCTAGAGCGCCCATATGAGACATTGATTAAAAACATTTTTCACTCTCTAAATAATCCAGAAATAACGAGGTAGCAATTAAACTGAGCTTTGAGACAACATTGCACGGGATCAAAGGAACTGGTCACGTGCTGAATATAGCCTATCTTTTGCTCACATATAACAATTATAAAAGACCATGCCGAGTGTTTATGTAGTCACAGATAATAAATTGAAATTTAAAAAATGCAAAAAGAGTCCGTTTTATACGTGCAGAAAGGGAGAGATAATACAATTTCCTGCGGCCGAGTAGCCTGTCGAAAGAGGCGACAAAACAACGCACAACCAGCTACCACCCCTGGTTTAGAGTATGACGCCATAACACCCTTGAGTTGTGTTCCGGCATTAGAGGCCAGGTTCCAATCAACCTTTAGAGAACAGCAGCAGCAAATTGGTAGCACCTTTGGTATTACAAATGACCATATACGATGGAAACCGCTTACCATCAGGTGGGCCGTCTGCTTGTTTGCTGAACTCATGCAACGACAGCTGAGCCTCGGACTATCCATTTCTGGAAAACGGAGATTATGTAGGTCGGTACCTACCTTTTTTTGATGACCTAGGGGCATGTCTTTTTTTGAGACACCATCCTCGGGCTCGGGGGGAAGGCTTTAAACCGAGGAATGTGTAGGATTCTTGAACGGCCCTATGCCCACCGAGGTTTCTGAGCAGAGGATCAGGGGATGTCTAGGTCGGTGCCTACCTATCTTGACTGGTGTCAAGCCTGTTTAAGGCGGATGAGTGCATTTCATTTACGGTCAATATGTCAAGTATCGGGTAAAAGTTATCAGTCGAATAAATTATAATTTGACTGAATCCAAAAGTGATTGAAAAATATATCGTAAGTGGTATTTTGAATGTGTAGATCCTCGAGATTATTACTTACGCCATCAGCACTTGATCAATATAACAGCATCAAGACATCGAGGTGCTCTGCTTTACGGCACCGTTGGACGATGGAAACACTACTAGTGCAAACAGGATGTTTTGCTTTCATGATCCTTCAGCGCATGACTGAATTGTGAGACGTATTACTAGGATCCAGGCTACATGAAAATTATAATCTAGGTGGCTTCAAGTCTCGCGCGAATAGGTATTTCCTAAGAAAATATGCACTATCTCCAGCCGCATTTTCGCTTAAAATTAAGAGTCTGTCTTATCTTTAAAAAAAATACACAATTTTTGTAGACGGAGCCGCGGGATTGAATTATATGGATAGAACATTGAGTGAGCGCGTTAGTGTAAAAACGCTTGTTGGTCCCCCGTTTGTTATCTGTCGGTTTTCGTCAATGTCAATATTGACTACGGTTTGTTTGTAAGGATTAATTATATTCGTAAAGGGTGTATTATATCGGACAAGGTGATTAAGAATGATTGTATTTTGAATACCAGTTAACGACAATCAGCTTAAAACTTGTCACAAGTATGGAAATCAACTTATTTATGACGGACAGTGTTAGAGATAGTAGTATAAACACAGATAATTAGACTTCATATATGGTAATTGATAAACTCCGATTAAAGTGGTTTTGGGAAAACCCCTGAATCTTAAATTTAATTTATAATTTTAAAAAAATGATAATTTTTGTTAATATTTCTGATATTGTTTCTTTTATCATTTTCTTAACGGTGTTTACGTGATGCACATATGAATCTGTATTTGAAGCGAGCGAAGCAGTGTGGTAAGCTCTAGTTTGAAACCCTTGAAAATACTTAAAAGTATCCAAGACAAGTCTAAAAATACTAAAGCTGAACAAAAGCAGCTAGTAAGTTTACAAATCCACAGCTCAGTAACTGGCAGAGCAATTACTTCCTGAGACACTTTAAATTCTGCAACACTGGAAATGGAAACGTCTAGCCCTATCCGGGTGGGTATCGTGGAAACCTGAGTTCGTTTCAAGATTCCTATGTGAATAAAAAACAAGGAACTCATTTTTATTGTAAGAGATCATATTATATATGGGTAACAAAATAAATCTGGGTTGGAGCAGATCCCGAGTCGAGGTGATGGAACAAATGACTCCTGGTGCGTACTTATCTTTTGACTCAATCGTCAAGTATGCTCTTGGGAATTTTAGGACATACTTAAGGCATCTGATTTTACGTATAAAGCAAAATATCCGAACCAGCGTACCGATTTAGCGAATTATTTGCGGCGTTAATTAGGACCAAATGAGAGTTTCATGACAGACAGACTGCCTCCACCAAGTTCCGGTCGAAGAGAAAGGCTCAGGAAACTGCTGGCTAGACGTTGTCAATACTGGAATTTGTACCAATGGTCTCAAAACGAAGGATAGTTAAGACCGCGTGAAATGGAGAAGAATAAGTAGGAAAGCGGACCCTGAACCTCGGAGCGAACACTGTGACTGTGGGATTTAATGCTCGAATGGTTATGACGATAACGATGGTGAGAATTTCTTGACCGTAGTGAATATTTTACTAGGTACACTTATGCGACTTACAACGCTAATCGAAATTTCTAGGCGAAGAAGTAGAATCACAGAGCTAAGAAAACGGCGCAGGATTCTCTGCTCTCTGAGTAGACTAAATAGTAGATATAACAATCACCATACTAAATAGTTACTTTAAAAACGTTTTGAATGTAAAATATTTTTTTCCCTAATCTGGTTTGGATTTTGTGCAGCCATATTGTATCTTTCTTAAAATCGGGCGTCTAAGTATACTTAAGCTTTTGTTTGCTATTTAGTCATTTCGTCGATTTGGATCTTCATTTAGACTTTAACCCTATATAATGTGCAAGTTATTGTATTTTAGGGATTAAAGTCATTTATTTCCGGTTCCTAAAGCACATTAGGCTCAAAATGAAATTAAAGTTACTGCACACCTAAGACTGTGAATATAGAAGATAACAAACAAAGAAACAACAATCACTGCAAGAGTGGCCTCAGTTCATATTCACTAGATTTAATATTTCAACAAAGGTAATCAGCCAACAAGGTAGCGACGGTGATAAAACTATCCCCTTGTGCTTCCAACATTTGAAATTAAGCTCAATCAAGCCCACCCTAAAATGAAGGAGTGGACACGTCCACCTCACCTCAGTAATACGTGTCGAGAATGTATCATTAGACCGATTGTCCAGGTGTTATTTAGCAGATATTATCACATTTATATATGTCAGATTACTTGGCATATCTATTGCCACTTTTTTCAATGGATCCACAGGAGTTGTATTAGGTTTCTTGTAGGATAATTTTTCGAACAGAAGGGTATAAAAGCAAAATCGCTATCAATTTTAAACTAAATACTCGTACCTACACTAAAAATTAGGGGCGTTCACATGCAACTCAGAAAAGTTACAAATTAAAGACACTGTCACAGATTCATTATTTTGATTCGTTTTTTATTTTATACTGATTTGGAATAGGTATGATTTAAATAATGAAATATTAAAAAGCGTAAAAATATTAATCTATGGTGACATCTATTAATGTATACTCTGATTTTTAATTAATTATCTGAAGTAAAATGTCAGCTGCGACCAACCCTTTCTTATATTAAAATAATATTTCTATAGAATTGTTATAGGATTCAACTCACAGTGGTGAGTTGTTGTTTCAGCGCCCGCAACTCACTTATGAATGAGCTATACTACAACACTATGCTCCAAGTTCGCAAGATAATAAGGTCAGTCGCAGCTGTTATTTTAGTTCAGGTAATTAAAAATATTATATAAACGATGGATATGCAGTTTTTTAGGATTCTTGCCTGTGTATCGGTTTGTCTGTTTATTCAGGATTCACGTAAAAACTACTTACTATTATTACTATTGTTTTGAATACGATCAGTTAAGTATTTTTTGAGAATAAGAGAAATTACGGTTAAAACTATTTTTAACGTTCCAATTCCAAATGTTAAAAACCAGGAAACTGGCGTTCATCACCGCTACTTACCTCTTCATTGTTCGTAGACAGACATGGAATTTTCAGTTTAAAAATGACTAATGTGTATAATCCAGAAGTATAAAACCACATACCTATATTACGTAATTTCGTGATCAATGACCCTATTTTTTATAACACTAATATGGTTATTATTTTCCATATAATTTCTTGTATTTACTACGTATACGTGTGTGTGTATATTATTAAATATTCTACTTTCATGCTTTGCAATAATGTAATGTCTGCCGTGACACTACGTTAAGGGCACATCGGAAGATCCCAACGCTGATTTTCCGCTAGACAAACATTCAAAAGGTCAGCAATGCTGAGCTTGATGCCCTTTTGGGACAAAATTATGTTACTTTAGTTTTAAATTTGTTAATAATGTAATTTGACCCGAATAAAATTATTTTCTTTCTTTCTTTTTTCTATGTCAGCTTGTTATCAAAATTTAAATATTATTAGGCTGCATTCATATAATGTATCATCAATTAATCAGTCACAAGCTAGTTTAGAAATGAAATTGACTCGTTCTTCGTAACTATTTCTTCATACACTAATCTCAGGTCTTTATAGCGTTCTACCCATTATTTTACCTTACCATTGATAATTAACATTACTTGCATAAAATATATGTTAATTCTTATTCAGTAGCATCAGTTGAATATATAGGATACGAGCTGTACCCGGCAGACGTTGTCCTGCCTTTAAAAAAATTAAAATCTAGAACACGATTCCAGCGTCCTCTACCGGGACCAAATGTTAATCTAAAGTATTCTCAAATCCACTTGAACAAACAAAAAATTTCATCAAAATCAGGCACAGCGTTTAGGAGTATCGCGGCGCCACCTACTGGGTCCAATCGTTTATTTAAACCATTCCATGACAAACTTCAACACATACAAACAGAACAAAAAGAACATCTAAATTTTGGTACCCGATTGCAGCGCCATCTACCTGGTTCAAATTAAAATATAAATCATCCCAGTAGAAAATTATAAAAATACTAATATCGTTATTAAAAAATAGGGGTTGATCGTAGAGTAGATTGTCATTGTTAATTTTGTGAAAAAGTAGACAAAAACATTCAACAAGGTCGCTTTCACGTTGTGACCACTACTTATATTACGAGGAAAGTAAGTAAAAAGTAATAATTTTATTTAGATGACTTGTCAGGGTTCTGCTAAGATATGGCTGTCACAAGTCGATGCGTGTAAGTGTTCTACGCGCTTCTTTATCCCTGTAAGAGGGTAGATTGTCGCACAGAAATCCGGCTGTGAGTAAGGCAACTCTTGGGCTATATATTGTTATGAGTTGCAGGACTCGAATTAAAATGCCGTTGGAATTATTTTTGAGTTTATTAGAACTATACAAACACGTATAACACAGGTACAAATATAATCAAACGCAATAAGTCAAAACGTAATGCAGAAGATCGTAATTCCAATACACGGGCAAAGTCTGTCACTAAATAGATTACGGTTAAAGAATGTACACAAGTCTTGCTTCGTTTGTGGTTATGCTTGACTGTCCCCTCTCTCAATTGGGGCATTGCTTTATAGTCCACTGGTGCCATATGTCTGCCCGACCGCGTGGACCTAGTTCCTTAGAATCAGCTTGTATTTTAAATGCGTGACACCTGAATCGTAATGAAAAGAATTTCTGAGCCTTTGTAGTGCTTATCTATTTTTTGCGAATAACGCAACTTTTTATTCATTACAACCTCATTTCATTACTACATAATATTTTTATAAATCACACATGTCACTCTTCTTACATACGTCTAAGCACCAACACTAATTATTTGTATAAAATCTAAAACCAAATAAAACTTGTGAAATACATAAAACATATAATTAAGATCGCAACACACCTATCAGTTTAATATATCAACAAAACATCTATCACTCACTGCAAGGTCTACTTTCTACCTAACAGTTCTTTTAAAGTGATAACTATTGAATTAAATGTTTTCTTAAAATATCTTGATAAGGCACCAAGCAAACATGTAGCTACCAAACAGATATGAACTTCTTTATTTGTTTAATATATGGTACAAGGTGATGAAGTCTAAATTTGCGGTGACACAATCATATCACTGATATCAGTAATATTTACTTTGATAATTTTATCTATCTCTAAATGTTTTGATACAATGCCCATTTAGCAATCAGAAATAACGAGGTTATTTACGAATGGCTTTATTACTTACTTTAGTACTTATATGTAAATTTATTTCACTTTTTATATCTCATAAACGAATCTGTAGTTAAAACTGGTTGATGTGGAAAATTTCAGATTGGTCTAACGTTGCAAGCACTATATAAGAACAGCTTAAGAAAATATTTCAACTCATGCAGTATCCTTTATATTCTACATATCTAATTTCTAGCAATTTTAACTTGTGAGATATAACTTTTGACAAAGAAGATAAAGTCATTATAGCACTTCATATATTTTTAAACAAGTAAAGAACGAGTCATTTGACGTCATGTCATAAATTATGATTATTTTATTTGCCTATCAAAAATACACTCCTTTGCAAGAAACAGGGCATGTTACAGTAATTATTGGATTTTCTATGGATTACATATTTAGTATGTAATAGCTTAGATGACTAGAAATTTATTATTATTAATGAGAATATAGTTTTTAACACTTAAACCCTGCAATCAGTGTTTTAGTCAAGGTAAACAGAGTCATGTTAGAATGGACATTTTTGTGGGTATAATGAAATTAAGACTACGAGTATTTTTGTGGGATTTTAATTAAAGACATTAATTTAAAAAATAAAAAATAATAGTGAGTATAATTGCAGTGATTATGGCATGTAATCGTCTAGATATGTTTTCCATCAGACTTTTTATCAGCATCAGGCTTTTCAGGCTTTTGGTGTCCTGTAAAATGATTTCCCACACAGCCGTGATCACACGTTTAAGCTCCCTGATGTTTTGTGGAGGTCGTTGAACAGACATGTATATATATATATACTAGCTGTCTCGGCAGACGACGTCCTGCCCGGTAAAAAAAAAAAAAATAGGGGTGGACTACCCCTAACATTTAGGGGGATGAAAAATAGATGTTGGCCGATTCTCAGACCTACCCAATGTGCACACAAAATTTCATGACAATCGGTCCAGTCGTTTCGGAGGATTTTGGCAACGAAAACTGTGACACGAGAATTTTATATATTAGATATATATATATATATATATATATATATATATATATATATATATATATATATATATATATATATATATATATATACGTGCAGATTTAATCAATGCAACTTTTAGAATTTTCGTCGGTCTGTCTGCCTCTTAGAGCATCACGTAAAAACTACTGAACGGATTTAAATGAAACTCGGAACAGAGGTTACTTACATCAGGGGCGTAATTCGGATACTTTATATTCCGATAAATAATGTCGTTTCCGTGACCAATATAGAGAAAAAGATGCGATCGCGTTTTATTTGGAAACTACTGGACCTATATGAATGAAACTCGCTGGCTTATAACCCGAGTTAAAACTTAGGATCATTTTCAGCCCAATAAATGAAGACTTTTCCTTAGAATAGATACGGTAGAAACGGATTATCAAAATAGATGGCGCTGCAAAAGCGTTTTTTACATTTCCTAACGAATACCTAATTGTGTCATAAACAACATGTCATTCATTATATTATTTCAAATCAGGTTGGCTTCGACTCGCCTCTGTTTTGCTGGGCAGTTCTGTATCTAACTTTTCTATTTTTAACCGACTTTGAAAAAAGGAGGAGTTCTCAATTCGTCGGAACCTTTTTTTTGTTGTTGCTTTTTTTTATGTATGTTCGCCGATTACTCTGTGATTTATGATCCGATTTACGTGATTCTTTTTTGTTTGACGCGGAATAGCTGCCATGTGGTCCCCTAAAAATTTGACATAGTTTGGCCCAGTAGTTTTCATTTTACGATCATTTTTTTGTTCCCGGTTCTTGGGACCTATATTTTTTAAGAAGCGCGGCACCATTCGTAGGTCCACCCATACATAGCTACACACTAAAAAGTAACAAATGAAATTTAAAAACTTCGTTTAAAAAAACCGACTTCAAAAACTAAAGGTTTTTTTAATGTTCTATATACACTTCCTTTACTTTCTTTGATATTATAATGAATTTATACAAGTAAATTAAAGTTTTATGTAAGTAACATAGAGTTGCTAAGCAAGGTTTGCAAGCGGCGTAGCCGCGGGGAAAACGCTAAGTATCATAATAGTGTCTCATAACCGCTTATGGGCTACTATATCTTACTAACCGCTCATATGCCAATACTAAGATAATCGTTAATTTTTGTCATAAGCTTCATACTTCATTCAGCTTCATTTAATGGTAAGGCAGGTGACTAAATAGTCTCTCTTTTCTTTCACCATATCCAATTATTTGGGGTCGGCACAATATGTCTTTTTCTTCCACACTCCCCTACATCTTCTGTCACACCACATATTATCAATTCACACAATCCATCCATCTTGATATGTGACTTAATCCTCATCCTCTCAATTTTTTAATGAATAGTGTTGGATAGTAAGATTTATGGACCAGCCATCAGTTGATCAACTACTACTACCTTGTTATATACAACAACATTCATCAGTTTAAGACGTATTATGATATGATAAGTTAATAAATAGATAATAATAATAATCGACAGACAAACATAAATAAATGTGTCTTATACTCTATTTAGCTGATTTGATCAGGACCTTTAAAGTGTCGTTGTAGGACCTCAAAGACGCATGCTCAATTCTACTTCAATATTTATCAAAATCATTGATCAATACCAAAGTAATATAATAAAGACGCCATAAAAACCTATCCTACCTCGAGATTAATCTCCGTACGCTCGAAGTGGCAGTGTATAAGATCAATTAGTAAACTACATCTGCAAGTCTCGGCGAATTGTTAGCATTGTTCGAGTGTTCTTGTTTAGTTATTGCGTTGAACTATTTCGTATGTTCCCGTTGGGAGAGCTCTTGATTGTTACAGCTTGCATTGCTGAATCGATACGTGAATTTGTAACGTATATGATTTTAAGAGTTGTTTTGTGTTTGTTAGACAAAGTGACTCAATTATTTATTTACTATTTCAATGAACTTTAATTCATTGAAATTATTTATTTTTGTTGAATAAAATAGAAATTCGTTAATTTTTACTATTAATATTTATTTAATATTTACCAGAAGTACTTTTACTTTTTTTCTGACACATGCATGCTTTAAAATTCGCACCACGCGCACAAATTGTACTTGATATTTAATACAAAATATTGTTTCACGTAACAGATGGAGTTATGAAACAAATGCCCGGCACCTAACGCCGGCGCTATTAACATTCTTTTTTAATTGCATAAGTTCAGCAGAGAGGCAGACGGCCCACTGGAGTAAGGCGGTAGCGACGGTATCATCGCCTATGGACATTTGCAATACCAAAGGTTCTTAAATTGCGCTGCTGCTCTCTAAAGGGAGACTGGAACCTGGATACTAATACCGGAACACAAGGTTGCTATGGTGGCATGCCACCAGGGGTGGTAGCCATCCAATCGGGCAAATGCACAACCATCTGGCTGTGGGTTGTTTTGTCGCTTCTTACGACAGGCCACCTGGCCGTAGGAAATTGTAACATAAGGGAAATTTGATTATTAATTTATTATAAAAGACGCATCGTCTACAGCAGTCTATAAATTACTTATATACATAATGTCGCCGTCATTGCAGGAGTTTGTAAGTAAAGTTTTTGGAGACATTATTTTATTTCTTCTTAATTGTTATATATTACTCGTACTATGATATTACATTCATATATTACGGATACGGGCTAGGAGATTATATATATCTATACATATAATAAAATTGTAGAGATCGAATTTCTGTACAGTGAAAAAAATGCTAAAAACCGAGTCAGGGGGATGTAAGAAGTGAAATAGAACTAATTTAGATTTTTTTTAAATTTTTGTTTCACCGTTTTTCTGTTTGTCGGTTTGTCTGTTTGTCTGTCTGTTTGTACCGGCTAATCTCCGGAACGATTGGCCCGATTTACGTGAAATTTTGTATGATGATAGCTTATATCACTGGTCAACTTATAGGATACTTATGATCCCGAAAAAATAACAGTTCTCGTGGGATAGTTAAAAAGCTTTAATTACTTAAACAGCTTATAAAAGACTAAAAGTAATTTCTCTGCAACGTAACATAATGGAAGTGGATAATTTACAGGGTGTAGTGTCAGTGAGAGAGTTTTATCTTATATATATATATATAATATAATGCATATAAGTTAACATGTTTGCTGAAACGCGTTAGTCTCAGGAACTACTGGTCTGATTTGAATTTTTTTTCTGTATTAGATAGCCCATTTATCGAGGTAGGTTATAGGCTATATACCATCACGCTAAGAGCAATAGGAGCGGAGCACCAATGAATGAATGTGTGTTTAAGTGGGTTCCCGGATGGTTTAGATTTGCAATTAGAACCGGTAGGTGGCGCTGAGATCGGGTTCTAGAATCCTTCTAATTACCGGGAGCGATTCTGGTGATTTTGTTTTCGTATGTTTGAGTGCGTTTCCGGATGGTTTACATACGCAATTAGAATCGGTAGGTGGCGCTGAGATCGGGTTTTAGAATCCTCCTAATCACCTGGACTGATTATGGTGATTTTGTTTTTGTATCATGAAACAAAGTCTTTTGGGAATTCAGAAAATATGGCGGTACGAAGTTCGCCGGGTCAGCTAGTAATATATATAAATTTACCCTGGTATAACTAGTATTACCCAAACTTTTTGGATAAAGTCCTAAAATTAAAAACACCATTAATTTGTATTCGGTGTTTACCCATCTACAATATACCATCTATACATCTAGGTCTACCCAGGGCCGCGCCGCCCCTATGTGCAAAGTGTGCGGCGCACACAGGCGCCAAGACAATAGAGGCGCCGCCGTCGAAATTATTTTTGTTACACTTACACAACAATATACAATTATTCTTTGTAGTGGATTTTTGCAGTAATTGGCAAGCGGAATCGAACTGGTTATACCTCTTAGGAAAATATTATCTAAGTATATAAAACTGGAGACCATTTACTTCGGTCAAAATTAACAAAAAAATAAAAAATAAGTTGAAACATGCAACTTTGAGAAGAAAAGAGGCGCTTCATAGTTTTCGCACACAGGCGCTGTGGGGAGTCGGTGCGCACCTGGGTCTACCCAAAACTAGCAGGATAATCTATAATATTATAAAATTCTAAACATCCCATGTCTCTTCATTGAAGCTATTTAAAAAAACAACTGTAATAGAATATATGACGACGGACGACGACAACTACAACGTTGGAGCACACGAGGTATTTTTTTAGATTTCTTGTCTATTTCTCGGTTTGTCTGTTCGGGATTTACGAAAAAAGTTGGGATCTGTTCATAATTAATAAAAGATCCCATAACTATACTTTACTAACCTTTACCTAACAGTTGATTCCGATCCAATTGATGTTACAAAACGGGGATGACTACCCGGGAGACGCTCCCGCTTTGTGATGATACAACACCTAACATTACCCATACGAGTAAATGTCGAATGCAAATTAAGGTTTTTTTTAATTGTTAGACTTTACCCAAAAGGCTTGGGTAATACTAGTTATACCAGGGTAAATTTAATTTCACTTTATCTTCTACCTGTAACATGTATATCACAATGTTGACGAAATAAGAATTTGTCACCAAAAATGTTACAAGGTCTTGACGCCAACGATGTATACTTTTATATGTTTAAGGTTTTTTTTTGAGGCGAGGGAAAATACTACCGATTTACGCACTACTGGGTCGTTGCTAGGGAACGACACTCGTCGCGGGGGAGGTATCACTGCAGCAATAGTATGCTCTTGGCAGTGATCCACCAGCGATCGATGACTTCAGCTAGTGTGGAGATTCAGAGGATGCTGCATGCGGGCAAGCAACCCCAATACCCACTAAAAACCCCTTCCTCCCTCTCGACCCTGCGTGCCTCGAGTGTGCCCTGGGAGAACACACCCCACTTCGTTAGACGGGGGTCGATGGTCCCTTGCTTACCTAGCTAGCTAAGAGTCTCCCGTAACGGAACCTAACTCAGGGTGGAAAGTAGTGCGCTTACCTGCCTCTCCGGGTGCCAGTTGAAGGCCGGCGACTTCGAGTAGACGTATTGGCACGCGCTGCAGGACTTCTCACCCTATCTCTTTCTGCGGCCTCCTTGAGAGACATTACTGCCTCACAAAAAGTAACCGCAGCCCCCCAGTTGTCGCTGCTCTGCAACATGGCTCTCACCAGGTCGCAGGGCGAGTCGACCGGACCTACGTGCGTCTCAAGTTCGAAGCGCTGCGGCGCCCATGCGGCGCACTCGACTAGCGTATAAAGCGCCGTGTCGGGCGCACCGCATTGGCGACAGTCCGGGGAAGGCAAGCAGCCCACAATGCGATACAGATACTTATCGAAACATCCGTGTCCGGTAAGTATCTGCGTCGTCCTGAAGGTCAGGGTGCCGCTGGTGCGGTTGACCCATTCCGTCAGCTGTGGCCTGATTGCATCCACCATATAGTCGCTGGCAACAGGGCTCTCGAGCTCTTGAGACCAGATTGCGATCATGGAATCGGTTTCCCGTTCCCTGATCGCCTCGATTTCGACCTGACAGAAGGTCAGGCCTCTAGCTAAGGCTGATCTGACCCCAACCAACAAAAAATTGAGCGTAAGTACCTACACATAAATATATATAATAAAGACTTATTGTTCTTTTATTACTAATACTTTTTCTATGCATGAATTACATTTATATGTGGAACTTACTATGTATGTATAAGTATTGTAAAAAGTAATTACCTAATATTAAATTGACATATAGATAAGTAAAATACATGTTATATAATTAATGTGTTTTGCGAACGCATTAAATCGATTACTTGATATGTAATTTTATCGCTTTTACGAATAGATTATAGCGTTACTTGAGATTGTTTACCTGAAAGCCTGCCGTAGCGTAAATTCCCCACATTATTTTTAAACATTTCCCATCTAAAGATCTAATATTTTATGAAAAAAGGGCTAGTGTCCCTTTTTGTGTTTGGTTTATGGCCGTTCAATGTTGTGGAAATGCGTGGCAAGTCCGAGATATGACGGTAAAATAACACCTCATAAATATTGCAAGCCGGTTTATATCTCGGGATATACATATGGATATAGTTTAATATAAGTTATAAATAGAAGAATTATAGCAGATATTGACAATACCCAGTAACTTAGATTCAGTTCATAAATATTACGTGAATAGACAAAGAGATGTTGTAAATATTCGAAATTTTTGCAAGCGATACAGTAACAAAGTTTCTTGTTTTTAAGTTCAATTACGGTTCAATCCACGGTTCTCTAGAACGTTTGTTCAACGTACGCAAAATGATCTGGAGGGAACTTCTCTTGGTGCAAAAGTGGAAAAAAAACTAATCCCTGCGGCCGGGCGGCCTTTCGCAAGAGGCGACAAAACAACACAGTACCAGTTGGCAACCTTGATGTTGCACACGTTGACAGGCGACGGAAATCACTGGCAATAAATAAAAGCATATTCTGAAGTTCTGTTTGTATTTTGGATGAAACACAAACACAATAAATAGTTCTTAAAATTTACAACGCAGAGGGCGTTGCAGTGAGGTAGGCCGGCAGAGGCTTAGCCCGCTCAATCACAGAGGCCGTCAAACCATTTTTGTTACTTATTCTGAAGTCACAAACAAAATATAATTCATATTTATTTATTGTCAAAGAAGCAAGTGAGATGTATAAGAATAAGCCTGAATGTCGCTCTGTTGTTCGTGCCTACCCCGCAAGGGACCTGGCGTGAAGTTATATATGTATTTATGTATTTGTTGGTGTACCTTAATTGGCATTCATTTAAATCGATAACGCTAAAGAGTATTAAGTTTGGAGAGCCCTAATCCGGTAGTGGTTATTTACCTTTCATTACCCTTGTGTAGTGTGTTCAAGGAGGCGATGTGTTGCCAGGTGTCCCGGGTAACTTCGTGAATGTTTGCTACTCGGGGTGCCCCGGGTCACTATACGGTATTGCGAGGGGTAGTCCCGAGTAATGCACAAGGAAATCCCTAAAGTAAACTTTAGTACTTTAAAATATCGCTTACAAAGAACTGGGATTTTGAGTTCGTGCATAATAAGGACAGTTGCTGGTATTAACATGCAATATCAGCTATTCAAATATAAAGGAGCCTTAGAAACATGTTTTGATAAAAATATAAATTCTATTTTATTTTTAACCTAATTTTAATCGATCTTAAGCGAGTTTTAATTTTAATTATTTTTTATTTTTATTCAACTTATTTAATTTAAAGATCGAATTTATTCTGGTAAACTTGTTGTAATTTAATGCGATTTTGTTAATGTCACATTATTCAAAGTAGCCCATTAACGACTCACGGCTGGGTTCGGGCGTCCACATTTCATGACCATGAATGGCATATTCGCCACGTTTGTCCATGATAATTAGGCAGTTTTCGGTAATATAGTGTGAATGTTTGCCAATATTATAGCCACCTTTCAGCGTCTGTTGCTGTTTGTAACAAAGCTAACATTAGATCCGGAGATTTTCCTAAGCGATAAATATCCTCCAGCTAAGAATCCAATACAGATATATGAGACACAGTCGCCTTAGGCTTTAATTCTATTTCCACTAATGAGTTTTGATTGGGTCTAGTCGCAAAATATATTTAAAATTACAAGATCTAAAATTTAACTAAAAAATGAAGCGCAACAGCTTTTTCTGTTCAATTTGGGAATTACATACGTTTCGACGTACGACGATTACCGTTGTCAGAGTGGTGCGCGGACCGGAAGCTGCACAACGCGAGGGCGCACCCCACCTTGGTTATTATCAACCTGCAACGTCACTTCCTATCCAACTAGCCCCCTGCTTACTTCCATCTCGCTCTATTGAAACTGTTCAGATGCAGGCTTTCAAATAAGTACATATTTAACACTAAACTTCGTCTGCGTTGCCATGACGACGACTTATGTGGTAATGAATTGCAATGACGGCACTAAAAATACGTGACCGCAGTGCTATCTTTTTGGCTATGTCCGACTATCCTATGGAAACGATGTCAAGCCTAAGTGTCGAGTTTCAAATAAATCCATGTAGTAGTATTTCACGTGATGCTCATGCGGGCAAAAGAATTGTAATTTTATTTTCGGAACTTGCTGGTCTAAATAAGCCCGCTTGGTTGTCTTTTCTTTTTGAAAATCAATATACAAAGTCAACCCTCTACAGATTTATTATGTTGATTTTGCTGGTCTTAATAGTCTCTATTTCAATGAAATAAGCAATGCATTTTAGTAATAAAATCTAATCGATGAATTTCATACATTGTACATTTTGTGTTTGCATAACTATGTTCTCTGTGACTGTTGGCATACATGCAGAAAAATGATCGATAACAATTAGATTAAAAACCAATAGGTACTCGCACATGCTCTGTACTAATAACACTGGTTCACAAAAAAAAGAAAAGTGATCTGTACTTTTGAACAGACCCATTTATTCTTATGTATTTTGATGCACTGAATCAGAACCTGGGGTCAGCTTGGTACATCTACCCTCAAAGTTTTAAGGTCAGTTTGGTCCATACACCCTCAAAATGTTGAGGGCGTTAGGACCAAATCAAACTCACGTTATTGGTATGAGACCATAAATAATACACTTTATACTTTTTCGTACCTAATGCGCATATTGTAATCACGTATTAATAGTGAAGGAAAAAGACGTGGTGAAACTTCCATCACCTACCCAAGCATGTTGGATATAGGTACTATCCATTTCCCTATAAATTCGGGGACTCAAGGCCATCAGTGGGACGTTATTGAGCTGCAATTATAAACAGTACAAACATTAGATATGTGACACATTATATAGTAAATGCTGATATAATTAACATATTAAAGGAGTTGTCGGTCGTAAATAGCTCACTTAAAGTATGACAAAATAATTTTGGTTAAAGTTTCAACATATTCGACTTGATACAGTGTACGTAATAAAAACCCAAAGAAACTGTGACATAATGAAAAAACATAAAAATTTTATTCAACGGAAGACTAATGAGCCTAAAATGTATCAATGAGTTCTAGTAAATCTTCTCAGCCTGTGCAAAGGATCGTAAAAGGTTTTGGTATTTATTGCGAATGACTGTTATTATTCTCACAAGTGTGGTAATTTTAATCTAACTTTGGGGTACTTGTGAAATGGTAATACACATCCTCAATTACAAACAATCTAATGAAATGGTTTCTCGGCCTCAAGCCATATGTCTTACACACACAACTTTATAGAATGGCGAACAAACTATGTGTGCTGTTAACATCATGTAATAATTTTAGACTGAATAGCTGTAAATTATTTATGATAAAGCAGTCATTAGATTGTGGAGTCGTTAGAATATTTTTGTCTGACGTATAATGCGAAATGGTCATTGGTTTAAATTGCTCTGGCATGCCACGAGTGCGTGGTCTATCTAAAAGTCGTCTCGTTAATCTATTCTATTAATTTTAACGAACAAATTAGATGAGTAATTATTTAAACGGGGTACTATGAGGCCATATAGGTTGTTCTTTTTTTGGCTGCTGACACAATGTTGTCATGTCTACTCACATAGCGAATTTGTGTAATTCAATTTATGTCTTTTAGCTCTTCGAATGAAGAAGGCGAAGGTCTTAAATCATATAACATACCTTGGATATGCCCCCGTGTTCGGGACACAGCATTTAAAAAGGAATGTAAGCGATCGTTTTAGTGAAAACTATGTCCGAATCAGCTAACTTTTATGCACTCGAACAACTTCAACCTGCTCTCAGAAAAATCCCGCGGGGTTTACAGAGTGTTACGCATTTTATCAGTACACATAAAATTTCCGATCTTAAATCGTACTGGAATTCGATTTTATTTTCAATCTGGCCATTTTAAACCATACTCAGAAAAATTCGGGCGGGATTCTCAAAATAAAAATTAGTACAGATTTAAAGCCCAAAAATTTGCTGTCGATTAGTGAAAACCGCATCGAAATCATAACTATTACAAGTTTTTAAATATCGCCAATGTACAGACACGGTATGTTTAGAAATTTGCAATATTATAGATATCGTTGTTAGTAAATCGTAATCCAGTACCGATATATACTTGACTTTCGTATCTACTCGCTGCTAACATCTTGCAAAGGTTACCGGTCCATCCGTCTTACACTAGGCTTTTTTTAATTTTTATTGCAGGAGTACAGCAGACAGGCAGACGGCCCACTTGATGGACAGTGGTTACCATCGCCTATGGACATTTGCAACGCGAAAGGTGCTACAAATGTACAAATCTCTTGAGGGAAAGTGGAACCTGATCACTAATGCCGGAACACAAGGTTGTTATGGTGACATACTTTAGACCAGGGGTGGTAGCAATCCAGTCGGGCGAATGCCCTACCTGTGGGTTGTTTTGTCGCCTCTTACGACAAACCGCCCGGCCGCAGGAAACTATTCTTTCTCCGTTTCTGCACGCATAGGCTTGCCAATACGCGGTCTTCACGCAGTACACGGTAAAATTATTTCTCTTATGATTATTTCTCGTCGTCTCCAGATTTTATACGAAAGAGAATCGAACATAAGCAGCTTAGCGACTTTAATATGTTCACGTCCCGGTATTATATACTTTTACTCGCATAAGTCTAGTGAATTATTTGAAATCTTTAGTCTACAAACGTTAAATATTCTGTACTTATTATAAACAACCTTATTATAGAAATAATAAAACTTTATAGCAATCAAGAGAATAGATTATTATAATCCATAAATATTAACTTACCAAGGAATTACGAGGCAAAATAATTGTGTAAAGTAGAGGATAAGCTGAAGGAATCGAATCTATAAGATCGAATCCAAGCTATAAGATGGAAGTATAACGTTATCTAAAATGGACAAAAAAATTACGATTATATTTAATTAACTAATTAGTTAATCAATAGTTGTATTGGATACCTAATATAAATATTGTTGAAATTTTTACATTTATTTAAATAAAAATTACACCGCACTAATTTTAAATATTTTCACCATATGGAAAAATGTTAATGTTTTTAACTATGGCCAAGTGCGTCTTGTTTATAAAATATATAATATAAAAAAACGATAAATATAATATTAAACAAACGATGTTAGTGATTAGCTACGTAAGAGTTTGACAGCTTCTTTGGTTGAGCAGCGCAGAGGGTCTGGGTTCGATTTCGCGCATGATAAATTTCGAAACCGGATTTTCTAAGAAATAAAAAAAAACAGGTTTATTTTAAGGACATACACAAGTGAAACAAACACATTAAAAGCACAATAAAAACAAAAAGATAAAACAACCACAAAGTATCTGAAGATATACATATTAAGTATTAAAAATTAGATGACGCTCAGCAAAAAACTTTCTATTATTTATTATAGTCTGGGTGTCCAGGATCGGCTCTAGAGTGATCCTTTGTATATTACCCATAATACTTATATAATAATTACGTGTGTTTGTTGGCTGATTACAATTATATACATACTTTATTTGTCAATGTTTAACGTCATTAACAATTAATAAGAATGTTGCATCAAAGTAACGCATTAAATTCATGCCTACATCTGCGCGAAACGTTCACTAACAGGAGCATTATCCCAGATGTAGTAGATGCATTAGCCCAAGCTTGTTTCATTAAAATTCTGCAACAAGAATGACTCTATTAAAATCACTAACCGTCTCCACAAATTCGCTATTTTTTGTGTCAGTGTGTGATAGAATCAAGCAAATTATCTTGTTGTGCCAAAATGAAGAGTCAAACAGTGGTCCCCTACAGTAGTGGTTTGTTTCGCATCGGCGAACTAGAAAGGGTAGGTAGCCCTTTACAAACGGAGTAGTTAAGTCTTAAATGCTTGTCTAAAGAGCCGACAAGCAAACATTTTGGCAACGCTGTCAAATCGATTCGGGGTTTCTGACTTATGAAGGTCGGAAGTTAATAATTAATAAATTAATAATTCAGGCAATAACCCATTTTATTAAAATAAAAACTTACTTCAAGAATAACTAAATGCATGAAATAAATATTTTCTACAACATCTTGAAGTTTCGTGCGAAGTAAATCAAATAAAATAACATTATTTTGCAAATCTGCTTTTTTATGTATACTTCACACAGACAAGATGTTGTACAAAATATTTATTTATTGCTTTTTAGTTACTCTTGAATTACGTTTCTTTGTTACTAAAACAAGTTTGATTTTTCATTTTTAAGTTTTGTTACAATATAAATTATACGAAACTATACGAAGCTATATTGAATCTAATACAAAAATATTTATCAAAAGCGGTTCAGAAACTTCAGAAACAAAAAGTTATGGCAAAAGATGCATAAAAGTACAAAAAATATACGACAAATTGAGGACTTCCTTCTGTTATTGAAGTTAATTAAAAATAACTTTTGACACAATAAAAAATATTTTTTTACCGGAAAGTAAAACAGAACAGACCATGGCTTCGTCTGTGTAATCTTCTTACATCTATACTTTTTTAAAGAACCTTTTTTACCAGGAATTTTTTAGGTTCATTTATGGGGAATTTTATAAGAACGACCAGTACTGCCATCGATAATCGTCGAAGCGGAACTAGGGAACTGCATACATCTGTAATTTAGATATGATAACTTTCTGCATATTGAGATTACAGATGTATGCATGTCGGTAAACAATCACGACATGCACATCAAGTCACAGCAGACGCTGTGACTTGGGCAGTTGCCCATGCGGCGTATGTTTCCTGATTGGCATTCGAATCTACGTTATAGTAAACAGATATATGCCACAAAGCAAGCATGACAGAAACAATAAACAGAAGACAACATAGACAGAAACCAAATATAGCTAAAAGTATTCTTTTTTTTGGAGTTGTATGCAGCAATTCGACAAATGAGGTTGGCACTCGATGTATTGCTGTGTCGAAAGATACTCCTCCACAGCACTGATTTTCAGTGTCCACCTCTTAATATACACGTATTATTTTGAGACCCGAATAAATAGTATAATTGTTTAATTTAGTCGTGACCGTAATTTAAGTACTTAAAGAAAATTTAAAATAAATAAAAAATATATATCTAAACGAATAACTTTTTTACAGACAATCTATTACAGTTATTGAAGCAACGAGACGATATATTGAAGTTCTTTTAAATTAACTTCATGAAACAAATACCATAAAAATTAAATAACATTGCGAAAGATAAATAAGCAAACATTTTCAGCATTTATTACGAGAAGTGCTTTCCTGTGCCAAGATTGGTTACATTCTTCAAAAGGCTACACAGAGAAAATAATATTATATTTCTACTATAAACTTACTGTGTAAATATTGATTTCTCATGTAGTATATCGAGAAACGAATAATGTCAATTGTTTCTGCCGTTAAGCAGCGAATCTTCAGAATAATTTAATCAAAAATCTTAAGACTACAACAGATAGTATTTTCTTAAGATTTTGGTACTAGACACATTACTAAAATCAAATTTTATTCGTTTTTATCCCCACTTAGCTAAAAATTGGTCGAAATAGAAATCAAATAACATGCCGCGTTTAAAACGCGGGGCCTAGGGTCCTAGGTACCGGTGGTTAAGGCTCTACAGGCCTCCCCTCACAATGCGGGGCGTGTCCAGTAAAGCTGCCTTCTGTACCTTTGCTCTTAGCCATAAACCGAGCGTGAGCCTTTCAAGGTGGCGGTCTAGACTCTTCGCTATTAGTTCTTTCACGGACACCACTATCCTTACTATATTTGTAAACTCCAAGTTTCACGTGGCAGTAACATCGTAAGCAAGATCAATATATTATATTTGCGCTTTTCTTTCTCAGATTTCACGAGGTTACCATCATAGGAAATCGTGACATTCACAATTATAGCACGTCTCGCAGACCGATCAACTATCACAATATCAGGCTTATTGGCGACAACAGTCCTGTCTGTGATAATTGTTCGGTCTGACTATTATTATCATACCTTTTAAACGCAAGCGAAGCCGCAGTCAAAAACTAGTATATACATAAGTTCGATAAAACATTTCAGGGTTTCCTTCTCGTTACATGAGAGTGTTATCTCGTAATCACCTGCCAACTGAATTATGATAGGTATGTACAAAGGTAAGAGACGTGTACAAGGTGTAAGTATTTACGGCGAGCCACAGAATGTTGTTCATCTTCACATCTGTATTCCATTAGCAAATACGGTTTAGCGTGCCTTTAGAAATACCATCGTAAATTGGCCTGCCCTTCCCTCTTCTACCATTCTGTAATTGGTTAAGATATGGTAAAGGTACCGTTTAATCAGAGCTCTAATGAAGGTGGTCGAGCCGTAAGACGCAACAAACGCCTGAGGTGCCATCAGCCAGGTAACGGGTGAGGAAATAGGGGTGTGCATTTGTTTATACCGTCTATCGATTTTGTTCTAGTCAGGAAAATTTTCTTCTTAAAATATGTATAAAAACTGTGGACCCACTTTATCTGAAGTGTCGTACATGTTTGTGGATTCACATCAAAAATAGTAATTACCAAGAATAATGTAATTAACATTCAAGTTTTAGAGTGATTTTCAATCACCTAAATGGCCAAAACAAAAATGTCTACGGGAATCTTAACAACACAAATTTAAATTTAACGTTTTCTAAATTTTCTTTAAAAATTTAATAAAAACAACGGTATAAAAAATCTTAAGTCTTTAGGTAACTGGAGTTCAACGTATCCTCTGATCTATATATAAGTATAACCTATCAATGGAGAATAATGAGAAAGAATTACCCTCAAGGGCCCTTCCATCATTGTCTAAGCCTTGATTAAGTATAATAACAACTAAGTTACATTTAAAGAATTTGATACTCATATTTTCTATTATTGTTTTAAATGGCTGAATTTACTACTGTAATGTTTCAGTAGTAACACAAATGAGCATATCCGTGATTTTTTAAGAAGGTATTACGGAATATTAGATTTAGGATTAAATTCTAATGGCAATAAAAAAATGAATGTTTTGCCTTTAAGTCCATTAGAAAAGTCCTGGCTAGCGCACGCGTCCCAAACTCAGAAGCACGGGTTCGAATCCTATCCGGAACGCATGCACTTCTTAGGCTGTTTTTCGACTTTTATTGTTACAATTATCCCGTGTTAGCAACGGTGAAGGAAAACATCATGATGAAACCTGCAAATCGAGATAGCCAATATGTCTGACCTACCTACCTACGGTTAGATTAAGTTTATAGGTTATTTAAGAACCTTAAAGAGAGATTATAAATTAATATAAAATTGATTGTAAATATGTAATTTGTATGCGAAATTTTCTTTATTTGATTATTATTTGCATGTTTTATATATTGGTGTTAGTTGGTTACTTTATCATGACTATTGAATAAAACGATTAGCTTGAAATTTGTAACAGAAATGAACATATAAACCTAAAGCTACGAGTAATCTCTTTTAGTGTATAACACAAAATAAAAAATCCGATTGTTAGACTGCTAAAGAAATTCAAAACATGCATATTTATTGTGTAACATATTTTGGAAAATAGAATACATGTATTGCAATTTTTATTTTATTTTAGCAATTTCGATTTTTAATATCAAATATCCTGACTGGTCTTCTGTTCTATATGCTTATACGCTACTAGTAAGATGTCAACCTGGCAACCCTGAAAGTGGAAACATGTCAGCTAGCCCGTGTAATCTCGTTCGGATCGCGGGCACGAATTTCATAAGTGCTCGGTTGAGTTAATGGATGAAAACATTAACTCCTTAGGGACCGACGAATTTGGGATGGTGGCTTTACCCCAGCTCCATGTAGCATTTGCATATGCGATTGTGAGTTAACAGTCTGCCTCCCTCACTGCCAGGTACTGTTGAATATTATACTATTCACTTTAAGGGGCTAAATTTGGAGTTGACCGAAGCGAGGTCAACGGTTAGGCGAATTTGGAATTTCCATTGCTAGTGCTGAATTATTCTTATCTACAATAGCTTTCCAGTACGAAAGCTCTATCCTGGTGTCTCGTATAGTTGTAGCAGTTTTAGTAACTTCGCTTATATGTATTCTCTTATTTATATCAAGTTAGAGTGATTCTTTTTTTCTTTTCGTAATAATGTAGATATTTTCAAGTTCTTTGTATTCATGCTTTATTTTGAACTACATTAGCACTAAGCAGGTGCTAATCCAGGTGAATGTAATTTATTACAAATCAAAACAAATTCATCTGTTTGCATAAAAACATTGATTCTCTGAAAATGCTGTTACATTTTAGTTTAAAATTGTACACATGTTCTTGGCAAATTGGTGTGCAAATGTATTTTTATTATATAAATTGGAGAAAATGTTTACAATTATATTTATTATTTTTAATATCAATAAATTAATTTAATTGCTTAAGAAATCTCATTATTCATTTTATAATAATAATATTATGATTGATTAGAATATTCTGCATTAAACAAAGTGAGAAACGGAAGAAGCTGTTATTGACTTACAAATTACATGATTTCTATAAATAACATTAAACAATTAATATTTATTATTAATAATAAACGTCTTATTGCTGGGCTCCAGTCTCCCCAATTTAAGATAACGGGTGGTTACCATTAAATTTTGTAAATGTGTGATTTTGTACTAGTTTTTGAGAGATAGATAGTTATTCCGATAACAAACTCTTGAAATTCAGACAAAACAACGTCTCTAAGTAAGGTCAGCTATGATAACGTTGTAGGTATATTCAGTTATTAAAAACCAGTAGTCAAGGTAGATTAAATATTGTTCTATGTATTTTTTTGGGTCTTTCGCAGCTTTAAAGTGAGTGAGTGTCTTTATAGTCTATTATATTTTGTCCTAAGAACTTATCTCGGAAATAAAATTGTGATAGGCATGTCTTTTCTAAACGATGGGATTCTCGATTATATTTTTGAGTAAACAAAAAACAATTATAATTCAAAGTTGGTAAAATATTTTGAAAGTACACTTAAGTATGACGTGAAGAGGTTTTTAACGACTGTTCTATAGTATATACCAATATGAAGGGAACAGAAATGACTCAAAAAGCAATAATAAAGTTGTAGGATATTTGAGTTGACTTCACGGTCACTTGGAGTGTCGCGAAACTTTTAGCCCACCGTATGACAGTATTTATTGACATTTTCTGTTTATTCAATAAAATCACGTACATTATTATGACATTTATAAACATCTATGTTTTTTATAACACAATTTAAAAAAACTTGTAATCCATCCATCATGGATACCCCCATACCCCATATCCCGATGCCATGCTTGGCAATTAACCACCCATGCTCCATCTCATCTCCGTAGCCCTGACGCTTGAATCATAGATGGTCTTAACAGAGTTAGATTTTTTGGTAACGCAGGGGAATGTTTCTTGCGACACCATGCTGGGGGTTTGGGGAGACTTTAAAGCGTAGGCCGTGTGGGACTTTTGAACCACCGTATTCCCAGCGTGGCCTTGGAGTGGAAAACAAGATGATGTCGACCGTCAAACTACCCACTAAACCTGACCTGTGTCCTTTTCCTATGAGCTTTTATGGGGTGTCACAGGATCTAGTTCATAGACTAGTTCTTCTCACTTAGGGTACAGGGTACCATCTTTATCAACATGAGGAGGAGTCCGCGGGCTCCTACTGTTCCACGTGGCCTCAGTGATGGTAACGGAAGGAGTTGTGCGTAGCGACGCCTTCGATCACGCATTCGTTTCCTACAGATGCGTTCCTCCCTTTCTAATTCAGCCGCCTCCTTCTCTCCTGCCACCTCTCTTTACTGTAGAGCATGGCTTCGCCCATGCGCCTCAATATGTAAGACGTCGTTTCCGTGGGACAATAGCCAAAGAGATGGCGCTGTGGTCGCGCTTTTTTTAGAACCGCCTTGCAATCCTATAACAAAGACATCGTTATAATTACGCGAACAAAGTTAGGTGGGCACTTCTGTTATTATTTATGTTTCTCTTTATGTAATATTGCTATAAAAATTGCATCAGGATATTTCGAAATTACCTATTAAATGTAGATTTGCAATGCTCGATGTCTATGCGGCTGGACATGGCGACATATCAATTAGCCAATTGCTTGCTCAGAACCGGACGTCCGACAAATACCCGCCCTTTGTGGACGCGTCGAGCATTGAACGCTCGGCTACGTGCCGGGTATTGGAATGGTATGAGGTATGCACACGGTGTCAGCAGCTCATTTGATCAGATCATTATGTGTGGCTATTAACTGAATACATTAAAATTGTACCGTTAAATCAACTGAGACGCTTTTTATCAACTTACAAAACACTGGAGCGTTCTAGGTTATTGGCTAACTTTTATTTTAGTTAAACAGTCTAGAAGTAATATAAAATAGTCTAGTCTCAGTAAAATGTATTCCATTCTGCGTTTAAAGTTCCCTAAGCTGTTTATTTTAAGTATTATTATTGCCATGTATTATGTGTAAACACATAACTATAATTAATAAATTAATTGCATATAAAATTATAGACACCTATACCTGTGAAGATGAAAATCACCATCATACCTTTAGAAATAAGTTATTTTATATTTTGAAGTCGGTTTTTTAAACGAAGTTTTTATTTTTATTAGTAAGTAGTACGTTCAGAGTATAGTTTTTTTTTATATAATAACACTCTACTTATAGAAAAGGGTTTGTAGGAAAATATAAAAAAAGGGACAGAAGATAAAGAATTAATTACGATTAATGACCGGTTCCTTTATCTTATTATTCATTCACTTGCCCTATGATCGGTTGAATTTTGACATAACTTGTATGGATCTCGTGTCAAATTTTGACCGATAGTAGGCTAAATGAACGGTTGGTAAGATAGAGCACCCGGCTCTTAGACAGATGGACATAAAACATGCAGCATAATTTTACAAAATAATGCTGAAGCTTAAGACATAAAGAAAGTTCATAAGAGAAAAAGTCATTCCAATATAGTGAAACTAGGCAGCTGTGTGAGAAGGCACCTTTAAAATTCATGAATACAGTAAAACTGTGCCAAAGTAAGTGTGGGCCTTAGCAAATGTCTCAGATTCTCTCCACTTGCAAAGGTTATCGTTTAGAACCTTCGTAGCAAAATAAGGAAAAACCCCTTACGCACTGCGGGTAAGGCTCGTTCAGTGCTCATTAGCCAGTTAAGTATACTTGCTAGTTTTACTATCTCCTAGTACTATATCCAGACCTCAGATTTTTTGTTTTTAAAAACAAGTATTTACTACTGATCCCATAATTATTTCGGACAGCTTTGCCAAATACCAGTTGGAGGTTTCGAAGTAAATTGAGAAAAGAGCCAAGAGGCTGGTCAGCAATATCCTTTTAATGTTCAACTTTAGAGCCAAGTACACAGACGTAAGTTTACTAGACTGTTGGTCTTCTATCGGATAGACTTCGGGAAGTGTTCCTTAGAACTTTACGAGCTTGTTCTCTTATCATTGTTTTACTGTCGAACAACCAGATGGCTTGCGCCACCCTTGTATGATAAAAGCACTACCAGTCAAGAAAAAGCGCTACGCTTCTGGTGCGCACAGCCGATGAATGGAATAATTTGCCGTAGTCTGTTTTTCTGACAAATACAATCTAAGAGTCTTCAAGTCACGGGAGAAATATTATCTTGTTGGTAAGCGTGATACATCCTAGACCGCGTCATCACTCAATATCAGGTCAAACGTGAATCTACACCAACAAAAAACTAAGCAAATCGATGGACGGTCTAATTGTTGACAGACTTTTGACTAATAAGCTGTTTTATGATTTTTCTTGCACCATATAAGAGGAATGAACGTGGATTATACGAAAATGTGGAAAAAGTGTGTCATATATTATTATTAATTATTATCATTTATTATGTTTGTATGTCTTTTGAGACCACGGGCCATAAAAATTGTCCGGACATTTGGAAGGCTTGGATGGGGCCATGGGAAAGCCAACACGTAGAGACCCCGTGACAAATTTAATGTAAATGTGGCGTGACACTGACCGGCGTTTATCCCTGTCTATGACATATAGTGATGCACCGAAAGATGGCCCCGGCCAGTGTAGGACTATTGTGGGAAATGAGGACAAAAAGTACCGGGCTATTGGGGTGAACTGCTAGTGGTACAAGGGGTCTGGGAATATGGGGGTTATGGCGTCTGCCCGTCGCAATGTTCGGGGAACATGGAAATCATTTATTATTATTATTTATATTATCGTGGTATGGCTATACAAAATAAATATTAAATTCTTATTATTAATGTTTGGAACAGAATAATAGGGTAAATTAATAAGGTGCCGATCTTTTTACTGGAGTGCCCACAATATTAAAGTTTTCTGTATAACATAAAATACTAAATCTACTTTTTGTCTATCCTGATGATAGAATCTTTATTTTTGGCTTCCTTTTATTTCAGTTTTAGTTTTAACGTGTTCCTAGTAGTAAAGTAAATGATTGTAAAGTACAGACACCTTAGGCAAGTATTAAAACAAATTGCAACACACCTTAGTCGTACTGCCGATTTTTTTCTTGCGTGCACAGATGCTCTGAATAGTTCGACGTTTTACGATCGAGAATATTACATTTTGGATACATGTGACGTGTACGTGGAGTAATGTTCGATGCGTTTACATGAATACACAAACGTTGTTCATGTATGAAATCTTTTTTTCTATATATATTCATAGACGTATGTAATGAAAGTGGCCTGTGAAAATAAGGTTTCGGTAGTGACTGTAGCAGTAGTAAATACAATTCTATCAATCTTTTATCTGTTTTTCACTCATCATTCAATATAATTGAATATAGTGCTTTCAAGTCTATGCCATTCAACTGAATCGATTCAATTTGGTTGGTCATCCAATATAAGCTTAGGTATTTATTTTAGATAACTGCACGCCAACACACTCTAGGAATTCTGTTCTAACCAAATGTTGCCAGGAATAGATTGTTTCAAGCAATAAAGCAACCTATTGTACTTACCTTTAGTATTTTATTTAATATGATAGTTTTTTTTATTGCATAAATTCAGCAGACAGGCAGAAGGCCCACCTGATCGAATGCGGTTACCACTGCCTATGGACATTTGTAACACTAAATATGCTACCAAGGTGTAGCTCTCTAAAGGCAGACTGTAATCTGGCCACGTAACCCGCAACACAAATCAAGGTTGTTACGGCGGCATACTCTAAGCTAGGGATGGTAGCCATCCAGACTGGCAACTGTCCTAGCACCTGACTGTCGAATACTTTGTCGCCTCTTACGACAAGCCGCCGCCCAGCCGCAGAAATTAGTAATCGTATTTATCCTCCTGAACGTAAAGTGTAAAGTTATTTTTTATGTCACTGTACAATAATTATATGTTATATTATATTTTGTGATCAGTATTTTTGTAGACGAATAGTTTTGTGTAAGATATTTTCCTTTGATAGACTAGCAACGTTACTTTATTGGGTCTATTTATTTAAAACATGCACCTTGTAAATTGATTATTTTGCATGTAAAATTTAATTTGTGCAGACGTTTCCTGCTTATTACATAACGGGACTCAATAAACTTGTTTTTCACCGGTATCATTATTCACTGCGCGTGCCAATTCAAGATCGAATCGAAGTGGGATGGTATAATAAATTCAATCCAAATTCAATAGGTATTACATTATTTCAATGATGTTTTAGGCATGGTACAGATCAAAGCATTTTATTTATTAATGCATTGGAAAATAATTTTGTGTCCTGATATGTAGGTAGGAGAATAACACGTTTCTTACTTCTTTATTCCTTGTGAGGAAAGTTTCTTCTTGATTCTGAAAAACTTCTCTACGGCAGCCGCGTCATTATTATGAAATGTTGTATTACAAATTTCCTATTTTAATTGTAAGAATAAGCGAAAATCACTTGGGGCTAAGTCCGGAAAATATGGTATTCAAGGAGATTGAAGCTAGCACAGCGGATTGTGTTGAGCACAACTTCTTATAGAAAACAAAACACAAAACACTGAGGCCATTACTTTTCATCTATGGTGACAAAGCGATGGCAAAAATTATGCGATTTACGCTGGAACATTGCGAGATTACGCTTAGAAAATTCCAAACGTCACTTTTTGTTTTCGTTGGTTGACATTCGTGGCACCCATCCTCCCGATACTTTTTTGTACCCCAGTGACTCAGTTAAAATGAACTGAACGCTACCAAAAGATATCTTTAGGATCTCGGCTATATGTTTTATAGTTATTCTTATGTATTCCAAAACCAGATTCTCAACTTTTTTGACATTCTTCTGTAATGGAAGTTGAAGGCCGGAACATTAGACCGCGGGTCATCTTTACAATCTACCTCTTTAAAATTCAGCCACCCAATACGCAACCGTAGAATAGGGTAAAGCATCATTCCCTAATGGCAACTGAAAGTTTGGAAAAAATATTCGTAGACATAATTTCAAGCTGAGATATTTTGATACAGGCGTAACTCACTTTTATCCATAATCTAGCATTTTTCTTCAGTTTATTCATGCGAATGAACTGAAAATATAATATTGTGTGATGGGCACTTTTTAATTTAAATGATCGAACGTCCTCCAAAAAGATTTTATATATATGTACTTTTTAATAAATTTTTGATTCACTCTGATAGTTCTTCCCGCATTCCCAATCAATCCGATTTCCCCTTGTTGAAAAAAAGGGTGACAGAAGGAACATCAGGGTGGTTTAACTGCGTAGCCGGTAGTGGGCTTAAGTCCCATAAATTACTTTATCGTATACATCAAGATTGTAAGCATAACGTGGTTGCTATGACGGGCATGATTTATAAAACTTATGGCCTAATCTGTCCTTTAAAAGCGATGTGTTCATAACACATTTCTAAATCACAACAAAACATTAAGTTTGTTATCATAAAGTATGTATATATGCGTGCTTTATTGGTTTCGTATTATGGGACACCAGTATGTGATGGAGAAAAAAAATAGGACAGCGGATATTGGTGATCACATAATTTTAAATACGCAACACTGTTTAGGCTACTTATGAATTATTTACAAAGTTTTATTAAAACTATTCTTGAATATATTTGTACAGCACCTAAATAAATTGAGGGCAGTACATATTGTGCTGTAACAAGGTTTTTTACTATGAAACTTACAAAACTGTCTCATTGTATTGAAATGTTACCACGGTAATTTCTAATGATATTTGTATTATTAGATTGTGGTTCTTATTTTACATAATTTTTATACTTGTTTAGTGGGATAACGTATATCGCTTACAGATCACTCCGCTTATCAGTGGGACGTAAATGTGATGGTATTACTGATTAGAAATGTTACACTGATCTCTTATCAAGGAAAAGTATAAAAAATCGAATTAGTCATTACAAATACAATACACATTTATCACCGCTATGAGTCATAATATAGTTCTGTCTTTAAGCCTTTTGAAGAACTCTATCCTTTTGATTAAAATAATTTAGATAGATAACAGTTTATTGTATACCAATACATAAATATTCAGAGGAAAATTACCTATATCTAATTATGCATAAAGGGCAGTATTGTATATATAAAAGCGATATCTTCCATACAACCCCAGAAATGAATGAAGATTATAATGGTAATGGTGGTATGTATATGCCAAATATAGCCATTAATTTCTACATTTTTATAATGCGCTGATAATATTTAAAAAAATTACAATATGCAAAAAAAAATTACAAAATTATAATATTATTGATTAGATTGTGCAATACAATTTACATATTTAAAGTAAATTCTTATATCGACCCTAAAGCTATAAAAGAAATGAAATGCACGTGTTGTTGTAGAAGGTAGATACTAATTTTGATCCCAATATTTTAATGTACTGCTTAGATGGTTATTTATGCTCTCTAAGTCGATTTTTTAAAATTTTACGTACTATAATACACACGTGGAAATTATAGTTCTTAAACGCTATAAGTATAAAAACGAATAAATTTGTTTTAAACATGTTATAAATTTTAAATATCATAAGTCTTCTAACAAAAAGAAACCGACTTCAGGAGTAACTAAAAAGAATAAAATAAATATTTTGTACAATATCTTGAAGTCGGTGCATTTTTCTTTTCCAGCCGATTTCTAAAAGGAGGTGGTTCCAATGCGATTGTGTTTTGTTTTTTTATGTTTGTTACGTGATTGCTCCGCCAATTGTGGACCGATTTTATATTTTTTTCTTATTCAAAAGAGTATACTAATGATGTAGTCCCACTGTAACCAAGTCTGGATTTAATTAGTGGTTCCCAGGAAAATCGAGAGGAACCCCTGTTGAAGAGCGTCGAGCGTCTACACTCTTCGGCGAATCTTATATACGCGTGCTAGTACTACAATTTCTACAGGCGCTCAAAATATTATTTCTAAAGTTATTCAAGCAGCCAATGGCTAAAAAAAAAATTAACAAAAAGGAATCAATTTCAAACTAAACAGCAAAATATAAATATTATTTATTAGTGCCAAGTAAAACATAAAAAACAACAACATTACAAAATGCAACAAATTGATGACGTTGCAGATAATATTAAATTTTCTTTTTAGTTTGAAGTCGGATTTGCTTTTGTAATTTTTTTTTATAATACTAGAGGCTAATACAATGCCTATTTTTGTTCTCAGAAAGTGGGAGAGATGTCGTAAGATAGAGTGACACGAAGTTTCCACAGGTCGCTTACTAATCACCGAAGAATGAATTGAATATTTGAACCTACCAGGCTAAGTAGAATACGGTCCAATTACTGAACTGAGAATATTTTTTTTAATCAATCCTTTGCATTATGCACTTTCGAAGCAGCAAGCAGGAAAGTGGCGTAGAAAATGGGTATCGCCAGTATGTTAACTAACGCAACTTATTTGTAAAATTATTAAAAGTGTTTATAATTTACACAAATCTAATATTATCATTAGCATCAATTTTTAAAGGATTTTATAAACATTATTTAACAATAGAAACCATGTCAACAAAGAAGTTTTAGATGTAGATATTTTTATCAATACATTCTTATCAAAGCTGTTCTTATCCTGACATTCGGCTGTTTTTTGAAATATCGATTAGTATTTTGTAGTTGCACACATTCTTTTCGACAGCCAAACAGAGTGGTCACTTTGTCGTTCAATATTTCGTTGATTATTTCATCACTTAACAAAGGCTTCTAACAAAGGGATATAACGTTGACTGAGTAATAAATCGTGTAAGTTCTTTATTTTTCAACATGGGTGAAAACGCAAGTGAGTTTTGTTTTTACACCACTGAAATTGTTATCTTTTCTTTGAATACTTTGATTTCACTTTCATTGTGACTTGTGAGACCCATTTTCATTAATTTAAATGTATTTTATGTTTGTGGGTAATCCTTTTGTCTCATACTTTCTACTCTTGTAGACACGATATAACTTTTGCTGTTCTTATATTAGTACGATAATATTTATTAAAAATTCTAATTTCACCCAAAATGAGCCCAGCAGTGGGATATATATTATATACTTGAACAAAGCCGTAGATGTGCAATTTAGATTTATATACGTTTACTTTCGATAACGTAAATCAAAATTAGATATTTTCCGATGAGGAACTTGAGAGCAACTCAAGAGAAGAAACGAGAAACGTTCTAATATATTACTAAATCCTGTTTTTCCAAAATAACTAAATACATTATCTCCGCATTTTTTCAGAAATAAATCCAACAATGTCTCAGCCAGGGTATCCAGAAAATCCTCCGCCATACGCCTCCGGCCAACCACATTATCCTGGACATCCACCGCCACCTGGTCCATACGGACCGCCTCTTATCGGTGCCGCTGTAATCCCCACGGTAGTACCAATGGTGATTGGACAACAAATGAGTCCCAAACCTACACCCCTGACCTGCCGATCATGCAATGCACAGATAGTGACGAGGGTCGAAATAAGATCTACTACCAGGACGCATTTGTTCGCTTTGTTACTTTGTTTATTCGGGTGAGTGCATTAACATTGTTTTCTTTTGTTAGACTGTTACTGCTACTGCGGTCTGACTGCAATGTATGTATGTTTGCTTGTGTCTCTCCTGTTTATTAGAAAAGTTGAGGTTCTCCAAAAATGTAGTGTTGAATTTATGATAAATAAAATTCTAGAATAATACAGGAAGCAAATACATAGTTGATAAATAAAATAGGGCCTATATGAATCATTAGCTGTCTTTTAAAATAATTAGGGTTACTTGTACAATTTTGAGTCTAAAATATTCTTTCATACAGAACTAGTTTTGAAGTAGTGGTAAGTCTTCGTGCTCACACATTCAGAGTAATAATATATAATATATCGTATAAAATGTATTTAAAATAAGTAAATTTTGACTTGCTTAGTATGGGATTGGATATTTTCTGTATAGAAGCGATCAGTTTGTTATTTATATCACTATAAAGTTCCTGAAAATATTTTTTATTTACTTATTAGTTAGATTAAAAAACATGGCATTGCAAATTATTTTATCAAGGTGATTAATTAAATCAATATTCACCACGAGCATCGGCTTCATCATCACGTGAATGTCGAGGCGATCCAGCTCCTCGGCAACACGGACATAACGAGAAGGCTCAAAAGGACAAAACCATTGGAACTAGTGGTTTAACAAAACAAAAGTGTAGTGTAATGTGCTTGCTATTAATAAAGAACACATGAACAAAATGTCTTCGCCTTAATAGAGACAATAAGAAAAGTGTTAATGGACACTTTCTTAGTAATAATACTTTTAGTTAATTTAGGTTATATTTAAATTACTTATTAATCGTCTTAGGTTAGATGGTAATATTAATAAGGTATTTATTATTAAATACCTCATTTATATAAAAAAATAAAACAACTAAGTTCCTGAAAATATTTTTCATTTACTTATTAGTTAGATTAAAAAACATGGCATTGCAAATTATTTTATCAAGGTGATTAATGAAATCAATATACGATAGGCGAGGACCCGACGTTATTTTATCAAAACGCGTCATAATAACCGGATACAAAACTGCTACGATAATATATTTTGTAGTATCACTCACGTTTTTATTTAAGACATTTTTCTGATGCCTTCCATATTTATCATCATTAACATTTTATCAGCGTTAAATCCCATTTGGCTTCTCCGCTTTATAGTTCGGGGTCCACTTTAAAAGTTTATTTTTTTTATTCCGAGTGTTCTTAGGCTTCTCATAATTTCATTTACGTACCCATATTATTATAATATCAATCCGGACTTTTAAGCATCATCTACTTTTGAAGTCCACACATAACTTACTTGTCTAAACTATCTTACACTAATCCTAGAAAAGCAGATGTATTAGAGCCGACTATTTTTATATTTACTCCAATCATTGTAGCATATGCCTCTGCAAAACAAAAAAATGAGATACGCTGCTTCTTGTCTGATTAAAACGTGGACATACCTTCATATCCATCCAAAAGGAGATTGGTCTTGTGATGATATCATAAAATGTGACTATGAAATGCATTTGGAAAGACATGCATCGTAGTCAATTTAGATACATCTCCGCTAGATTAGCCATGTACATCTATTAAACTACTCTTGAGACTTCTAGAGCTACGTCCAGATCATAGGGATATGAAGGACTATACAATATGAAGTCTTGCGAGTGTTTTCCGAAATCCTATTTCACATTTCTGATCTCATCTGATCAGTGAACCCTTGATTAAATAATGGATTAACAATTTTGATACAAGGCTAGAAATGATTTATTGATCATTCCATAGTGTAGGTGCGTGCTGCATGTACGTAATATAACATAATACATAATATCCTGGCCACACAATTTTGTAACGATCCGTAAAAATAATTTTAGATAACAAACGTTGTCATACTATCTGTAGAATACGATAAAAACATACATATCACGATATGGTTTTCATATTCGTATATAAATATAATATATATTTTGATATGTAAAAGTTGCAAGTAGGTTTTTTAGTTTTAATCGCCGGTTCACTCTTGCTACCGTTAGGTATCTGGAATACACATAATGTATACAAAAATTACATTTGTAAAAGTTGTATAATTAATATAAATATGATATCTATTATATGCATATGTAAATAAATCACTACGTGGTTAACGGTATCGGTCTGTCTAGTTAACCGGGATTCCGATGTGTTTGGATTCCCTTTCTAATAAATTTCGTAATATTTTTGATTTATTTTAAGTTCGGTATTAGTTATCCGTTGTATATCCATTATACGAGTAAATTATCTCGGAAATATACAATTTATGTGTTTTCCTGTTTAAAATACTCCGTGATTTCTTTGATGGTAAATATAATATAATGGTAAATATATTTAAAAATAAACCTTCTAAGACGAAAACGAAAGACATTTGAGATTAGCCCTCAGTTATGGCTTGCAGATAAGTAATTAATTACGCAGCTTTATTCAGCCAAATGACAAAAACAATAGAGCTACTAAGGAATCCTACACTATGCGGACGCGCACAGTCGAGGTATACTTGTTTGATTTATATGATAACAATATTACTATTTCCTTTCAGATGTTGGCCCTGCGTATGTATACCGTACTGCATGGATTCCTGCAACAATGCCGAACACTATTGCCCAAACTGCAACGCTTATATTGGAAGCTACCAGAGTTAATAAATGAAAAATTGATGAACAATGTATTAGGTTGGCAACTAAGTCCCTGAAGTTTTTTAAATCGATTTTTATCAAGCTTAACTAAACTATTAGGTCACAACGAGGTGCATTTTTAAAGTATTTCTTTTTTCAACTTTGCTTATCAATCACTAGTAGCCCTTTCAGCGGTGATATTTGCTTCTTATATAGTTAAAATGGTACAACTTTTGTGCCTATAGAACGTTGATTGTAAGCGAAAAGAACGTGTCGAAAAGTTACGTTGTTTTTTCCACCTGGAATTCCATTTTAGTGTACCATTAATTACTCAAAATAATAAAGATATAATTCTAGAAGAAGAATACACCAAAAATAAAAAATAACACTAAATGGCGGAAATTTAGTTAACAACTTAATTTAATAGCGTATTTAACAATTAAGTACAGTGAAACCGTTTTTATCATCTTAGAAAGCGTTACAAATTATATTATGAGTAGGTATAGTGAATTATGGTAACATAGTTTTCAAAGATCAAACACCTTATTATTGAAATAATAATTAATTAGGGTGCTCACAAGGTAATGTAAGTCTTGCTCATCTAAACTGTGTTAGAATTGGTTTAAAAACGCTAATTTGATTAAAAATGAAGATCAATTTTAATTATTATTTAAGTTAATCGATCTTTAAGTTCCCTGAGTATGGTGATAAAACAACTCTTGAGATCATAACCGTTAAAATTAAATATGTGGCAACTTTTTCATACCTTGTGCAATCAATACACATTTTTACGAGTTTGACTTGATTGTCATTTCGGAGATGATGAAACAATCATCATCAAGTTCAAGAAATTATCATCTTAAAGATGATCTAACGCACGTAAGCTCACCCGTACGCCTGTAAGTTTTGCTCGCATAAGCATCAAGGTTAAATTCACATTACAGTTGTATTCAAGGCACCTCCCACTTCTTCGACATGAATTTGAAAATTAACAAAGAGCATGCGCCGTTCAGGTATATCTTCTAGAGTAATGTGATTATTGTTACAATTTCTAAGTGTAGGTATAGAAAAACTTCTTCAAGGAACTGTCACATTGAGATTATAAATGTGAAACAGATGCCGATCCGTCTTAGACAATCAGGACAAGAAAAAGAAATTCCTAGCTTACCACAGGGTAGGATTTGATAAGCTGAAATTAAATAACATTTATTTTTAAAACATCATAATGTGTCTTATTTGTAATTAATTTTATTTTAATATAGTTAATCACCTTAAACCACGCACTCAACTGTGAGCTGTAACTGTAACCAATGCAGTCACTGTAACTAATAAGCATGTACGCGGTGCGTTCGCAACGAGCCGACAAATGAAGCAACAATGTCGCCGTAACTTTATGTGCCGGTCGCAGTCACTGCTCGCAGATGAGTACGAGTCTTTAGCTATTTCTGCTAAACATATTCCTATAGATGCGGATTGGTCTTTAATTGGATATAGCAATTAATTACTGTATTAGAAATCATTGGTATTTTATTGTTGTTATAGGAAGATTTAGAATTAAACTTCAATTTTAAGTATATTAATTATATAAATAAAAGTATGAAATATCATAAAAAGTGTATTTTTTTTAAACTTATTAGAAAGTACAAGACGTGTATAAAGACAGATTCATTTTTTTTATTAATTCGAATTAGGCTGGAAGTCTGATTAGGAATCGGTCAGATCAAAATGGTCGTCTACTGTGTTACGTGCCTCAAAATGCACATTGTTAAGGTCAATTTTTCTCCTAATATTAGCCGTGAACAAATCTTTTACACCTAGGTTTAAAAACCGAAGTGCGGCTACACCTAGTTTTAGCCGGCTAGAACTAGGTGTAGCCGCACTTCGGGTATTAGCCGTGACATATATATAAAAATCTTGTGTCACGATGATGTTGCCAATAAAATCCAAAACTACTGAACCGATTTTATTCAAATTTGCACACCGTGTGCAGTTTAATCCAACTTAAAAGGTAGGATACTTTTTTCCCGTTGGAACCGGTAGGTGACGCTGAGATCGGGTTCTAGAATCTTCCTAATCACCGGGAGCGATTTTGTTTTTGTGTGTTTGAGTGGGTTCCCGGATGTTTTAGATTCGCAATTAGAACCGGTAGGTGGCATTGACATCGGGTTCTAGAATCCTCCTATACACCTATTTTGTATTTGTGCATGAAACAAAGTCTTTTAGGAATTCAAAAAATATGGCGGTACGAAGTTCGCCGGGTCAGCTAGTAGATTTATATATATATATATATATCTATAGACTTTGTTTCATATATATATATATAACTAGCAACTTACGCCCCGAATGTTTAGATCTAGACTGTCTCACCAAAAAAGTACCTTTACGATGTTTTTCCTTAGAAGATCATTTTCGTACATTACAAACGAGATTTCTGCTATGAATTACATACACTATTTAGTGCTGTTTAAATGTCTTAGACAACTTAAGCCATGTCTAAGGTTTTCTTTCACCTCTCTCTGTTCTTTCACCATATCCCAATTATTTGGGGTCGGCACAATATGTCTTTACTTTCCACACTCCTCTACTCTGACATACATCTTCTGTCACACCACATATAATCATTCATCCTTCACACAATCCATCCATTTTTTTGGTTTACCTCTACATTTGCACCCATCTATCTTGTAGTTTAACATTCTTTGTCACGTGACTTTCATCCCTCCTCATTATATGCCCATACCAACTTAATCTTCTTAAATTCTTCTCTTCTCTAAAGTCAGATACCTATTACAGTAAAAAATGTTGTATATGAATCATCTAAATACACAATAAAATATTAAAATTTTATCTAAAAATTTATCTTGTAAGGCAAAACTAAGTAGACATAGTCGAGTATGATATTATTAATCAGATCTTAAAAATCGACGACATTCTTATTTAAGTGACTAATGGGTGGCGAGATTTTGGATTCTATGTGAACCCGTGAAAATCCAATCTCTTTCTAATTATTGAATTTAGTGAGGAATTCTGAAAAAAATGATTTTACTTATTGCACATTATTTTAAGTATATGTATGGAGTTACCAATTATTGATTAATTTTCCTCTAATATCCTACTGTTTTTGGGAATGACGGTTCATACATTGTACTGACATACATTATATTTCTGGTAACCAAGCAGAGTGCTCACATTGTATAAAATTTCTTTAATTTATCACATGCTAAATAAGTGCTTTTAACATATGAAAAAAATATATAACTAGTTTTATCCTAATGGGTAATAATAAAAGTGAGTTTATATTTCATTTTATGTTTCATCAAAATCATATTATCTTTTATTAATTTGACTTTTATTGTAAATAGTAATTTTCTGAACTTAAAACTTTTATTTATTCGTATGGAAGTTAATCCATAAATCTTGTCAAGACTTTTTTGTAATGTCCTTATTCAGTTTATCTGCACAATGTGTACATTTACTTCTAGTGTAAATACATACAAATTACACTGTTATTCATAATAGTTGTATCTGTATAAAGTTTATATGTTACTTAGAAAAAAAAACTTTTTAACAAGTCTATAAATCTTGTATGACTATTTTGAATAACTGGCTTAATACGTAGTAAAGTATAGTTCAAAGTTTTCTAGTTTTAGATCGAGTGAAGAATATTGCCGATCATCGTCATTATTTATTGCATAATTTCTATATTCGTTGAGATTCAATTGGTTGCGATCAAATGATCAGCGAAATTTAATGTTTAAATTATGTCAGTAAAATAATAGAAAAAAATGTTAAAAACCCAACAGCAATCGTTACGCCATCAGGGCTGTATGAGTTTAATGTCAGTTCGGAAACCGCTGGCTGCTACATGGCTGCTGTTTTCCTTTGTTTGATGTTCATCATTCCTTCATAGAAACTGATCCTTATACTATGATTTGGTCTAATAATGGAGCATGTAATTAGTTTCAAAATCAGCTCATTCGATTCTTGAACACGGTAATTGATTTTTCAAAATCATCAAAAGTTTTATGGTCCCAGACAAAAGAACAGCGCTAGTCCTTGTTGAGACTGGGTCCAGTTTAGGACTTTTTTTGTTTCTATTGTCTTTTTATTTCCATTTATACTCGTATAAACTTAGTTTTTGACGGAAATAAAATATTTTTGCAGGCTTTTATTTAAATTCGATGGATGTATGTATATAAGATCAGGTGGAATCTTGCAAGTTAAATTTGACCAAATTCCCGGTTTTCAATGGAGCTGAAATTTTGCACGCATATGTACATCGCGTGACAATGCAATAGTATGGTACCATGGAGTTGATCTGATGATGGAGTCGGAAGGTGGTCATAGGAACTCCTGTACTAAACAAGATAGACCCATCGTGTTTGAGCTCGTTTTACTTGCCTTAACTGTTGCTACATGATATCCAGGATTTCAAAAGCTTGTATTTAAAAACTTTTTTCAAAACAATTCAATTTTTATTTTCTTTCAAAAATCGAATAATACTTGATTTAGTTTATATAAAATCCGCCCTAAACTATTTCGAGTAGTTTTCGCTATATCTTATGATTTCGGATTTGACCAGGAAGTCGCACTTGAAAAGTTCATATGTGATATGTAATGTACGTACCTATAATATGTAGATTACATATTGTGTCTATATTTCGGAGTCAATACTGTATCTATCAGTGGAATTCGAACATTAGCCCAGGAAAAATCACGTGAAAGTAAAACTACGTTAGGTATTTTTCAAATTTAACTGTATTGAATATATAAGTTTTGTTTTTAATAAATAAATACTACAATTCGTTACTTAGGCTACCCACCAGCAAATCCGCCACCGTACAACATGAGTCCGCTGCATCATGGATGTGTATCACCTGATGGACATACGAGCCCTCAAGGATATCCACCACCCCAACCGCAACAAGCACCAACAGCAGCGTACTTAACACCGGCTGTTGGTGCTGCCGTAATGCAAACGGTAGCACCAACGGCAGCTTCGATAACACCAGTAGGTGCCAGATCATCAAGCATGGTCTGCAAATCATGCCACAACCAAATAAAAACAAAGGTTAAACCGGTGTCTACCGCCTGGACTCACTGGATGTTTTTTTTTCTTTGTATATTCGGGTGAGTGGTTTAGAGTTTTCGTTTTAGGATTTTCTTAAAACCTAAAGATAAATCTGGTGATTATGAGTAAGAATACACACAACGAATGGTTGGTGACCAGGTTCCAGTCTCCCTTAAGAGAGCAGCAGCGCATTTGTAGCACCTTTGGTGTTGCAAATGTCCATAGGCGATGGTAACCGCTTTCCATCAAGTGGGCCGTCTGCCTGTCAACTGAATTCCTGCAATAAAAAAATGTATATATAAACTAACTACGACTCAAAATAAATAAACCAATTAATTTGACGGCCTCTGTGGTTGAGCAGGCAAAGCCTTTGAAGGTTTACTTCACTGCAACGGAGAAGCTCCGGGTTCGATTCCTGTTATGGTAAATTTCGGAAACGAATTTTCTTGGTTATGTACTATAATAGTCTGGGTGTCTGGGACCGGCCCCAGAGTAATCCGTTGTATATTACTTATAATACAAGCGTAATTTTCTTAATTTGGAAATATATTCTATGTGTGTTTGCCAGCCGATTAAAAAAAATTAAAGGAAATTCTTAGCTAATCAGATAATTGACAAATGCAGACAAAAACAATCTAAAAATTGAAAGTCAAGTTAATTTTTAACTTCAGACTTTAAAAAGTTAGATGGATGGGATGGGGGTTCAATTTTCAGAATCAAAACAAGGTGACAGTATGCCTATTGGCGGCATTCGAAATAACGCGTTTATGATGGTTTTTTTATTACGGGACAAGTGGAATTATACGCTGTTTTGAAAATAAAAGGTGTTGTAGTTTGGTCTCTGATGGTCTTCGATGGCCTTCGATAGCCTTCGACGGCACATGATGGTCTTCAATAGGCTTCAAAACTTGTTTCCAACCAGATGTTCTAAAGACAACTCATTAGTTTTTTTATATTGTAAATTGATTTAGTAACTGTTTCACGATATTCTTTCAGATGTTGGCCCTGTGCATGTCTACCATACTGTATGAGTTGCTGCAACAACGCTGACCATTACTGTCCGGACTGTAATGCCTTTATAGGAAGCTACCAGCGCTATAGTCCAAGTTCCGACCCTACATCGACCTTCGCCGAGCTGTTAACAGAATAAAACTTATTTTATAATAAATTTAGTATATTAGAATATTAAAAATGGGTTGTCAAAAAAAAATCCTGGTCAAAATATTTTTAATTATTTAAAAAAAAATTTTTTCATAAAATGTTCCAACATCAAGATAATAAGAAAATTTTATACTGGGCTTAAAGTATAAAACATATAGAATGTGCAGACGTAGGGTTGTCTATAATTTACCTGGACAAACTATGGGTTGCCAAGTACAAACAGGTATGTCGATGCCAGTTACTTTCACTTGTTATGATAATAGAAAAAAAATTATATAAGCATAAGCGCTGTTTTATTGCGAACACGTTGATATAGGGTTATCTGCAAAAACTTTGGTCCTAATAGAGGTTTGCTAATTTTAAAGATTTAAATTTCAACGCGTGTGAAAATGAATTAGCGTCTTGAACAACGCAAAATTTTTCGGCTAAATATGTTTAAAAAACTGTCAATATGTTTTGTGTAAAACGTATTTAGGCAGTTTGATATAATTAAATAGTTTTATTTAAAGGCGATTGTTTATCAATTAAAAGCCAATTGACCATTGGGGTTTTCGGGTGCGTCAATAAAGTCACGATAAGTTTAATTGAAAATGGTTTTAAAGTAAACTTTGGACTGATTATTCATCGCAACCATCATTTTTTTTCTGGAATAATGTCATGAAACAATTCGATAAATTATAATCGTAAATAAAAAGCATAACTCTGTACGAAACTCTTAAATTTATAACTTTATTTCTACAGTTGACGAGGCAAAAAAAAAACTAATCATATCGAGGCTTCAATAGGCGTATAAGCAAAAATGCATTTTATTTGTTGTTTAAATCTATGCATGTTACAATTTAGAAAGTGTTACCACTGTGCAAGTGTACCTAACAAGAAGGGTATTCCAAATTACAGCCTTATGCAATCAACTAATTTCGTTTTATTCACAATTTTGTCGCTTGTGTAAAACTGCACTTTTGTCTGTACGCCCATTTGTTATGAAGCCCTCGTATTAACTTTTTTTAGACTTTATTTAGAAATAACTGATTTGAAATGTTTTCGTGCTTTACTTTTGATACTTTTTTACTTTTTGTCCGTAAGAAATAATAATGTAGTAATCCTATTTCTATTAATTACTTATTTTATAATGTGAAATTTATTTATTGCTAATGTAGAGAATTATTTTCAATAAAAGTATTATAATTGTCTTGAATAGTTTTATTTCATATTTTCATACTCTTACTAGAGTATAAAAAGTACAAACTTATATAACGGCAGTCTTCGTAACCGTCACATAACAGACAAATTGATAGAAAGTCGCCTAGGCTGATACAGCCACGGGACAATGTGAAGTCCCAAGAAAGAAATTATATAGATACACGCGTAGCAGAGTTGGGCTCCTGGCAGGCGATGGCCCAGAGACCTCTTCCAATGCCCGGGGAGGCAAGTCCCCGGCAACATCGTAGACTCTATGCGTGAAGCTGGTTACAACACACCCTACCTGAGGCGCGGTGTTCAAGATGAGGGCTCGTCTTGGCGGTATTAACGGCGGGTGGGGTGGACCCATCCTCAGGGAATCACCCACGCTGCCCGCACCCGGCGGCCGGAGGTCTAATGACGTCCATAGTATTTCATGCTGATTCGTTTCTAGCTAATTTAAAAAAAATAGGAAAATTAGTATCTATATATCATATTATATTAGTTATTATTATATTAGTATCTATGTATCTATATATATATTAGTATCTATAGTAGTAGTATCTTTATATTTCACGTATGCTCGTAATCAGATAAGAATAATCTCCACATTGTTAATGGATATTGGGCGTTTTATCAGTAAACTCATAAATCGTGTCATGCAAATAGTAGACGTTCAAAATATTTTCAATAAAAGAAGTTCAAATGTATTGAATAACTTTTGATATGTGAAAATGAAAACATTTACATAAAGTGAGTAATTTAGATGTTTTTAATGTGTTTTGTGTATAACATGTTTTTTAGATTTTTGACTGTGCTATTAGTAATTAAGTGCAGTGCATCATATTACTAGATTATTATTTTCGTAAATTGAAATTTATGACAGTAATAGCCATCTATTACTGTCATCAAATTAAAAATGTTACCATTTTAGTCTGGTTTATTCTTTTTAATATAATATTATTGAGATGAAATAATTATGGAATTATCTTAAGTTATCGCGTAAATTTAGGGTATATATGCGTGTACTTTTAATCATTTAATTTGGAATTTATTTATTAGCACGGTATCCTGGTAGGTCTAATAAACTGCTGAATCAATGAAATACTTAACTATTTATTCATTAACTAGAAATTTAAGAACTTGGAAACGACTAAAAGAGTGATAATTAATCAATTCTTAAAATTCAGTTATACTTTTTTTCTTAATTTCGTTATAAATATGCAGATGATGAATTGTAGAATAAATTTAAGCAAAAACATGACTATTATTAGAAAATCGGTATTGTTTTATAAAATGTTTTCAGAATGACCCAAGTAACAAATACATATCAAGTTTACGAAAACCAGGCGTACTTGTCGGACCAACCTCCGGCGTATGAAGATGTATGTAATGAAACGCAAAACGTGTCACCAACGGTACAGCCAGTTGGCCCGAAACCTTTCTTCACAGTATGTCCGTCATGTAACCGTGAAATTCTTACAAAAATAGAAACAAAAATTACTATTATGACACACTTATTGGCTTTGACTCTGTGTTTAATGGAGTAAGTAATTATAGATTTTCATTTTATTATTCAAGTACTGGAAGTACAACAAACATGTGTCTGTGTGTATTGTGCATGGGTATGGAAGAAAAGAATACTACACACCACCAATCAAAAATGTAATTCTGAAAATGTTATAAAAGTGCCTAAATCTTAAGGCAACATAGATAAATATATCCATAACAATTTATTGCTCACCAAAATAAACGTTTACAAAATGCATTATTACAATACTTTTTTGCTGAACAGCACTCCGCGCGCGCTAAGATCACTCAGGTATGTAAGTTATCTTAAATAGCATAAATTTTAGCCCACCAAAAGGTATTTCATAGAGAAGTAGGGAAGGCTAGGTGGGTTTGGGCTTTACTACCTGTTATTTATTTGTAAATATTATCTGAGAATATTTACATGAGAGATTTCAACGAACAAAAAGTCCACCGAATCATTAAAAAAAACTGATATTTTGTCCGGAGAATTTTCGATTGAAAATTAGGGTGGTTTTTTTTATATTAAGTGAAAATAAGATGAAAATATAAATATAAAAAAAAATACAGTGTGTTTGGGTCATAAAAAAACCAAAAACGTAGTTATTTGAATTTTTCACATAAATTTTGAGGTAGGTAATATGAGAAAAAGTTGTAGATCTTTTTATTACCTACAAGTTTGCCCTTTAACTTTTTTCCATAGGACTTGTAGTTTTGCTGGAAATCGAGATAAACCGAACCAAAGTCTTCACCCTTAAAACTCACCCCCATTCCCCTTCCCGACTTCAGATCGCCCGTATATTATTTTTCCTTTAATTTTTATTATATTCTGTTCCTTTTCCAATGGATTTCATCCTACTATATTTTTTTTGTTTCAAAATTGATCTACCCTAGTCTAGAAGGGTTGGCAAGGTTTTCTAAGAATATCTATTGAGTATGTCAGTTCCATGTATGACCGTAAGGTTCTTTGATTTAAGTATAGTGACCAGTTGCTGTTATTTTATTACCATAAACACTAGTGAGTTATTACAAGTATTATCCATGACATATAAAGCGCTATAGGACATATTTCTTTAAATTTAGAACATGGCTTTATATTTTTGATTATTTTATTATGTAAAATACGTTATAAATAATAAAAGATCCAAAATTTTCAGATGAATATGCTGTGGCGTTTTACAGTTATGTACAAGTATGGAGATTTTCTAAGTTATATTTTTAACAAGTAATTGTATTTTCTAACGTTAAATTTCAAGATAAATAAATGAAAGATTAGCAAATGAACTCTAACTGCGAAAATATTTTTTTTTATAGTTTATATTTAAGTCTAATGTCAATTATTACTGATGTACCTACCTACTGAAAACTAGATCAAAGTTAGAAAATTCAAACAGGAATCGATTATAGATTTCATTTATTTTTATTGTATATAAAGAGGATTTATTTTTAGATTCAACAGAGTGCAAAGTTTTAATCTTAAATTGTAAATTCCAGGTGCTACATATGTGCATGTCTGCCATACTGTATGGATAGCTTTAAGAACAAAGATCGCAGGTGTCCTCACTGCAGCGCTTTCTTGGGCACATATAAAAACTGAAGTTAACAATGAAGTCGATACCTGATACATAAATATATTATATTAAAAAATAGATTCTAATAATTCGATACATTTCTTAAGTTTGAGTAATCTTCATATTACGACTTTGTAATTTATACAAGTGTGTTTTGAATGTATTAACACGATTGTAGCCGTAAAATGTAAGCAATTTTTGATGAGGAACTTCTTTCGAATTGTTGTGATTTGAAAACTGATATATCTTATATATATAAATCTCCTGTCACGATGTTTGTCCGCGATGGACTCCTAAACTACTCAACCGATTTTAATCAAATTTGCACACCGTGTGCAGTTTGATCCAACTTGAAAGATAGGATAGTTTTTATACCGTTGGAACCGGTAGGTGGCGCTGAGATCGGGTTCTAGAATCCTCTTAACAACGGGGAGCGATTTTGTTTTTGTGTGTTTGAGTGGGTCCCCGGATGGTTTAAATCCACAATTGGAACAGGTAGGTGGCGCTGGGATCGGGTCATATTTTTTCAGAGCAGGACAACGTCTGCTGGGGCCGCTAGTTTTTTTATATAAATCAAAGAAAATTGTGTATCACAAGGCACTTTTCGAATTTTGAATTTTCTTTTAAAGTGTAATTTAGATTGAAGTTTTTGAATTATATTAAGTTACAGATGTAGACTAAAGGAATTATACTGATATTAATAAATGTTAGAGAACAATTATCTGTGAGTATATTCTCTGTAGACTGCACACATATTCTTTTTTTTTAATGTAGGATATTTTAATAAAAAACAGAAGGACGAGTCATCCTCCTACGTCATGTATCTAAAAAAATATGAATATTGATTAAGTGTCAAACAAACACCTACTAATAATATACAATTATATAGTAATATAGTTATATATACATTATATGCGTTTTCCGTAATAATTGAATTTAAAGTTAGCTCGTTTTAATATAAATATTGAATTTAAACCAATAGGGAAATTGATTTCAAATATAAAATTATTACACGTACAAATCTTTTAAAAATGAAATAATTTCAAAATCAAGCATAATTTATTTTTAAAAGATTTTTTCATGAGTTCAGCAAACAGGCAGACGGTCTACCTGGATGGAAAGCGGCTACCGTTCACTAGCAGAAACACTATTTCAATAAAATTCAATCACTTTTCAAAAGTATGTCTAAAATGGACGACATTGTCAAACTGTAGCATGTCAACTTTATAAAGGAAAATAAAAAATAAACTTTACATTAAAACTTTGATTTGGATTCCTAGTCAAATGTCTGTCAAGAAATAAAATACAAATTCTAAAAATTTAAAATAAGTATATTTAGGGCCGCTTTTAAAGGCGATCGATATGCAAGCGGCTCTTAATGGCAGTTTTTTACGAGATTATATTTAACGATCGACTAGTTATTTAACTAAACGATTCTCAATACAACGGGAGATTTAAAATAGAATTTTTCAAACTTGTTATGTTGTAATAAAACTACGTTTTAACGTTTTTAAGCACGGTAATTTATTTGATTTTGGTTTATCCGACATTTCAGCCGCTTTTCAGTGGCTGTGGTCACGGACGACAAAGATGACATTTGTCCAACGTGTATTGTTAAAGTTTTATTTAGCCTACCGCCAACTTGTTCATTTTAATTATTTAGTTTTAATTTTGTTTATGGATATTATTTACTCTATGGGAGCCTAATTTAATTTACCACCGCTTCACAACATGTTGTGGCTTGGAGAGAAGAAGCGGCGCAAGAAAATCTTCAGCAAACATGCCTAGTTCTAAAATTTTTATAATTAAAGACTGTTATAAATTTAATTATTCATTTCATTTAATCTCCATCTGCCCTACACGCTAATTGGAGTCAGATGAGAACCAATACCGAACAGTGATAATACACCCAAAACTACCCTCAACAATGATTCGTTCTATAACCTAAAGTGCATTACGTACGTGTGTAGAATAATAATAAAGTGTGACAAGAAAATTCCACAGAACTCCTGACGTAAACTTGCGTCAAATGTTTCCGAGCATTAAAATGTCTCAGACGAGTCGTTGGCAAGGATGCACGGTGTGCCTGCGGTAGCGGGTTGCCGGAAAGACGCGGCTTTATGTAAACGATCGCATCAGTACCGCTGTGGTGCAGAAATTTGCTACCGTTTGCCACGCTACAAGGCAAAACTTGTGAATTTTAAAGAAGATACAGTTTTAGTAAATATTCTCTGAACCATTATGTAGTTTCTTTTTGACAAATCTTCCAAGTATTGATTTATTACCACGCGCGACGGATTTATTCTTGATTTACCGTTTGATTTAACATATTATTAAATGTTTTAATTGTATTATGTAAATATGCCACTTAAAATGTGCAGGAACGGAGAAAGAATATTATAACTTCCTATATACGGCCATGCGGCGTGTCGTAAGACAAAACAACCCACAGCCAGGTGGTAGGGTATTTGCTCGTCTGGATGGCTACTACTCCTGGTCTAGAGTATGCTTCCATAACAACGTTGAGCTGTGTACCGGCATTAGTAGCCAGGTTCCAGTCTTCCTTTAAAGAGTAGCAGCACATTTATAGTAGCTTTGGTATTACAAATGACTATGGGCGATTGTAACTTCTTTCCATCAGGTGGGTCGTCTGCCTGTCTGCTGAACTCGTGTGATAAAAAAAAAATAATGGTAAAATAGTAAAAAGAAAAAAACAGAGAGTAGAAGTATAAAATTGAAGATACACTACTAAGTTGTAAATCACAATACTTCTGCTGATGTTAGAGTTAGGATCAATGTTTCAATCACAAAATTTAAAATGACTGTTGTAAGAATAAAACTGTTTTATTGTTTGTTTCAGTTTTGAATTTAGTCAGGTTATAAATTATTCCACTGATAACTTGTGTCTGATGGTTGAAAAATCAGCCCTTAGTATCTAAACAGTAACTGAGAAGACTGTTGCCTAAAATATTCAGGATTCCTTACGATATCCGATCCGATCCGATAGAAACGGCTAAATAAAAAATAAGGAACTTCGTTCCAATAAAACGTGGTCATAAATAAGTTCTAAGTTCTTTGATAGCTATAGAAAGCTCAAAGGAACGTCGACAATCTTACGCGTGATCTCTCAAACGGTACTCGTACATTTGTATTACAGCCTTCCGTTCGCGAATATTGCCTGGTCACATGCCATCGTTCCAACGTTAAATATATAACTCTGAAACCAAGTAAGTTGCTGTTTACTACAGTATATTAATCAATGTATCTTTACATAGTATCTAAGAAAATCGCTTTCGGCGTCTTTTCCGCGTCCTCGCACGCAAATAGATATTTTGTTCTCTGAAAATGGATTCAGTTTTTGCAAGGCATAGATTCATAGTCTACGTGAATAAAACTGGACCAATGAACTGGTTATCAGAAAATGCTATACCGAATGTATTAACTAACACTGGGATTATAGTAAAACAATTTTATCCAAGAGGTGAAAATGTTCCTGCAGTAGTCTGTTCCACTACAGTTCCGACAAAATGTCAGAATCACACATTGTAAACATTCAGAACATTTACAAGATAATATAATTGTCAAACAAGGAAACTTTGTCAAATACTTGAATTTATAGGAGTTAAAAGGAATAACGCTTATTTAAATATATTTATTACAGCTATAATATCCTTGTATACATCCCTTAACGCAAGACAGCGTAAACCAGTTAAAGATAAACTTTGTGGTAGCGCACTTGCTTTAGCCAAAGACGTAGAGCGACGTTTCGATCAAATTATTGCCAGTTCAAAGGCTGATGTGAATGGAACTATGGAAATGGTTTAGGCAAGTTGGGCAAAGGCAGGCCGAGCCTACAATGATGTTAGTTAGTGCAATATCTTACTTACTACATCAACCATTTTAGTTTACAAGAGCAGTACGAATGGAAGTTTAAGTAATACAGATTTTAGAAAGATTTAAAAATGAGTCTCATTGGACTGTTAAAGTTGGAGATACATATATTTAAGAATGACAATCAAATAAAAGATAATGTTCAATTTATATAATAGTGTAATTTTGTGTATTGAAAATCCGCTTACAAGTAGCTAAAAAGCATGTCTTCTATAATTGATTTACCCTGTTATTATAGCTTACTGTGCATTTCACTGTAAGATCGCATGCTACTCACAACCCACGCATACTCACATTCACAACCAAGCTAGCACACACACATCATAATCTTTATTCATACTTCCATATACATTGATATCTTCACATATCAAGCAAGAAGTTACAGCAAGTGAGCCTAAGTAGATTTTAGTAACAGACTACGAATGAAAAAGACACTAAGACTGAAAAAAACTCAACTGTAGCCTGCCACACAAGCTCTGTAGAGAGTTAGTGCAGGTAAAAGAGTTAATTTGGAACGTTCCTGTAAAATTGTTCCTCGTATTTATTCATCTCCGTTTCCCGGTATTTGTTATCTATACTCGATACAAATTGTCTGTCCGTAATGTCAAAATAAAAGTTTTTTACTAAATGCATATAAAACTATATATGGTACTTATACAAAAAAACAATTTTTAAATGTTTGTAGGTTTTTCCTGTCTGAAACGACTGGACCGATTTTGCGATTTCACTGACCGATAGCTATTATTATAGGGAGTAACTTAGATGACATTTTTTACGGTTCTGCGAAAAATAATCCACGCGGATAAAGTCGTGGGTACAGCTAGTGTTAAATAAATTTCATTTCAACAAGTGTCGATGTGTAAAACCTACTTATCCACCTTGGACACGAATGGAATACAACTCAAGGCTAGTTTTATGTAGGATATTAAGTATACTGGTATTATTTATTACTCATTGTTATAAATTCATTTGAAAAACCATTTTACATAGTGTATATTTTTAGAAATTGAAAAAAATGCATCTCTGTCAATGGTTTGGTTTAAAAATGTTTTCGAAACAAATCCCGTTGTACCATTGTCAATATTCGTCTGGATACTGTTCCCGTAAATTCGAGGTATTCAGTAAATTGAGTCTGTGTATAACAGTTTGCTGTCGGCATTTTTGCTGTTGGGTATTTACTAAATTGAATGCCTGGCAACGGTTATACAGGGCCATACCACTGCATGAAAATATGTATGATACTAAATTTTAATTTATCCATAACTCTGTACACATAACAAAACTAATGATGCCGCATACTTGACTGGAGTCGAACACACGGCCTGAAAGTAAATGCTAGTAATTCCCAGGCCATCGTTATTGGTCACGCATATCTCAAGGATGAACTGGTTTTAGTACTGGTCTTGTTATTTGATCGAACGCGACTTCATATTAGTGATAAAGTAATAAATCTCGGCGTAATCATTGATAGGAAACTGTTCTTGGTGGCCCCATATCACAGAACTGAGTCGTAGGGTCTTTGCTTCTTTTGTTGCTTAGGAGGTTAAAATACTTTTTACCGACCGCTACCAGGGTTACACTTGCTCAATCACTGTTGATCCTTGACTATGCGGACGCCTGTTATCTTGACCTTACCGTAGAACAACTCAATAAACTAGAGCGACTTCATAATTTTTGCATCGGGTTTGAATGAATGAAAACACTTTATTGTTCACCAAAAATTAAACCTACGTTCTTAAAAATAAGTACAGCACATGTTGAACAAACGGCGGCCTTATTGCTGAAAGCAATCTCTTTCAGGCAACCCCCTAAACTAAGGAAAAAAATAAGACAATAGTGGTGGTGAAAACAATAAATAATAAGGAACATTCCAAGAGTATTATATACCTATATACTTTTACTGTTTAATGTGACTATTCTAAATTCTTTATTTTATTTAACATTATTGTTCACTACATACGCATTATTACTGTAGATTATTGTAGACATAGAACATTATTGTAGACTTTATAGTCTATTCTATTCTATTGTATGCTGTACATGTTATAAGATTAGATTGATATAAAACAGGGTCTTTACTTTTTCTTGATATGAGCTACAAAGATAATTCTATCACCCTTTGTACGCCTAAAATACAAAGGCAAAAGCATGACGATATGAGGATTCTTTTCAAAATGTTACGGAAAGCTAAAAATCTGAAAAGCGTTCTTGCGCTTCGATCAGGGCATAAATCCATGTCATTGTCACTGGGATGTCTTGTTGCTTCATCTGGAATAATGTTACAGATATAGGCTATGTCACCAGAATTCACTGTATGTGGCGATGGGTGTAATGCGTAATTTCTGATGCGATATTCTTTTTAATTGTTAATTACTTTAAATATTGACAGATAACGTACGTATAAACACTAACGTGGTTAGTCTATAACGACAATATTTTTAACGCTTTAGTTAAGACTCATTCGTCCTCAGTCAATACCTTTAACATTATCGCAGATGTGGCTGGAACCTCAGCGTCTAAAACTTAAATGACGTCAATATTGCATACTTATTTATGATAGGTATTCTTTAATATTTAAAATCTGTAACGTTTATACTTATACACTGCTGTTGGCATTAATTAATAAAGTTGTTAAGATAAGCATGAATATCGCGAGGGTGCGCTTAGTAATCAAATCCCAAGAGTAAATGCTACTTGAAGTGAATCAACACACAGGTAGTTTCCTGTAGTGTTTATGTTTAGCTAACTTCTAGTTATAGATAAAGGTTGTATATTATAGATGAGATGAGAAATAATATTATTTAATATGGCCACGAAATAAGAATCACTATGGATTGATTTGTTAAGCATCTGATAAAAGTTATCAATAGATTAAATTACAAAGTGATTAAATTCAAATTAATTTATATTTAATTTTTTATTTTATTTTTATTTACCTATGCAACTGCATTTTAGAGTAGGTTTGAATGCTTCTTTAAGAATCGTAAAGAAGGAACCAACGAATTCACTAAATCTTAGACACATTGTATAGGTTAATAACATCTTTAGATGGTCATATAAAAAAATTACAATATCCAATATTGGCTATGAATATTTTATCACAATATCATCTTGTCTGATGTCAATGAAAGATATACATTGACGATTTTGAATTAGAAATTATTATTAGCTAGAAAAATAATGTTATCTTGAAATCGTGACTATTATTTCTTGGAGTTGCCATAGTAGAACGTTTATTCTGCATACAACAACGATTTGGTGGGAACTTCCCAACGAGGTTTTTCCTTTGTACTACGACATAGAAAGACGTAATAAATTTTCTATGGGTGACAGCGCGTCGGCGACGTCTCTATCGTTGCTATCATCCATAAACGACAGTAACCGCTGTTCATTAGTTGAGCCGGAGTTTTGTTTGTTTGCTTCAGGCCATAAATACATTTCGGATACATATATAGGTAAGCAGATAATATTGTACACGTATTATTGTAAATTTGACAGAGGCAATAATGGAGTAAGACGAAAATATAAGGCTTTTGTTTTTAACAAAATGACTGTGGAACTATGGAACAATAATTGTTAATCTATTTTATTTGCATATAAATTTGCCAGATATTATTTTTTAATCAAAAGCTAGTGACCCGCGTAATCATTTAACCAATTCATTAATACTGAGCCAACAAAGACGGAGTATGTTTAGATGATATTGAAAGCCGAGTGCGTCATTGCAGATTAATTGATTCGATATGTGTGCACTAATATGTTCGCTTTGTCCCGCACGCACTCAGAGCCTAATAGATGTAATCAAACCTGAATGCCGTCTTACACTAATGATTTGCATAATAATATGCCAAATAACTTGTTATTTAAATACCAAGATGATGGGCCATAGTATGAAAGTAGACTAATAAAGAACTAGTGAGAGTAATAACTATTGTACAATATAAAAACGTAATTTACAATACACTTCTCTCTACACTTTATGGCACCAACCGGTAATGTTGTAATTAAATATATTATCCTTAAATAACACTAATAGTAGCGATTATCACGACATGTCTACGAGAGTAGTCAAAAACGAACATCTCATTTCATAGCTACTGTTTTATGCCACGTGATATATCTTCTTCTATATAAAAGTGAATGTTTGTCTGTATGTCCTTTATAGAATCGTAAACTATACATTTGATCATGTGATGATGTTTAGCAAAGTTGTTGTGCATTAGCCAAAGAAGGATTCTGAGTTGGTTCACAATTGGACCCGATAAGTGGCGCTGCTGTCGGCATATCGATTGAACCTTTTCCGGCCAGGACGATGCCTTCCGGGACAGCTCGTTTATGTATAAAAATGGAAAATTCCTATCAAAGTTTAAAACGTCGATTGTTATACATTTATTAAAACCAGGATGAATATCCTCTTTATATTAGGAAAATCTCGTTGGGAGTTCCCATCAGATCGTTGTTGTATGCGAAATAAACTTTTTAGAGAACCATTGACCGTGGTGACTCAAGGAAATGATGGTGACTATTTCAAGATAACATTATTTTGCTTGGTAATAATAATTTCTAATTCAATATTTTCGATCTATATCTTCAATTGACAAGATAATATTGTGATAAAATATTCATAGCCAATATTAGATATTGTAACTTTTTCTTATATGACCATCTACCGATGTTGTGAAGCTGTACAATGTGTGTAAGCTTTAGTGAATCCGTCATTTAGTACTCAACGTTAGGCACGTATTGACTTTACGTTGAGCAGTATCTATGTATAATGAGTAGAATGTTAAACATTAATTGGTTTGCAAATCCAATTAGGTTGGCTTCAATACGCATTAAGCACGTACGGATCATTATCGATTACTAATGACCTGAGCCTAAAGTCTGTTATGGTTCACATGTATTGTTTTTCACTAATTTATTTAGTACAAAATATATCCGATTAACAATAATAAAAATACAAAATAATGGTTTTGAAAAAATTTATTTTCATGATAGTCCTTTCTAATAGTATAGTAAATGTTAAATATGTCATACAACCCTTCATGTTATAAGGTTTCGAAGTTTGGGCCACTAAAGTGATAGACCACGAATGTCTCCACTCAGCTGGGATGTTGAGATTGAGTGCGGTGTTACGAGAATAAATAAGGTGCGAAATGAGTATGTAAGAGTATCTTTAAAAGTTGCACCCGTGACTGAAAAATTGGGAGGAAGAACACTAAGGTGGTATGGGCATGTAATAAGTAGGAATGGAAGACATGTGATAAAAAGAACGTTTAACTGCAAGATTGATGGGTACAAATGTAAATGTAGACCGAAAAAGAGATGAATGGATTGTGAGAAGGATGATATGGTGATTAGTCGTGTAACTGAAGACGTATGTAAGAATAGGAGAGTATGGAAGGAAAAGACATTGTGTCGACACCAAATGATTGGGAAAAGGTGAAATAAAAGAGAGAGTAAATGTTAAAATTAAGTTTGCTATGTATGTTTTTATGTTCTTCTTAATCATGGTGTAGGTACAATGGACCAGCGACGTGAACCAGCCATAAGTCTAAAATCACCTGGCAAAACTTCCACAAACAGTGCAATGACACGCACACAAGTAAGACGTCAGTTTTAAGGGGCGGGGTTTTATTGTTATCTGATTTGGGTTTTACAAGGAGACAATAAAATCGAAGTCCGTAAACAAAGCGAGAGCAGAATGAAAAAGAAAAAGGGCGTCGATAATCGGCAAAGTGCATATTGCAACTAAACACGAGTAATTATTTCCTTTGGTTTAAATATTTCAAAAGCGTCCTGATTGGTGTAACTATATGAAATTTTAGAGTATGTGCGTGGATTTTGAAACTTTATGAGCCGCTTAAACCAAATCGATCGATTCGATCGAACCTGATCGAGGAGGAATTTGACCCACCGTACATTTTTTTTGTTATATTTGGTACATATGTAGCGCTACTTCAATGGTTAAAATCGAATATAATTATAAATTATTAGAATCAATTGACAGTCCCAATATAACACTGTTTTATTACAGTGCCTTACAAAACTTGTCTACGAGTAGAGTTATCTAGTATAAGTAAGAAAAAGAGAAGAAATTTATGACACTTTATTTTGTAATCTAATGCCATGGCTTCGATTTTGCAGAACAATTAAAAATATAAAGTCACAAGTTAGAAGTTGCTGAAATTACTTCTATTAAAACTTCGGAACGTAAAACTCTCGGCAGTTTCCAAAACTATCCATGATAGTTATTTAAACTAAAACCATATTTAACGCACCACATGGAAAATGCATTAGTTTTGGTTGCATTTAAACATGTGGTCGGGATATTATCTTCTGTATTAACCAAACTCAAGCGTTTCTCTCTGATAAAATAAATGCCAAAATTTAACTATTAATATTGCCTATTATTAATGCCTGCATATACCCTAATATATATATATATATATATATATATATATATATATATATATATATATATATATATATATATATATATATATATATTAGGGTGATACAAAAAAAATATTTTTTTCATTATTTTTTCCAAACAGGCTCAAAAGTTTCTTTTGGGTGTAAAAAAATTTATGTGAAAAGATGAGCCCATAATATTAATATTAAGATAGTCCTCATCGCATTTTTTTATTTCCCATAAGAATAACACAGGAATTTTTTTTTTGCTTCTTTTGATTTTAGTACCGTTCAAACGACTGGTTAACTGATAAATCGCTGTTCCAATCTTTATAGAGAATTGAACGCTCTACAAAAAAGGTCTGATAACATTTTTTGATTATATTATATATATTGTCCCGACAGACGTTGTTCTGCCCTGAAGAAATAATATTTAGAACCCGATTGCAGCGCCTTCTACAGGGTCCAATTGTAAATCTAAACCATCCTCGAATCCCTTTGAATACATACAAAAAAAGGCCAGCCGTTTAGGAGAAGTTCATTGTCAACACACGTACCGAAGAATTATATATATAAAGATTACTTTTGTCTCTAGGTCTGTGTGAAAGTTGGAGTAGAGGGTAAAATAGAAATGTTTATTTTGAATGAAATGAAAGGAGGATGCAAACACGGACCGTATTCGCAGACGGCGGAGAGGCAGTTGGAGGCGCCCGTATGCAAATCTCCTCCCGCTTGTACTACGGTGGAACCCCACAAACTAAACTAAACACCCAAAGGCATAGGAGGCGTTACGGTGAAGGCTTATAGCCCTTTTTCCGCTCGAAAGAGCGCGTGGAGAAACGGCCGTCGGAAGTCCTACACAGCCTCTGGTGATATTCCTCCGTGCCTGGAGACAGTCTCCCATGACATTCTTCAGCGCTATAAAAAATAATATTATCTTAATATTTTTATTATTTCATTTCGATATCTTCCAGGATTCAGAAGTCCCTGGCCCAAGGATAGATCCGTAGTGGGTCCACACTAGCCAGGGTCACGGCGTCAGCACTGCCTTGGTCCCGTAGCTCTGACTTCTGGTACGACGAAGAACGCAAAGATGTTTCAGTGGGTATTTTGGCAACTTCTCAATGACCCCACTACCCCACTGATATGTCCTAACAGTTGGGTGTCCCCAATAGAATTTCACTTCTATAAAAAACATTTCGTACGACGTTCATATGAAGTTCGTGCCATATGCATACAAAGTAGTGGGTACATCTAGTATCTCGCTTGTTCATTGTTAAATGTTTTTGTTGCCTGACCAAACAAAACCTCGCACATACAAGCTGTAAGTTATCATTGGAAAATTAATTAAAACTTTATACTTGTAACACACACGTTGTGTGGATTAGCTGTAAAATTTTCATTAAATTCATTAATTTTATCGACGTTATTTAACTTTTCATGTTACAGTATACACCATATTATTTATTAGAATTAAGAAACCGACAGTCCCATGATTAGCCAAGGGCTAATTCGTCAGTCCCATTAAATATGAATTTAGTTAGTATTTTTAATGCATAGCTGGAAAACAGGGCAGTCGACCCACATAAACCATTTGAGGGGATTGTGTGATGGCGATGAGATGATGGTTGCGGCCGTTGAGCGGTGTACGGGTCAATGAGAGATTACTTGCGTTGTACACTTTTAATCACGCACACACACTCATGTTTAAGATACAGTTCAGAAGGATTGTTGTGAAGGCAAGCAGCAAGCGCGAAAACTTACGTTTGAACCCCAGCACGAACGTCGTGCGCCCGTGTTGAAGACGTGAGTCGGACTGTACCCGAAATGTCCCACGATGAACTTCGGATCTCGACTGTTTCGCGCCAAGTGAATCGGCGCGAAGATTGGACGCGAGCTTGTCATAAACGGCACAATATTTTGCTTGCCACAGATAAATATTCGTTTCGCGCTTACGTGCTCGTTTCTATGTTGGCACTAATGTCGCCACAGTGCTAACCGTTGCCTTTAGATGTGTGTAACATCAGGGGTAAATCAATGCGTTGCTAGTAATTGCAATAGGTGTGACGGGATAGAGGGTTAGACATTAGGTATGGGATACGGGAATGGAAGGATGGGCTACCAAAAAATGGAATAAGAGTAGAGGGAAGTGGGCTATCGGAACTCTCACTCATTATAAGAAACGCGATTATACCCAAGGCTGATTGATTCACGACGTATTAGTATAAACTATATTTAAAAAAAAAGGAATAATTATTATGAAGTAAAGATATGTTGCTGGGGAATTCTCATGCGCCGCTTCTTCTCCTTTAACAGTAACTAATGATGCTTTGGAAGCAGTGGTAGATTCGTGACTTTCGATAAGGTTCTTTTTTGAAATAAATATATTCATTTTCATTTAGATTATCGGAAACTGAAATTTTTTAATTTATATGAAACCTGGCGTAAATCAGAAAAATATGCTTAAATTTATCTCTGATTACAGTTTCCACGTAGTTTCCCATGGGTAAGTTCTAGATATGATTCCGTGGAAGTTGTCTTTTACCAGGGATTAAAGTTATCTAGAGAACATTATGATAAGTACTTTCTACCGACTGCTACCAAGGTTGTGCTTGCTCAATCGCTCTTACTATCGATCCTTGATTATGCGGACGCCTGTTATCTTGACCTTACCGTAGAACAACTCAATAAGCTAGAGCGCCTACAAAACTTTTGTATCAGGTTCATATTTGGTTTAAAGAAATATGACCATGTCACTGAATGCCGTAAGAAGCTCAAGTGGTTGTCAATCTCATTTCGCCGGAATGCTCACCTTCTTCATTTATTGTATAGCATACTATTTATTCCCTCTTCCTATCTTAAGGAACGTTTTGAATTCCTCCATACTTCTCACACCCATAATTTGCGCTCCTCTGATAATCTTACTTTAAAAATACCTGCACACGCTTCTACATTCTACACCAACTCCTTCGCTGTGCAGGCTGTTCGACTGCGGAAATCATTACCCGAAAACATACGACAGGCAACATCACTCCAGACTTTCTAAAAATTGGTAAAAGAATATTATCTCTCACTTTAATTAATATTTAATATCAAATTGTATGTATTTTAATTTCTAAATATATGTATTAATATTGTATATATTATATTAATATATATAATATTGATATATTGTTTTATTGCTATTATTAATATTGTATAGCTAAATTTGTTAATATTAATATGTGTTATTGTCTATTTTCTTTTTCGTAATTATACCTATTGTGTAATATCTAGGTATCCTATTAATTACATGTATTTTATTTGCACACCACCGTCATACACTTTTGATTCCTTTCATACAATCCACAGCCCGGGTTGTCTGGAAGAGATCCCTCTAAAGCGATAAGGCCGCCCTTTGTTTCTGCCTTGACTAGAAATTACTGTAAATTATTTACTTTACGTGTATGTGGTGAACAATAAAGTATTTTCTATCTATCTATCTATCTATTATACCAGATTTCATCTTCTTCATGGAAATCGGTTCATTCGCAGGTACATTAAGAAAAACGAATAAACATACACATCCAAAATAGATTTTGAAGGGTAGGATGTCTTCAATGAAGCACCCTTTGCTTGAATAATGCGTATATTTTGAAATGATGCGATTTTACAATAACTTTTATTTCTACTTTGTATTGTTTTCATGCCCGCCTGGACCAGTGTGTACCTTCCTTTAGTAAATCGTGCGGCGGCTTACAAAATGGAGGTACATAATTATATGTATATTTATGGAATATAACTAACCACATTTTATATTTAATGTTATTTTGATGGGAGGTTGGGACCATAGGACAACAACAATTATTACATCATATATAACGATGAGCTGGAAAACCACAAAAAATTACAGTAAATGTATAATTGAAAATCAATTATTTTACCACAATATGAAAATAAAACCATTATTATGCTGATATGAAACGCCCGGAACTGAAAGAATACGCCTTTTATATCGATCTCATTGGTTGATTGATCGAAATTGAAATAATGTCTAATATAGGCTTAAAGAAAAACTAAGTGTGGCGAAGACAGAGTACTTGGCTTGCAACGTTACGGATCCCACGTCCGTGCGTATAGGCGAAAACACGGCCGAGCGCACGGACCAGTTTAAGTACCTGGGATCTGTACTCAGCGCGTCCGGGGACATCGACCATGACGTCAAGTCTCGAATATCAGCAGCTTGGGCCAAGTGGCGTGAGGTGACAGGTGTCATTTGCGACCCCAAAATGCCGGTTAAGTTAAAAGGACAGGTCTATAAATCCATTATTAGACCTGTTCTTTTATATGGCAGTGAAGCGTGGCCTGTACTTGAGCGACACAAGCAGGAGCTGCGTGTCACGGAAATGAATATGCTTCGGTGGATGTGTGGAGTCACGCGAAAGGATCGTGTCAGGAACTCCCGCATCCGCGGCAGCCTTCACGTCCGTGACATAGCAGACAAACTGCAGGAGAGTCGCTTGCGCTGGTACGGCCACGTTTTACGGAAACCGGCTAGTTACGTGGGGAACAAATGTCTAGCCATGCCGCCTCCGCCAGGTCCCGGTCGAAGGGGTAGGCCCAAGAAATGCTGGCTTGACGTTGTGAGGCATGACATGCGTACCAACGGTCTCAACACAAGGGATGCCGAAGATCGCGCGAAGTGGAGAAGAAAAAGTAGGAAAGCGGACCCTGGGCGTCGAAGTGATCGCTCCGAACGCAACCGGGATTTAACGCTCGGATGATGATGATAGGCTTAAAGAAAAATACATTTCAACTGTATTCCAGTGACACTGAAACAAAGTAATGGCTAAATAACGATGTACGTATAATTACGTCCTAAAAAGTGAATAAAATAAACAAATAAATAAATATCGGCAGACAAACATACATATTGTATAATTATATATACCCAAATTAAGCAAGTTACGATAGTGTTATGGGTAATATACAACGCACTACACTGGGGCCGATCCCACACACCCAGATCATAGTAAATAACGGAAAATAGACATTTCTGAAATTTACTATACCAGGAGTCGAACCCGGAGCCTCTGCGTTGCAGTGAGGTAGGCCGGCAAAGGCTTAGCCCGCTCAACCACAGAGGCCGTCAAATAAAATCTATATTTTAATAAATAAAGCTGAAGAGTTTGTTTGCTTGACACTAGAACTAGCCCATTTATCGAGAAAGGCTATATGTATATCATCATGCTAAGACCAATAGGAGCGGAGCATCAATGAAGAATGTTTCAATTTATTTTTTTTGGGAGCTTCCTCTGCGTGCGTTTCACATTCTACGAAAACAAAGTTGCGGGTCAAACTTAGCGATGGCCTAAAGTAATTATTCCACGTGGACGAAGTCGCGGACAGAAGCTAGTAGTTCAATAAAGACATTAGTACGTATTAAACTTTAGCAATATGGACAATTGGGTCGTCGTAAGCTGGCAGACAACTATCATTTCCAAAACAAGATATCGCCTATAAAAGTTTTCTTATTGTCTGCGACGAATTAGACGAGGCATAGCAAGGGTGACTCTGCAGTCACCCCTCTCCGTTTATTGCTTATCTTACTTTAGTTTTATTTGTTCTATGAAAAAAGGAAAATTGCCTTTCATTATGGCCTTTCTTATTTAAGTTTTAATTTATTTAGCAACTCCGCCAGCTTATTTCAGGATATGTATTGCGGTTCAGCTTAGTGAATTTCAGATTGATATTTGGGTTTATTAAAATATCATCACATATCTGAATAAAATGTAAATAGCAAAAATGGCTATCAATTATTTTCTTCTCTGTAATGTACTGTTCGTTCCTAGGACTCCACCTTCTTTAGGCAATAAGACCGCCCATTTCAGTAACTTATATAAGTATGTCTTTCAAGACCACGGGTAATAAAAATGGGCCGGACTTTTGGAGGGCTTGCGTGGGGCCATGGGAAGGCCAATACGTAGAGGCCCTTTGACTTTAAATGTGGCGTGACACTAACCGGCGATTATCCCTGTCTACACTATATACTAATGCATCCAAAGACAAGTCCCGGTTAGTGTACGACAATTGTGGGTAATGAAAACAAAAAATACCGCGCTAATAGGGTGAACTGCTAGTGTTACATGGGGTCTGGGAATATGGGAACTATGGCGTCTGCCCGTCGCAATGTTCGGGGAACATGGAAAAATGGGCAGACGGGGACTCGCCACTCACTGCATGGACCCCAAAAAATGACATAGAATACAGGGGCAACATGGGTGTGAGTAGCTAAGGGGTGTACAGAGAAGGGCTGCTGGTTCACCGAAGCTACTTATGACGTGATGTCATTTATTACTTCCACCCCTGGAACTTGAGTATTAGCTCTAGCGATCTCCAATCTGTGCCGGCTGGTTAAAGCATGCACGGAGGTGGAGGCCTTTCCTTGACCCCCGGAGTTGGGTACGAGGTGTCGCTACTCATCTAAGGCTTCACAAAGCCCCCCTATGGGTTAGGATAAGTTTATTATTATTTTTATGTTTGTGTACAATAAAGAGTATGCTTCTAAAAACGAGTTACTTAACCAGAGATAAGTGTTATGGTCATATATGGAGGGACTGGTTTTCAATATTTTTAATGGGCGACCACTACTTGTCTACTTCGTTAATCTTTTCAAAATAGACGTTTATTACAGGTGTTTATACCTGGTAGTATACGTGTGTTACTGATGTAATTCTTTAAGACTTTGAGCATTTTGTTCGAGGTAAGTACGTGCGTAAGTATATAAAAATAACATTATCTATGTACTAATATAATCTTTCTTAAATTTATATAAATTCGTTTATGCTATAAGAACACCATTTCATCTGTCTTGTAAACCAAATGATGGTAATAAAGTCCCCCTTACCATAAAGACTACCCTACCCTATGCACTTGACGTTTACTGGTATTGTAGGCAGCTAATAAATTAGTACGCAGTGAAGTGTTTGGGTTTAAAATAAGTTTACCAACTATCAGTTAAATGCATGTTTAGAAGACATATATAATTATTATAAGGAGTTTTAATTCGTGTATCTAAAGATTTTAGACATCGACACCTTTAATTTTACTTATCTTAAGTAATACCTTCATTATTCACATAAGAAATTCTATATGCATTGTAACTTTTGAATTAATAAAAAAATACTGTTATAATTTGGGCCACCTGCATATTTCTAAACAAGGTACATTTATTACCCGCCGGTGATAGAGCTAATAAAATTGAAGCGCTTTTATTACCGTCTTCTTTTGTTTAATTTGTGTTTAAATTTGTGATTGGTAAATAGTCCATTGTGTATTGTAATATTTATGGCAGTCATTAGCCAAGTGTGATTCTTAGAAATTCAGTCTACAGATATATTGTATTTGTACAGTATAAAGCAATGCCCCGACGGAGGGGGTGAGGAGTCGAGCGATAAGCGCAAGCGAAGAAAGTCGTGTGTACTACATTCGATAATCTATTTAGTGAAGTTTGCGCGTGTTATTATATTTGTACCTGTGTTATATGTGTTTGTATAGTTCTAATAAGTTATATAGTAATTCTAACGGCATTTCATTTCGAGTCCTGCAACTCGTTATAATACTTAAGATGTTAGTGGTAACGTTTAAATTCAATTACAAATGAAAAAGCTGTAACTATTCTTAAAAAACAGTTTTTTTTTATTTTTTCAACAATTATTATAATTATAAACATATGTCTTAACTGTTTTTTTTATCTTTCTAATTTTTACTTCAGTCTTAATGTTGAGCTATTTATAAAACTGTAGTGCTCCCAACTTATCTGTGAAATGAAGATCCTCGCTGTCTTCGCTCCGGTATTGCCGTTCTATGAATAGTTGTCAAAAACATTTGAATATATTCCATTAAGATAATACTCGGGTTCCATCTGGGATAATGTTATAGTTATTAACTATGGCTGGTTAAAAATACCTTAGTTAAACAATAAACAATTTTTTTGGAACTGGTAGCGCTACTTTGTATGAAATTTCAACACTATGGTTGTAGTTCCTTTTTAGCCGTTTCTCAAATAAGTTGGGTGGGCTATACCCAAACCGGCACTTAAGATGATAATCCGTTCAAGCTAAAAAGGTATTTACGAGAATACGAGGCGTCCCGGCATTTTATTTTTGCAGATTTTCATTCCAAATTCTTGCCTCTGCATCTGAAAAATTGACTCTGCTCCACCTGGGATATTGTTACTGTTAGCAAATGGGACATGTAGGTGTAGCCAAGGGCTTAATACGAAATTTGTCATGCGACATTGTTAACGACATTATACAGATAGATAGATAACACTTTATTGTACACCATTACAGAAAACACAGAACTTATAACCTAAATATAATCTAAATATGCACAATGGGCGGTCTTTTCGCTAAGAAGCGATTTCTTCCAGGATTCCAGGAATAGACAACCCGTAAATACACACACACACACACACACATTATACATACACTAATGTATGTAATCATCAAAGGCGTTATTTTTAAAGATATAAGTTTTTTATTGCAGGAGTTCAGCAGACAGGCAGACGGCCCATATGATGGGAAGCGGTTACCATCGCCTATGGACATTTGCAACACCAAAGGTGCTATAAATGCGCTGCTGCTCTGTAAATGGAGACTGGAGCCTGGCCACTAATGCCGGAATACAACTCAAGGTTGTTATGGCGGTATACTCTAGACCAGGAATGGTAGCCATCCAGACGGGCAAACCTACCACCTGGGTGTGGGTTGTTGGTCGCCTCCTACGACAGGCCGGCCGACCGCAGGAAATTGTGTTCCTTTGCCGTTCCTGCATGGAGAAGTAACTCGCATTTCGACACAGTCATTAACCCAGGTTTAGTAGGGGCTCTGTCCAGACTGGAAGTGAATGCAAAAAGGCCTAGGCCTAGAAGAATAGCCAGGGATTTTAGTGGGCATCCATGACCGTGGGTGCTAGTCCACATCTACGTGGCAAGTCCCACACGGCCCATCGTGTTTCTCCCGCGGTGGTCTGTTCTGAAGCTAATTTCTCCCAGATAAAAAAAGGTGCAGCAGGGGCATTGTTTTTTTATATTGCCTTTGGCAGGCTAACAAGCAGACGCACCATTTGATGGCAGGTGGACACTAGGAGCATTGCCGACCTCTAAGGAAATTTATAACGCACTTTTAAAACGAACCCATGTTATAGCACAAAAGTACAAAACCTCGGCGGGAAGTTCGCCTCAAAACATTATAGTTCGCGGAGTAAACATTCTAGATTCAAATGTAGTGTTCCATTTTTCTAAACTGATACTGGCTGGAAAGCATACACCACCACTACCACTTAAGCAGTTTTCTGACCTAATGTGCATATTGTAAAATTGTCGTGACGTAACCTCCTCGTCAAGATAACCGATGTGTCAAACCTACCAAGTTTTGTAAACTTTGGGACAAACGTGGCGGGTATACTGTCCATTCCTCTATAATGGGAGGCCCAAGCCCAGCAGTGGGACATTCATGGGCTGTTACCTATCTATCTATATATATATAAGCAAAGTTTGTTTTCTTTGTCCGAGGTAAACTCGAAAACTACTGGGGCGATCAGCATGAAACCACAACCATTCGGCGCGGAATTAATCGTAGATGGTTATAAGCTATATATTTTTCCATGTTTTCTCAATTTGTTTGTTAGTTTGTCATTCGCTGGGCGAAGCGGGCGGGAACGGATAGTATTATATATATGTATACTTACTTATTAGACAAAGGTTTTCGATTTCACCCTTCTACACCCTCAATATAATTCAAGTTCGGTCCGTTTTATACTAAAATGACCTCCTCGATGTGCAGTTTAGTACTGTGACATAGGACGACGTGGGTCGCGGTCACCCCTGCACTCGCTAATGAAAATTCTTTTCTACAAATTTCAGGAATTTTCGACACTCCAGTGTAGAATATGAATTCAGTTTGATTTTTAACGGTGGTGATGTTTTAAAACTAATATAATATACTAAATATATTCTTGAATAACACATTTTTATTTTATTATTCTTATTTGAGCAGATTTTGTTAATGGTTTGGTAATTCGCTTAAGAAATTATTGTTACTTCTAAATACATTTTATTTAATTTACTATAATTATCTGAACACACTTTCAACCTTCCAACTTCCATCACCGAGCTAAGAGAGGGAGGAGAACGGGACAGAGTAAAATATTTTCAATAATAATAAAACGATTATGCTTCCACAGCAGGCATTTTGAGCTAGTAATTTTAATTGTTTAATACTATGTTACTTGATTTTTGAAGGCAGGTTGATTTCAAAATACTAGGTGTCTCCAGTTGTTTTACCTGCATCACCACGATATTCGAAGGCTGGGGAAAGCAAGGCTAAGCAAGTGTTCAAAAGAGCGTCTAGTTCACCTAATTAAAACGTTTTAACGGTTTTATGCGCGATATTTTAATTGTTTTTTATTTGTATGTGTCGACCACTTTTCACGGATTTCATACGGATGTTTATACTTCCATCCAAATTAAGTAAGTATTTTCATCACTTAAGAATATATTTCAATGACTAGCATATGCCCGCGACTTCCTCCACAGTTGACGTGAAATTCCTGCGGGATTTCCAGGATAAGAATTTCACACGTTTTATTACATAAAATTTGCTATCGGTCAGTGAAAAACCACATTGGAATTCGATTTTTTTTCAATCTGGCCATTTCAAATCATCCTCAGAAAATTTCCCACGGGATTCCCGGGATAAAAAGTATCAAGACAAGAAAGCTAAAAAAATGCAACGTTTTCTGCGTCGTTAATATAGTCTATTCCAGCTGTTTTTTTTAAATAGCTTCAATTTACAGACACAGCATGTTTGGAATTTTATAATATTATAGATTTCTCTGCCACAAAACCGGAAGTAATTTTAATAAAACTGTAAAAACAAATGGAATCTCGTCATATCGATAATGGATATCCCTAAATGCACTAAATCTGCTCCGTAGTACGAGTACTGACGCCCTCTCAATTCTGCGTGCTGACGTGGCGTGTAGAGCCCCCTTCTGTCTGATGGATTATCTCTATACACTACATGTAAGAGATTACATACTTTAAGAATTTTTAAAATAAACCTAAACTTGAATACTAGAATATGTCTTATATTTGTTTACGGACTAGTAAATGACATCCAAAAATGTTTATTATACTATTGGCTTTAAAATTAAACAAAACAGTTTGTTACTTATATCGCTAATTTACAGTCAACAGAGTTATTTAAAAAAATCCGTTTGTGTTTGAATTTGTCAAATTAAAAATAAAATCGCTGTAAAATGTATAAAATAAAATGATTGGTAATTTCTATAAACAATGATTGAGGTGACCTTTATTTTGAAAAATTTTGTAGAGCCACAGTTTAAATCAGCAAAGCCGCGTGGAGTCCCTGATTACGAAATATTCATTAATTATAATAAAAATGCGAGTAAAAACACAACTCAATTATGTTATTTTATTGTACATACATTGAAACAAAGATGGTTTAGTAGAATATTTTTAACGCCTGTTACTGCTTAATAGCAAAGTTTTAGATATTTAGTTAACCCTTAACTTTTCTGCAGGCGTTGTAAATAAATAACTTTAAAACAAGAGGTCGATACTGCCAAGCAAAGGTAACGAGTGCTTAGGGTAAACTAAAATTAGGCAATGTCAACATAGCCATAAGGCTCACTAAAAACGTTGTCCCTTCGGCTGGCGGTGACAGATAAAAACGGAGGTTAGAACCGGTGAGGTGTATTACCCGTGTCTTCGTCAGCGTATTTGCTCACCCTGAAGCTGTTTGCTCCTTTACCCTTAGCCTAACCTTTACGGTATGTTTGGAGTGAAGTGAGAAAAGAGAAGCGATTTTTGGAAATAAAAACAAATAGTACTTGTTGATCTAAATAACATATTCTTTGAACATAATTGAGGTAGGTACCTATAGGTACAGGTAGGTAGGATATGTAAATTAAGGAAACGTCGTTAAACCCCCTCGCAAAGATTTTGTGGTTTCTTTCCCAAGTCTGAGACATTGAGACAGTTTTTGATGAATATTTTGGTAAATAGGATGTAACTTTATTTTACAATAAAATCTATACATATAAAAGAAAGTCTTGTTAGTTACATAATTTATAACTCAGAATGGTTGTACCGATTTGGCTGAAAATTGGTGATGGTGGAGGTAGCTTAGAACCAGGACACGGATGTAGGATATTTTTTATCCCGTTGGAACCGATATGTGGCGCTGAGATCGGGTTCTAGAATCCTCCTAATCACCTGGAGCGATTTTGGTGATTTTGTTTTTGTGTGTTTGAGTGGGTTCTGTTGAAATTAAATGTTGAAATTAAAAATAGTCTTCTTCATGTATGCTTTATTGAAGAGTTATTTTGTAAAGAGACAGGTAATAAAAGGTTGCTATGATACTATGAAAAATATTTAAATATAAAAGAACAAATATTATAAACCAGTATTACAACAGATTCCCGGATGGTTTATCCACAATTTAAACCGGTAGGCGGCGTTGGGATCGGGCCCTAGATTTTTATTTTTTCAGAGCAGGATAACGTCTGGCGGGGCCGCTAGTTCATAATAAACAATACACAAAAACAGCTTAAAATTAAGTACAAATGGCGGCCTTATTACTGATAGCCATCTCTCCTAGACAACCTTGAGATGGAGGGGGAAAAATGGCAACAAAACTAGGGCAGGGTTTTGTTGCACAGTGAGGAGGTGGTGATGATGATATGGTTGATGGTTGCGGCCGTTGAGCGGTGTACGGGTCAATGAAAGAGATTGTTTGCGACGTACACCTTTAATCACACACACACTCTCAATGTTACAATATTATAGTTCAGAAGGATTTTGATATGAAGGCAAGCAGCGAGCGCGAAAACTAACGTTTGTACACGAGCACGTATGTCGTGCGGACGCGTTGAAGACGTAAGTCGGACTGTGTCGAATTGTCCCGAAATAGCTTCGGTTCTCGACTGTTTCGCGGCAAATGGATTGCCGCGAAAAATTGTGGGCGCGCTGTCATACAACGGCGCGATGTTTTGCTTGCCACAGATAAATATTGGTTCCGCGCTTGCGGGCTTGTTTATGATGTTGGCACTAATGTCGCCACAACAGTATTCTGAGCCGATTTCGATGCGGTTTTCACTGATCGACAGCAAATTTGGAATCTTAAAATCTGCACTACTTTTTATCCTGGAAATCCTGCGGGAAATTTTCTAGGAATAATATAAAATGGCCATATAAAAAAAATTGAATTTAAGTGTCATTTTTTTAGTGATTAGCAAGATTAGATAGCAAATTTAATGTAATAAAATGTGTGATATTTTTATTCCGGGAATCCCGCGTGGATGTATATGGCCGGAAGTGGTTTGAAGTTGTTCGGATGATGAAAAATCTGCTTATTCCGACACGGTTTTCACTAAAACGATAACTTACATTATTTTTTAAAGATGCAATTAATTGCTCAGTTGACCGAAAATCCCGCGGGAATTTCAAATAAGGGTGGGCGTAGTCGCGGGTACATCCTAGTTTTGCTATAAGAATTCCATAAGAAAATCACTAACCAGATATTGGGTAAATTATATTATTGTTGGCACACCACTCAATGATCGGCACACAGTCAACTCTTTCATTCATTAGGAAACCTCAATATAATATTTTGTATCTCTACAATATTAATGAATAATAAAATAATAAAATAAAATAGTAAATATTAAGATTTTATAACGTTTTAATAAAGTGATGGATGTCAATCACGGAGACGGAGGCGGTAACCTTCATCGGTTTTTTTTTTAAATACTGTCCGCTAGCGTTTACATTTGAGCCACGCATATTGATTCTCTGCTCCTCCAACACTTTACATATTGCTTATTTAGCATTATTTCATTTCGGCGGGCCTCTATTTGTCTTTCGGGTTCCGTTTATACTGTTATAGTTAAGTTTCGTGATTCTATTTCGGAGAATGCTGAATTTGCTATGTAGGGAATTTCAGTGATAGAAGTTTTAATTTATTTTGCTTCACTTATATTATTACATACTGGGTGCCGTGCCATGCGATAGCCACAAGAAGGCAAGGGGATATTGAAGAAGAAGCAAGGGGAAACTTATTTCGCCACCAGTCCACCGCCACACTGCACTCATCTATCTCTCACTCTATCTGACCGTTCACTTGCATTACGATTGGTTAAAATTTGACATAAGCTTCTTAAAAGTAAATCCAAACTACCAATAGCGAGGCAAGTGAAGGTATAGTATGTTATAGGAATTGGCGGTTGAACAATAAAGAGTTAGGTTATGTAATATTGGTTTTCTTTGGTTTTCCGCATTCCGTCTAACAATCAAGGATCGTAGTCATATATAAAGTATAAAGGTGGTATGCTAAAATTTTTCTTAATGGTTTTATAAATTATTAAAAGTGGAAGAAAGCGAAACTGGAGCAGAGCCAGGCGATCCGTTTCGGCGAAAGTGGGTAGGGTTGCTCGCCTTTCGGGAAAGGCTCAAGGGATTCGCAACTCCGTCACGTAAAGCCGAAACCACGAAATCTTCGCACTCTTCGGATTTCATCTGTCATAATTTCCTCGCGTAGAATACGCCCTTGACGCTCGTTTATAATGGCGAAAAGACACTATACACAAACAATTGTTGCACAAACACTTTTTGGTTTGTGTTATAAAGCTTTAGTTAAATCTTATATATCAATACGTGAGGAAAAAACTTTGTACCCCTTTTTACGAAAATTGCGCGGACGGAGGCGTATGAAATTTCGCAAATAGACGGCCCCTCTGATGGAAAGCGGCTATCTTCGCCTTTGGACAAATGTAACACCAAAGGCGCTACCAATGTGCTGCGCTCTCTAAAGGGAGACTGGATCCGTAATTACACACACATATCTTTCTTTTTAAATCGATTACTTTCGATTTATCTACCTATAGTAGAGATGATCTGTGCGTTAAATGACTCACAGAACATCACTATTACATCTCCCACAACCATAAAATACGACAATTATGTCAACTGTTTCATGTAGATTTTACTGTCAAGAATATGAAACTTGATAGACGTGTAAACGTCAAAAGTAAAATATAAGCTTGGAAACAGTATAAGCCAAATCAAATGTTATGTTATAATTTTGACTAGCTTCTGCCCGCGACTTCGTCCCCGTAGTCTAAAAAAGTATTAAAATAATTCTGTGGTTTTAACACTAGTAACCAAATTGTATCATCGGCAAAAAGTATAAGATTAACATCCGGAATATTATTTTTTATACTAGCGATATCGTCCGCGTGGAATTTGTTCTCCTAACCCCTTGACTTTGAAACATTCTTTATTGGTGCTCCGCTCCTAGTAGTCTTAGCAAGATGATATATAGCCTATAGCCTTCCTCGATAAATGGGCTATCTAACACTGAAAGAACTTTTTAAATCAGACCAGTAGTTCCTAAGATTAGCGCGTTCAAGCAAACAAACTCTTTAGCTTTATATATTAGTAGTATAAGATAAAAAAGCAACTCGGATATAAACAGCGCCTTGCCCTTTATTTAATGCGCTCTTTTGAATATCGACGGTTCCCGATTCCCGAATACTCGTGAACTTTTACCGCCGCAAAGGCGTAACGTGTTTCTTTACATGCTTTTACGACATTTTTTATAGACACTGAAAACGTCGAAATGATATTGGTATTTACGATATGACACCTTCCGTTTTAAATCGTGTTTTGGTTATCGAGTTTCTTCCCTTTATCTTATAATATGCCTATAAAATAGTCCCGAAAATATTGCGGACTGACTTTCTTGTAAAACATGTATGTTACGTATATCTTTTACTTTACTATGTAACGCAAACTAAAATGTATCGGGTTTGAGCATGTGCTTACTAAAAGTAAATTATTTATATACGAATACAATGCAAAAGTGGATGGATGCAGAAGTCGCGGAAGGCCACGACATACCTTCCATGATCAAATTGATCGTGTATTAGCAGAAGGTGATGTCAGGAGCCTTAAGAACAGACGAGCGTGCATGACAAGAGTTATGAATGTCAAAGAAGCAAGTGAGGTGTGTAAGAATAAGCCTGTATGGCGCTCTGTTGTTCGTGCCTACCCCGCAAGGGACCTGCCGTGAAGTTATGTATGTATGTTTGTATGAATTAATATGTATTGTTACAAGCTACAGAACTCGAATTAAAATGCCATTGGAATTACTATAGAGTTTAATAGAACTATACAAATACATATAACACAGGTACAGATATAACTGAACACAACTAGTACAAAAATAATGCACGATTCAATAACACGCGTAAAATCCGTCACTATATTGTTTATCGAATGCACGTCTTGGTCATATCGTAATCCTCGCTTGACTGCCGATTTCTTCATTCGGCCATTGCTGCACCGATACAATATGGCCGCCAGCCTGCATAGATCGGATTTCTCAGAATTCAGTTCGACACACCTGCGTGTTTCTAAAAATCGTAATTAGAAAAACAGTCCATTGTGTATTATCACCTTTTTATGGCAGTCATTAGGCAGGTGTGTCGAACTGATTCTGAGAAATCCGATTTATGCGGGCTGGCAGCCATATTGTATCATTACGGTATGAGTAAGACGTGTCCATTGCTAAGCTATATAGTGAAGTACTTTGCGCGTGTTATTGAATAGTGCAGTTTGTACTGGTTGTGGCCAGTTATATTTGTACCTGTGTTTTACGTGTTTGTACTCGTATAGTTCTAATAAATGTTATATTAATCACAACGGCATTTTAATTTGAGTCCCGCACTCTTAACGGTATGTAAAATACGCCGTATGAGCAATATTGGCACGTACAGCGTAAATAACGCATTTTATATTGATTCTAAAATTATTTACAAACATACGAAGTTGCAGGCATTAAAGTACTTTTCTATCGTAATTTAAAATATCTTGATATATTTATTACCTTTATTACTTCCAGATTAGTAAGCCATGACGTCATAATTTACGTTAGGTATGTAGACAAATCAAATAAATATAACCCGTAATAAAACGGATGCATAAACATTGAAATTGAAACACTTGATTATGTTAAGAGTTTAAATTCACAAACAAGCTTTAAGCCGAGTTTCGAATTTTAATTAAAAAAGTAGTGGCACAACATTAAGCTAAATTAAATTGCACGTACACGAACTCTGAAACATTTTGCGTTTGTATACAGTTCCCTTTTTATCTCGTTGGCTCTATCTCTTTACTATTCGAGTCTCGTTTGTGCCGGGCCCAAATTAGTATCTGTCAAACCCCGCTAAAGTCATGCATTCATTACAACCGTATGCAGTCCGTCTGACCGGCATCCGGGGTCCGAACCTAGGGACGTTTCCTATTTTCGTTTTTGTATGTCTCTTTAAGCTGGCTTTGATGGTAGTATTTTATAAGAGCCATAAATGTGCTTTAATGTAAATAGGAATTTGTGAAATTTGCAATTGAATTTATGAGTCTATACTTAAATAACTAACATCATTTTATTTCAAACTAGCTCACCCGGTAAACTTCGTACCGCCTTATTTTCTGAACTCCTAAAAGGCTTTGTTTCATGACACAAAAACAAAATCACCAAAATCGGTCCAAGTGATTAGGAGGATTATAGAACCCGATCTCAGCGTCACCTACAGGTTTTAAACCCACTAAAACACATAAAATAAAAATCATCAAAATCGGCAAAGTCGTGCTCAAGTTATGCGCGTACATAAATTACTATGATTTATTTTTATGTATATATATACATAAAAATAAAGTGTATATATATATATATATATACACATATATATATATATATATAGGTTGATCCTCGAATGGCTTGAACTTGCATACCCTTGCTTACCATTTCGTTTGCGTCTAACCGGGACTAGTAGCAGTCATTGTCATCCTTTTCTAGTTTTATATTTATTTATGTAAGTGTAATTTATAATATTTTATTTGTATATATATCATATAAGAATAATTTTTATTAATGTATGTATATTATATCATGTATGTATATATTTATAAGATACTGATTCGGTAGTGAGAATAATGAAACATCTGTTCTTATCAAATTTTCTGTCCATCCAAAAGTTGTCTGGGAGAAATCACCAACAGCGCTAAGACCGCTTATTGTATTGTAAATATTTATTTCTGTTAACAGTATATTTTAAGACACAAGAATATTCATTCATTCATTCGGTCATTCATTAATTCATTCATACGTAACTACAAATAAGAAAACTTGGAAACACGATATAATGGTCTATAATGGTCTGAGTATCTCAGATCGGCCCCCGAGTAATCCGTTGTATACCACACATAACACAAAAGTAACTTGCTTAATTTGGGAATATGCAATATGTGGATTTGTCTGCTGATTATATATTATACTAGCTGATACCCGTCCACTTCGTTTGCCGTATAATCCGTTCTTATCTGACCTCTACTTGGCAAAAAGAAGGTCCATGCCAAATTTCAAGTCTCTAGCTATTATAGTTCGTGAGATATCGTGATGAGTCAATATATACGTCGATCTCAATTATATACCTATATTTAGATTATATTATATAATCTCGGTGCAAATGTAACAGTTTCGAATCAGAACACACCTGAATCGTCATCAGTTACGCGATAGTTTCCTAATTTCTTATAATATTTCTAATGACATGAACTATAATTATATTTCATAATTTTTCGCTACCGATCGTAATGTCTTTGTGCGGTTGTGCACGAGCAACTTAGGGAAGAACTAAAACGTTTGCATTGAGTGACTAAAGTTTATTTTCTTCGGCAAACAAGACTGTTGGTTGTGCAATCAGACTTCGTCATTTTACAGGCTTGTTAAAGCCTGAGTTACGGGGTGACTTGTTTGCATGGAATCGATTTGTAGGTTTTCCAATTTGATTGGGCTTTAGATAGGTAGAAACTTATGAGGTTCTTAAAAAAACTTATATGCCCGGAAGAAGAAATACATTATTCTATTGTTATGAGTTGCGGGACTCGAATTATTATAGAGTTTATTAGAACTAAACAAACACGTATAAACAATGGGCTGTTTTTTTAAATCACAATTTGTAAACACAAAGTAAACAAAAGAAGTTTAAATATCAAAAAGGTAATAAAATGTGTCGTAACACTATTTATAGGGAGTATTTTCTTTGTATAAATTTAAATTTGCACATATATCGATGCGAATACATAACTATTTATAAAAGTAATTATTCGGTACTTGGTAGGTATAGACAGTCGGGATATAAAATGGAATGTATCTCTAAAATGGACTATCTTCGGAAGTCCTAAATATCAACGATCTTATTAATTTTGATTTTGAGTAGTAGTTATTTGTATTTGTTAAAACTTAGTCTGAATGAATATGAAGAAGCTCGTAAAACTACAGGTATTTTAAGTAACTCACTCTAACTCAGAGCTTTAAAAACACCTGAAAGAGTTCTCACTCAATATTGTTATTTTATTTACGTAATGTTTAATATATGTTTGTATACCTAACTGATGCAAAATAAAGTCTAAAATACAATATAAATAACAAAGTGAATCTCTCTTTTTGCTTATCGAATTCGACTCTGACTGTAGTTATTAAGCTAAACTACCCTACAAGGTTTATATTTATAAAAATCAAGTACTTTATTGTAAATTTACAATATAGTTCGATGTAAAGGTGTCAAACTTCTCGTATGCATGTGAAAATGAAATTCCACGGCAGCAAGCTGTTGGAGCAATAAATAAGATCCGTGGCAATATCCGGACCCAGTCGGCACCTATTGTCCTTTTCTAACAATATGAAGGCAGAAAGAGATAGAAGAAATTGGTAACAGAAATCTGATGATGAAGTACGATACCCCCTAGAGCGAAATACTGTGATTGACAGTGCAAGTGATGCATGCAAAAATATTTGGATTGAAAATTGAAAAATACGCAGTAGTGATTTTAAGCCATTCTAAAGCATAAAGTATATTTTTTAATGACCCTGCCCCATCCGAAATAATTTTGTAGTTTGTGATTGGGGCCAAATGATTTAAAATATTTACAGCGTTAAAAAATACACCGTTATTAATTAGCTACATTAATGTATATATGTCAGCGTCAAATTGTAAATACCGTTAGATTATAATCTATGTCGCGAGATTGGATACTGTCGAAATATTGTGAATTGAACATACTGCTTACAATTTAACGCATTATTTTTCGATTGATATAATCTATCGACGTGAAATCGTCAAAATGTGAAATGCCATGCGATGGAACGCACCTAGCGCACTGACTGGTCGGTATACCAACTAAGACTTGCAATTTAATAATATATCTCGAGAGATGATAATATAATAACAAGTATTCACATCTACTTATATATCTTATTTTTTCTTTTATGAACATAAAGTTTCCAGCAGTCAGCTGGTTCTTGGCGCTACTCAATGTATTCTATGTAAAACGGATTGGATCATTTGTTTGAAATAAGTAATGAATTGCCACCAGCCACTATAAGACTCATGTAGTACAGGAAGCGTGTTATCTTAGACTAATTAATTTTATTAATATCCAACCGAGGTGTGGAGCTCACCAATATACTTAGATCCATAGTACACCCTAGCTTCCTTACAATATTGAAATGAACCTTCCATTTCAAAGAACCTTGCGAGGATCTACTAGCACTGGTCCAATGATGCGAGCAGGTGACGTTAAGTGATTTAGGACTGCAATAAATCGCTTATAGTCATTTATTATTCGTAATCAAACCAGATAATCGTTTGGTTAATTAATGCTAGTTTGTTTTAAAGAAAGTATTGTACTATATTACCTCATTAAAGCCAAACGGTTCGTATCGACTGAAGATTCCAGGGAAAAAAATGAACTTTTCATTTTTTTTCGAAACTAATTTGTGAGTGTTATTTTGTAGGGAATTTCTGGCACTATACGATAATAATCCGATCAAGTTAAAACACAAATGAATCTTAGGGTCGCATTGCATCTTGCATAACGATCGCCTTTAAATAAAATTACTTATTCATATTAAACTGCCTAAATACGTTTTACACAAAGCGTATTGACAGTTCTTTAAACATATTTAGCGGCAAATATTGCGTTGTGCAGGACGCTTATTGTATTTACGGGTGCTAAATACGTTTTGTGTTTCGTAAACAAATTTAAGAAACCTTATGAAAGCGACCCTTAGAGTAATAGTATAAAAATCGCATGCAGGGAAAAAGTAGCATAGCATACCAAAAATTCCAGGGAAAGAAATAGGTTTGTCACTGACATATATGTGACTTTTCCCTGTTTAATCTGACATAAGACAGCTTTTTGTTTTATTGTGAAACTTATGGGTTCCCGAAGCACAAAGTTGCACACTTAAAAATGCAATATCTTAATATCAATGATGCTTGGCAACTGCGTCTTTTTCCCTGTGGTCTTGGACCCTTACAGGATATTTATTTTTAATAAATAAAACCTTGTAATAATATCAGACATATGGACGTACGATGAATATACACTCGCCACGCTTATTCACTGCAAAAGGGATTGCCAGATTTCTGACAAAGGTTATCTCTGTGTATATGTAAATGTGTAATATCAGGACCACGGGGCTTGCGGCTCGTGGTATTTTCGGTTTCTTATACTGTACTAACTATTTGATTTCGTGACATTTTATGTATGCTATGTTAATACCATTATATTATATATTGAACTATACATAATACGTATACGAAATTTCATGATAATCGATTGATAATTAAGATTGTATGGGAGGGACAAATAAACATTCAAAATAACTAATTGTCACATTATTTATATAAACATAGATACAAATCTCTAATAATTTCGTATCACGGTATTTATGGTCGCACTCCTCTGAAATGAATGAATGAACTATGAATGTCAAAGAAGCAAGTGAGGTGTGTAAGAATAAGCCTAAATGGCGCTCTGTTGTTCGTGCCTACTCCGCAAGGGACCTGGCGTGAAGTTATGTATGTATATATGTACTCCTCTGAAACTGTTTAACCGATTTGAATGGTGTTTTTTTAATTTATGACAAAACAATGTTTGCCGGGTTAGCTAGTATTCTTATATATTTTACATACATACAAATTATCACGCTTGTTTCCCATGGGGTTAAGCAAGGACTATAGTATATCTCCATCTGTGACGATCCTGTACTTGAAAGTACAGGATCGTCGTTAATTTTTATGCAAATAAAAAAAAGTTAGTGTGAATAAGAATCATTAAATTATCTTGAAATTCTATAAAATTATCTTGGTTGGTCTATCAACGACGAAAAGCCACTGAAATCTAGGTATCTACTTAAACTTTAATATTTAAAGTCATTTTTCAAAGCGTGAAATATCAGAGTGTCACATCATCACGTAGCAAGAGGGTAAGAAAATTGCGCACACCCGTGCACATGAGTTTGTGCCCAACATGAATCCATGAAAGAAATGCATGCCTTTTGAAACATTTTTAATTTTTTAAAAATATATTCACTTTATTTAAAATTTTGTATAGGTATCAAACTTGCATTACTTAAACAGTTAGTTAATTTGTAAATAAGTTTTTTCATTGTTTGGACATACATTTGCTTAATTGACTACTTGTTATTTATCTTAAAAAAGTCTGTCTAAATGATGATAAGAACTTAACATGCCAGTTTCAGGGGTTAATTAATGCAAATTTTAAGAAACCTGTGTAGGATCGTTAAATAGGAAAACAATTTCAAGAATTTTAATAATTGTTTTCAGAGATATGAAATTCAGGCCATTGTGATCGGAAAAAAGAAATCGCTAGCAATGGTAGGTGCTATTTATTCTTCTATGCTATTCAGCCACCATACTTCTATGGCAGCCCGATGGAACGACGACTGTGCAAGGTCGCCGGTAGGCACTCGATGAGGAAACCAGAGGACAGCGATGAGTGGCGCTGTCTTGGGGAGGCCTACGTCCAGCAGAGGACTGCGAATGGCTGACGTTGACGCCGGATACATGCCGAACAAAATAAATTTACATTTCACTTGCCACCATATAAGAAATCAACCATTGAAATGAAAATGAAATTTTAATTTATTTTCTCCCTTAAATACCACCAAGACTTTTTTTGCGAAATTATAAGCAAAAGCCATAAATTATTGTATATTAAAGTTATTACAAAATTAACAAAGCTAAGTAACAGGAGACAGGAGCCCAAACTGAGCATAAAACCCGTACTATGGAAGCATTAATCTGCTACAGATAATATATCTATTTTTCTAGTAGTCAGTTGTGTTATTTTTAAATCATTTATTCTACGTCAGCTTTGTAGCGTTTTATGACAAATATTGTATTATTTAAACTTCGATTTTACTATGTTTATCGCTAAGTATAAAATCTTAGTACATCAGTGAACATCTTGCAAGCAGCAGGTGTCGCGAGGGAAGTTAAGCACCCCCTAAATAAGGGGACGAAGAGTCTTGCTATGGGATTTTTTGTCGATTTAGACATAAACACCGCTTAAGTCTCGCTTCACTGCTTACGGTTATGTCTAGTATTAAGGTTAGTAACAATATTGGTGACAGTCATGTCTCCTCTGCTGAGAGGCTGTGTATGTAATATAACGTATCTTTTGGCTTAAGAATAAATATGCATATTTCTATACCAATGAAGGTGTGTTTGGATGAAGTGATGATTTTATAAAGGTTTTGATTTGTCACAAAATAACTATAGATAAACGAGAACTGTGCAAGTAAAGCTGTGGGATGGATATAGGACTGATGTTATTCAGGTTTGGCGTAGCGCGTGTAATGTTTGCTACGCCGTAGTTATTCGTACTACGTATTTGTAGCTTGAGTACATTTTTTTCATTGCTTTGCTACTATCAAAACTGATATGAATATCGCATACAAGTTTTATATGAGGACTAATAAATTATTCTGTAGAACGAATATATTAATTATACCAAGTAATTGATGCTTTCTAGTACACTATTACCGTAAGAAGCATCTGAATAAAACGGACAGTTTACAGTCCATTGTCGTATCCTACAAATATCCGGTGTCAGAGAGAAGGGTAAACACAGACATAAAGCGGCAAGAAGTATCACCATAAAAATATAATTTATGTTTTTCTGCTTGTGCCAAGTAATACGATTTATGTTCAATGTTTACCGATCTCTTTTAGATCATGGTATCGATTATAAACTGCTTCAATAAAGAGTCTGTGTAACAACTATAAAAAATAATAGATAGTAAATAAAGTAAGAGATAGAATAAGAAACAATTTACATACCGACAGAAGGAGAATGTTAAGTAGAATAGTAATAGCAAATTGTAATAAACAATAATGATTAAATACATATGTAAAAATAGTAAAATAAAATAGCACAGTAATTACAATAGAAACTAAAGAATAATGTAATAGAAGTAAGATATAAAAATATAAAAGAAAAAATGAGTCTAATCTATAAAAATAATCATAAGTATAATTTGTTAAATAAGTGTCCATAAAGGCAGAGATGAAAAAATCTGCTTGATAGTTTTATGTAATCTGTACACAGAATCAGAAAATATGACATTTTTTATTATTTCAATAGCCTGTAATTCACCTTCCGTATTATAGCACAATATATAGAGATAATTTTAAGACCACCCATTGATTATGGTTTTGTTTTTAAGTTATTTTAACCACCCACCACAACCACCATCGTCGTTCCCAATCTGATTTTTTACTGCCAAGGATTGACTAGAAGAGATCGCCTTTTAGCGACAGGAACGCACTTTGAACACAATTAGAATAATATTACCAGTCTCTACGTTTTTATTTAATGGTTGTACAATAAAGAGGCAATTATGTATGTAAGTTTCACCAATGAAAGTGTTATCTATATTGTTAACCTTATGCTGTTAGTTTTTTGATAAATAAATATATCGATAGATAACACTTTATTGTTCACTAAAATTGAATAATGACAATACTTTTATGGGGAATCAAAAGGCGGCTATATCGCTTAAAATGAACTCTTCTAGGCAACATGACTGAGAGGCGACTTTTAAAAACTTATGTCTACATATCATTAAAAATAAATAAAACAATAAGTTTTCTTGATTTAAATAGCTTACAAACTTAAGCATCAATCTGTATACGTATTATTTTGGGCTACAAGTCTATGTGATCAAATATTCAGTACACCGAACTAGATATTAACATAATTAATTGCTACGATACTTCGATAGTTTCTTATCCAGTTGAACTTTCTCCTATAACAAGATTTACGCTCACGTTCGAATTACGCCAAGCTGCCTTCGGCGCGGAACTGCGCGGTGCGGGGCGAATAAATCAAGCGCGCCCGATTCGGGCTGTCTCACTCGCCCCCATAAAGCCTGACTGGTACGTGACGGGGGCGATTTTAGACAGACGCCAGTGAATTTCACTGTGTTTTACTCTGATTGTTATCGAGTTTTGGTTTCTTACTTCTAGCTTATTAAAAATTTAGACTCACAAACACACACACACACACACATTCATACACACACACACATATCAATAAACAGTACATATTTTAATCCTTCTAATCTAGTTATTTGTATTATAGCTGTTAGTCTCCCAAATAAAAAAAATAAATATACAAACTTTGTAATTAGATGAAATAAATAATCATTTTTCTGTATGTGTATATGTCATTGAACTTCTTCTACTGGTTGGACCGATTTGGATGAAATTTTTTGAGATGTTCGTACGGGTTAGTTTATTTTCAGAGCAAGACAAAGTCTGCCGCGTCTGCTAGTATACTACATAAAAAAATGTATGTGAGACCACGGACAGACCATTTAACATCTGCATATGACTAAAAATTGTAATAGTTAAAAATTATTTTTATACTAGCTGTCCCGGCAGACGTTATCCGGCCCTGAAGAAATAAAATTTAGAACCCGATTGCAGCGCCATCTACAGGGTCCATTGAGATGTAAGCTATCCTATCTTTTAAGTTGGATCAAACTACACACGGTGTGCAATTTGATTGAAATCGGTTCAGTAGTTTTGGAGTTTATTGGCAACATACATAGTGACACAAGATTTTTATATATATAACATATGTGTCATAATTATGTATAAGTTCAAACAGCGCAGTACTTTTGATATTATCAGGCCTTTGATTTGCTGCACTGTCCAATCGAATGCATGTTAACTTGCGGCATGTCACGTTCGACTAGCTTCAGGATATTCGCTTTGTGCTTTGAGTGGATGAGATTCATTGGATATTGTTAGTTGTTTGCTCAATACAGTCTGGACCAACACAATAGCGTTTAATTAAACATATGATATTACATATCCTGTTTCAATTAAATACAACATTTTAAGGCACTTATATATACTGATATGTGTTATTATTAACTAAGGCATATTATTTGCGTGATCAAAGATGCTTAAATTATTTTTATAATTAAAAATATATAATTTAATCTATGGATTTCTCTGTGATTATAGGAAAGAAATTTATAATATTTTGCTAGTAAGATGGTAAGAAAATTGTATATTACCAATTTATACAAGGTAATAAAATATATAAAAGAAAGTAAAATAACAAGCATAAATATTAATTTACGATTAACAATTTAGGTTTAATCTACATCTGGTTTGCAGCTTGTTGTCAAAAGATAACAAAAGAATTACTCAAAAGAGCAACAGCGATATTATTTTCAAAGTAGTAGCGCATGAATAATTACATTGTTAGCATTTTTTTAAAAAAAAAGATTTGAATTTAAATTCGCTATGATAAATTGTATTAAGTTTCCATAAAATGAATCTTCCATAAACAAATTGACATAATGAAAGAAGTTGATGGTTGACAAAAAAACAATTACAACTTACTATCTGGTATTCTATGACCATGACTAATGACGGTGAAAGATAAAATTATGATTTTTATTTAAAAGAGAATATTCGTAGTATGTCGACATAAATCAGAAGAGGAAACATGCTAATTATTATTTTCCTTAATCATAATCGGTACTCAAAAGGATCTCTCTATTATTCAACAACGGGTAAGCTCTTTTAAGATGCATCGTTCGTTCTATTATTCAACAGTTCATAATCCGGGCTTTTCACAACAAATTGCAGCCCGTGATGCGAGCAAAGTTTCAAGACTACCCGCTCTACCTGTCCACCATTTTGATTTCGTGTACAAAATAATCCTGCGGCGTGTCCGGCCCACGCAAATTATTTACTCTGACGAAAGGCGCAAATAAAGGATTAAACGCGAACGCTAAAATCCTCGTATATTTTGGTTTTTCAGCCCTCGAAATGAGGGTTCCGTTCTAGTACCAATAACGCAGATTTTACTTCAACCCTTTTATTTGTACTACCAAACATCTAGGGGGTAGAACGCTATTTTTGCATTTAAGAACAATACAACACGGCTGATTAAACAATTTCCAGTTTGAACAGTGGTTTAAATACTTTGAAATTTGTTTATTGACTTTGAGTGGGCGCGGGGAAATGTCAAGGTTAGTGACCTCTGTAGGGTCGTGAGCGGAAATGACGCGGCAGTACCTTAACGACTGGTTACCCTTCGATATCTCTTGAGGTTTTAGTCGATACGTTTAATCAATAAGCTGTGAAACCTTATAAACATAAAGAAATGTCGCTACACTAAACTCTACCTAAATCATATGCAATTATTTATCTTTTATATAATATATAAATTAGTTATCAATTAAAAATATATTTTATTAATATGTTTACGTATTGTTGCAACCTAGACCCTGACAAAGACAAATTCCAGATATAAATCTGTAAAAGCACATTTTATTACCTGCATTTGAACTAATCGTAATCTTCTTTTATTTACTATTTATTGGCATACGTTTCTTGTTATAATAGAGAACAGCCGATTGTATAGTACTCGTATACGGCCGCTTGCGGCTGCATCATTAGCCAGGTGTGCGGATTACGATTACTAGGAAATTGTGTGGACGTTGCCGAGCGGGCACATTCGCATTTGTGAAGTATGAAACGATAGCCTGATTGAAAGAGGAGTCAGTTGAGCTACGACTACGATACGGGCGTTACGTGTGTACATACGGGAATCTAATAGTGACGGACTTTGCGCGTTTCATTGAAGTACGAACTTCTGCATTACATTTGGATTTGTTGTGTTCAGTTATATTTGTACCTGTGTTTTTATAATTCTAATAAACTTTATAATAATTCTAACGGCATTTCAATTCGAGTCCCGCTGACTCGTAACAATATTAAGGAATGACTCTTATTCCCTGGCGACGTTGCAAGTCTTTCCTGTGGGATACGAATTGCGTGGACACGTTGGCCGTATCCCATTTACAAAACAAGTCTAGATCGGCCGGTTCGGCGGCGGATGCAGCTGAACCACTCACTCGGCGCAAATATGCAACCCTCAATTAGAGTTATATGTTTATGTCGTATGCTGTTGAAAAGCTTAGACCATGTGGTCCTCATGCCATGAGAATGTACAAAAAAATATCAAAACGACTCATTGATTCTTTTAAGTGACCAAAGGGCTGGTGCCTACCTCGGTCAACGGATCATGGCCATCCAGCGATAAAACCTAGCCAGCCTTCTGGGCACTTTACCCTTAGAAGACGGTGACATAAGCTCGGTGTTCTACTTATAGTCTTGAAGAACTTTGGGTAGCATACAGTATAACAAAGTTTATTTTATAAATTCATTTTAATATTTTTATATAAGTAAGTTTCGTATGTATATTTAAAAAATAATAAAACCTTAATATATGCATTATTGACATCGCCAGATTAGCTAAGAATAACCGAAAATTAAGTATTTTAGAAGAGATTGGTTTAGGCGATAAGTCTATCTATTGTTTTACCTTTAAATATTGTAACTAGTACATTGTGTCTATTATCTTGTTGAGTTATAAAGTGTTATTATGAAAAATAATATTTTTTATCCATGATATTATCTATCTTTTTTAATTACGAATGTATAAACTGGTTGTATCAATGTATCAGGTGTAATAATTGAGATTTCCTACGTCAAATGAAAACAGGTATTCATATTAATCTGCATTCGCGACACCTGTGTCGTACATTTGCTAAAATATTTTAAACATTTCAATGTTGCATTGAAAATGGGAAAGCTTTGTACGAAATTCTGTTTAAAACATTTTAAGCTATTACACAATATCGTATACGGTTTTAATTAGACACTTATGCGTTATTGATACGGGAATTAATTCACATATAATATTTGGTGAAAACACATATAATGAGTTGCACGAAGAAGCATTGTTGATTTCCTTATTGAATATATGTCATGCATTTATAAATACTTTATACTTGATAGTAAACATTTCTTAAATTTAAGAACTACTTAGCAAATTCATAAATAATTTATTTATAAATTATTTTTAAGGCTTGTGTTTAACCTTAAAGGCTGACGGGAACAAAGTTTGAAGAATGGAAAAGTCAATAAAAGTCTCTTTATTTTTTGAAATCATTGTTTAAATTTAACTACTTATTAGTAACGTATCCACTGTAAATTTATTGTCAAAATATATTTATATAACTTTAGAGTTTTGTATAATTAAGAGGCAAACGGTTTTACTCTTTGCCTCCACTTAAAAAAATATGCACTCCAAAGAGGCAAACGTGCTGTACTTTGTTATTGTTTAATAACACTTTTAGTCTCACCCTGTTTGAGGCAAATAAAGAAAACAAAGAAAATTTTGAATTTAATCTCCTGAGCGATAATTATAAAGGGTAAGTAACCGTTGTAATGATTGATTTAATTTTATTACATTTTTCATAATCTCTCTTATCTAGACACCACTTATAAGGTTGTAAAAACCTTTTCAGACAGTCGCGTCACAAACACAATAGTTGCGAGGGCATAATGTCGTCTGAACCAAACACCGGAGGCGCAAAGAGATTTGGTTTCGGCGTGAATGGAATAGACCCAGCAATCCCTTGAGCCCTGCCATGATGAATGATGTTATTCTTTTCAGTCATATCGTATGATCTATCGTGATCTCACTGGGAGGTAGGTTTGTTTTTCAGCTATTTAATGGTGCTACGTAACGTAATAAACAACGGAGTAAAGAACCCAAAATAGACATATAATTCAGATTTTAATTGGACAATATTTTAAATTCTTTTTTACTTATTGTAGCAGCTCAATAGCTGAGGTATTTTATGATAATAGCAAAGTTTCTAATCCGGGCCAGGAGTAAAGAAATTATACATCGTTTAGTCTTGTTTTTGACGGTCCTCATATTTCTTTCCCAGAAATTTTATTTTATTTACCCGCTATTATCTGATTGTAATAGCTTATACCTCTCAGTAGGTGCCTAATTTTATCAGAATTTGTTTGTCATCAAGCAGAAATAAATAAAGTATTATTAATTAATTACTATTAATTATGATTATTTATTCATTATTATTAATTACCCTCTGGGTTTATACGATCGGCCCATCGGCCCCATAGTGGTCTGCTGTATATTGCTCAGAACTCAAGCGGAACTTGCTTATATTGGCGATACGCAATGTGTGTGGTTGTCTGCCGCTTCTTATTTTGTTATACTCCTTGGAGGCCATAGTTCGTCGTCTTACTCTTTCTTACTTGCATGAAATGGTTTCTTATCGCAAGAATATCGAGGAACAGCATTCCTTAAATGAAAAATATAGTATAATTCTGATTGTAGTACTGAATATAAAATAGGCTAATATCAGAAGTTGATATCGAGAAAAATATTGTAAGTGGATATTTGAAAACATTAAGGGTTTCCTGACTAAAGCTCATTTGAGGATTGCTCTTTCTCTATATAACAGCATGGGGTCTCAATTCCGTAGTTTCCCCTTCAGAATCCAAGGGTGGTAATCGATGGCGTGTAATTTTATTATCCTATTTCCAATTAGATACAGGTCTGCTGCTTTTTGAAATTTCAGATGTATTTTTATTTAATGTTTTGTTGTTTTTTTCATTTATGCAAAATAATGTGTAGGAGTAGGTACACATAAATTATATAAAAAAAACCTCCTTGTGGCACTCGGGGACTACCGCGGTAAATCTATTGCATTGCATTTTTTTATCAACTTATGCAATTATAATTATTTATTTATTTTTTATTTATGCAGTATTTTTTTCTTTGATATTAATTCAAGTTACACTTTTTGAGCATGGTGACCAATAAGAAAACAAATCACCTATGTATACAAATATACCTACATGTATACTTACGGGGCGCACATGCGGTGAGTGTGGCATTATAAAGATATAATAGATACCTATATACATATATACATTCTCACAAACAGCTGCTTACGTATTCGTCCAATTTCGGAGCAGCTCGTCATCCATAATTTGCAATAACTGACATACCTCGAACCGCTACGAGAGCTCGCGGCTCACTGTGGCCACCGCACGTCTCCGTTCGCCACGCCCACCTCAGGCCCCCTTCACCGCGCATTCAGTGTGGATGCAAACATACACGTTAAGCGAACACTCGGTCGAGCTACATGGTAGGCGGAGTGGATGTTAGGTTTTTTTCGTTACGGAATTTCTTGATTCAGTCGCCGCGCTCAAAGCCCGCGATAAAAGCTATGCAATAGCTTAATAATATCAGCTTGCAAAAACCCCACTGCTGGGCTTTGAGATAATTTCAGAGGAACGCATGATATATGCGTTATGGCCAAGATTTGCGATCAAGATCAGACATAGATTCTTGGATTGCCCACTCTGATAAATTCGTTTTCGTAGTGCATACAAACCACGCTTGTCTACTTCGTATGCATAACACTTACCTAAATTGTGAAATTGGCAGAATCAAGCACAGAGGTAGAATAGAAGTATAGATCCCATAAAGAACTAATTTAAAAAAAGAACTTGCTACATACATTGTGAACTTCATAGGAGAGACAAAATACGTTTTTTGAGCATGAATATCAGTATTGTTACAATTCCTTTCTTGTAGATATTGTTGTTTCTTTTAAACCAGAATTAGCGCAATTCCACTTATTTTCATGTTTTACAATAGATGACAATAAAAACCCATTTACTTAAATTTTGGACACCATCAATATTTTTATTTTTATTTTACGGTACATTTTTAGCAAATAAATTTTTGCAACAGTTCATTGCTGTGCCGATATTATATCCGACACTTTGCTGATTTTCAGCAGAAACCTTCTTTTTAGTGTGATACCAAAACGATCTAAAATTTCATATTCTTCATTTATTCCACAAAAAAAAACTATTACATACAACATTAAACTGCGTTTACAATGACGACGCTAGCTTAATTGTGCATAAGATCAAGATAAAAGCTTTTATAAACATAATCCATTAATCAATTCTATGGCTTGTTATACGCGTAATTAATTCATGAAACACAAAAACAGAGATGCGTAATCCCTTAAGACCGTTGCGACGTCCTAGCGCGCTTATCTACACTAGTGTGAACATCTACACTAGTGTGAACATCAACACTAGTGTGAACAGTGGGATCATCGGTATTAGTGTGGTCCGGTCCTAAGGGGACCGGTGCACATTAATATTCTAACTTTGTCGAACGTGTTTTGTTTCATTTCGTTTCAGACGCCCATTTAATACTGTTCTGGTTTGAATTAGTCCCGCTCTGTACATATTTAGGAGACATGGACACCGATGAAAGCTTTGGTTTTGACATTCATGTATTAACTAATGTTTGAAAAATCGGCCCTTGATTGGACAATTTTACTTATCTGATACCAATATATAAAGCTGAAGAACTTGTTTGTTTGCTTGAACGCGCTAATCTCAGGAACTACAGGTTTGATTTTACAAATTCTTTCAGTGTTAGATAGCCCATTTATCGAAGAAGGCTATACGCTATATATCATCTCGCCAAGAGTGATTATTTTTAACTATTCCACGCGGACGAAGTCGCGGGCAGAATCTAGTATTGTTATACAGCTTAAAGCCTTAACAATATGTAAAATATAAAAATAAACGGATAAACTCTTGGACACACGCCACCGCTCTAAAATACGAGCCTATTATAGCGGGGACACGAGCCCAACAGTGACAGCAGTCGGCGACTATCAGAGCCACCAACTCAAATTATTTAATAAATTAAAATTATTGTGTTTTGTAAGTACCATTTGTACGCAAGGAGGACTCACACTCGGCCACTTTTTTAATATTTTTCTGAAATAGAAAAAGTAAGTTAAGCGTAGAAGTGCAAGTATAGCCTACGTATATAAAATACTTATAATGTGTTTTACTAGAAGACCATTTTCTTAGTTTGATGTTACTTTTTATTTCTTTTAGTTTTACCACGGTTTTACGAAATGTTTGTGTTAATATGACAAAAGCAACGAAAGAAATTGGTATATTGGTTTTAAGAAAATCTATTCAATTTTTTAACAAAATTATAAACAATCTAATATAGTGGTTAAGAAACATTTGGAGTGACTACATGGATATTGTATCATATTATTATATACTATACATCATAATATATTGTTACATGCCGACAAAGGTGAACGCACAATAGCTTGTCGTAAAGCGCAGTTTATTACCTGCCTGGATTTAGGAATCCTTTTGTTTACTCTGTGTTTAGAATTTGTAATTAAGAAAAACATCCTATTGTTATCGTACTTGTTTATGGCCGTCATTAGTGTCGAACTAATACTTGTCGTTATTGGATTGCGTCGAAGCTTGCTAGGTGTGTGGATTAGCTCAGTGAACGCGGTCCTTTTTTGTATTATTATACAGTTTAGTATAAAATAATGCCCGAACGAAGGGGTGGGGCAGTCGAGCGAGGATTACGATACGAGTAAGACGTACATTCGACAAGCGATATAGTGACGGACTTTGGCGTGTTATTGAATCGTGCAGTTTTGTACTGGCTGTGCCCAGATATATTTGTACCTGTTTTATACGTGTTTGTACCGTTCTAATAAATACTATAGTAGTTCCAACGGCATTTTAATTTGAGTCCTGTGTAGCTCGTAACAATATTATGTAGGTCTTAAAGTGGGGATAGGTATTATTGTATTTACAGTAATTGAAAATTTATTACACCCGCAACATATGTTACTATACTATATACTATGCATTAATTTGCTTTACCTACTACCAATTAAAATTTGACATATACTCCATACAAGTATCAACAATGGTAGCTTAAAAAATGGATAGTAAGCTACAGAAAAATGGCATAAATAGTGCAGCTATTTCTTCATTAAACACAGCTAACACGAATTTAAAAAACCAAGCTCAATTACAAATAAGCAAAGAAAGCGCTTTAATTGCGGTGTCGTACAGCCGCTGGGGGGAGAGACCGATAAACATGAATAATGTCGCCCAATGTCCAAGACTGCACTTTATTTTCTTACTTTGTCACCTGCTCTTGCTAGATAAAACTCGGGAATAGCCCGTATTTTTGCTTCCAATTTGTCCCACTTCCGATACGCTTTTTCCTTTTTTGTGAGTCGTAAATCAAGCGTTTCATATGACATTTATAATTTTGGAGCAATTTCGTAGAACTCATAAAATTAATACTATCAAGTAGTTGCTCACACTAATTACAAAATTACGTAATTTTGTATTGATGTTTTGATATATATACCTATTTCACCGAACAACCATGATTAATTTTGTACTCAATAGTTTTTAGAATTTTTAGAATTCCGTGTACATTATAGTAACTTAGAGGGAACTTCCAGCTTATGTTTATCCTTTACGCTTTACTAAATTAGAAAAGCGCTATAAAATTTAATCTAACAAGTTGGTAGCCTACGGTCAAAACTTTCACACAGGCTGTCTGCCTGATTGCCTACTTTCGAGTGTTAAATCCTCAAATCATAATATAGATATAATTTATTTATATATTTACTTAAGGACCCCAAACAGTTTTTTACCGAAATTCAAGTACAACTAAGGCAAGTTGCAAGTAAATATTGCAATGTAATATCTTCACCGTTACATTTATTACAAATATATCTCTAGTTAAGTTGGGTACAAGACGTGGTAGCGTAAAGGCTAGCGCACGCGTCTGAATCTCAAAGGGCGTGGGTTCGAATCCTGGCCGGAACGCATGTACCCCTTCGCAGTTTTCTGACCTAATATGCTTATTGTTACAATTACCACGCACTAATAACGGTGAAGGAGAACATCGTGATAAAACCTTATATATCGAGTTAACCGATGTGTCAAACCTGCCAAGTTGCCTTGGACAAGTGCTCCGGGAATACTGTACGGTCCTCTATAGTGATTCTGCGGTCTTGCACGATTTGAAAATCAGTCAGTCAATCTAAGTCGAGTTAATCTATATGGGCTAAACGAATATTTTTATTAAATGGACTTTTGGAGTCAAAATAAATATCCGTGACATCACTGCTGCTATTGAGAATTCTGCATAATGGTTTACAACACAAACGAAATACTCGTAAGTGAACGCAGAGATACTTCCCCTCGACGCACATCTGATTCCTATTACAGCAGGCTCGTCATTCCGGCACCTCAACAAAAAGCGGAAGGAAAGTCCTAACGCCTATTTAATGGGCAGCCGACGCGACTCCCGGCGCAATAATCCCTGTAATTGCGCACCAGTCTCTTGCATACAGAATAGTAGCAGATGTTTCAAAATTAGCATTGTTTAGCTGGGAACAAATTTGAAATAATTACACCGATTTGTCGCTGTTGCGCGTCATCAGTTTGATATGCGGTAGGTTTAATTTAAAATTAAGCTGAATTCTATCATTGTTATGAGTATGTGACGTTTAAAAATTCTAATTAAATTATATTTGTTGGTCTAATATGCACGAATAAAAGTATAGCATTTTTAAAACTTGTATGTGCAGTGCACTTATGTTGTATACACGTGATTTGTATCTGTGAGGTTATTAATTAATCCGCTGGAATCTATTCCATCACCGCCGGAGAACATTTTTGAAGATCATACATATATATTAAAATTGAAATTTCCTTCTTATGTACGCCGCTTCGCAACGTGTTACCTTTAAAAGTGGCAAAACAAACTACACCACAAAATAAACAAACTAAACCACAAATACTTCTAGCTAAATTTCTTTTTCTTCATCTTTAACTAACTCAGTCCCTTTTTCGATTCCATTATTTAATCTACTAATCCTCGCATTACGGCGTTATCGGCTTCGTATTCCAAAAGCGGCATACTTTGGGCAGCTTCGTTATGAGAGCTCGAGACTCGGTTTACTTTTCTTGGTCTAAGATGGTGGCTTAGATTTATAATTCTATTGATACTATGCAGAACGAGCATTAAACATATTTTAAATACTATGCTTATTTTATATATACTGTTATATATAATATTAGCATGGTTTTAAATAGCAGTAAGAATAAAAACCATTTCATTATTAGGGTTAAAAAAATAGGCACATTAAATAGAAACAAAATAGATAAAAGGTTATATCATGTTGTTAGTAAGAATATAATATTGTATAAATAAAATAGACAGTAAACAGTATCAGATAGGATAAGGATATGATAAGTAAGTAAAAGCATGTAAAGAGTTAGCATATAAGAAAGAGCTCTGCCCACAGAGACAGCATGGCGATAACAAATAATAATAATAAAAAACTATATTATACTAGCTGTCCCGGCTGACGTCGTCCTGCCCGGTAAAAAATAGGGGTTGATCGTAGAGGGTTGAAAATCTAGGGTTGTATGTATTTTTGTATGTTGTATCATAAAAAAATAGAAATTAAAATTTTTGTCTAAAAAAAAAAAAAAAAATTAGGGGTGGACTACCCCTAACATTTAGGGGGATGAAAAATAGATGTTGGCCGATTCTCATAGATACCGGATAAGCACAAAAAATTTTCATCAAAATCGGTCAAGCCGTTTCGAAGGAGTATGGCAACTAAAACTGTGACACGAGAATTTTATATATTAGATAATAAAAAGTTTTATTCCCTGTTATCATTATGCTGCTAGTTTAACTAGAGAATTTTCTGAGAATCGACCATTTATTTAATAATAAACCAATCAAAATAGTAATCAAACCAATCGATAACTTAAATTTAGATTATGATTCGTCAATATATTCCTAATAAAACCGCAATTTGACCTTCGGCCATCATCAAACGACCAGATGTGGATCTTTTGCCACTCTGGCCAAATAATCCAAAATTAATGAGGCTGTAATTAAAGCGTTTAGATAAACACTGAGTCCTCCCGTTCACATCAAAGGGAAGGGATGGAGATTAAACATAGTTGCGTCTGCGCCACGTGCCAGCATTAGAGTGAACCGACTTGCCAACATCACTTTGTATTCGCATAGCCGCAATATACGACTTTATTTCCAACACATAAAGCTACAAATCGTGCGCCCTTTCACACATGATAGTAGAGTTATCGTGGGTTTTTATCTGAGTTGACAATACATCTAGTCTGAACTATCAAGGGATTTGTCGTGTAATAGGGTATCTCTCACAAGTAAGTATTTAAAAGTACAGATAAGTAATGCCAGAATGACACGAGTACTCGTAAATTTATTGTCTGTAATCTTATTGCAAAATTGCCAGTCTTTTTAACTAATTTCCAAAAGGACGAGGTTCTCAACTTGGTCGGTATTTTTTTTAATGTATGTACACCGATTACTCTGAGATTTATGATCCAATTTACGTGATTCTGCTTTGGTTTGATGCGGAATAGTTGCCACTAGCCACACTCTAGAAATATAACATAGTTTGGCTCAGTAGTTTTCATTTTATGTTTTTTTTCCGTTCCCGTTTCTTGGGACCTATATTTTTTAAGGCGAGCGGCACCTTTCGTAGGCTTACCCATAGCTAGACACTAAAAAGTAACAAATAAAAAAACTTCGTTTAAACTAAAAAGTATAAAATAACTTATTTCTAAAGCTGTTTTCAATGATAATATATTATTTTTAATATAATATGTTATGTAAAAAATCTTGAAATCGGTGCAAAGTAAAATATAAAAATTACTATATTTTGAAGATTGAGTGACAATGTGTTTTAATGATTTCTTGTTAGTTCTAGTTGTATCCCTACATAGTTGTATATCTCTTTTTCAGTTGATTTTCACTACTTGTAAACATTGTTTTACACATTACGCACAACAAATTCATGGAAATTCGTTGGCTAAAAACAATTATTATGTAAAATAAAACGCACAATCTTGTAAGAGCCCTGTTCTTGGAAACATTCCCGATTTCATTTCTTACGAAAACAGTTTCCTCGAGACAGGGTCCCTGTCCGTTTATTCTGGTGAAACAAAAGCCAGATTTCCATTTACGCAATCTGCGGTAAAAGCGCGATATTCAATATTGTATATCAACCTATCGATTTCACCAGTGTTATAGCACAATAACCTAGATGCGTAAGCACTTAGGGATACGGTCGGCGAAGTAGGTCACCTCCCGAGAGGTTGCAATACTCCAGATAATGCTTCAAAGACACGCGAACAATGGAGGATGCATTCGTATTTAGATCGTTCTGACAGTCTTACACGACTACACTGCATGCTGCAGCATTTCCATTTTCATAATTATTTTTAATAATAGTTCTTATATTATTTAACTTATATTGCTCATCGTGTATTCGGATTGGTACAGCTGGTGCCTTCTAGACAAGAAAGAGTATTCATACTTGAATACTTCTAAGTACGTATGCTGTCCACTCACAGATTATTTATTCAACGATTTAGTTTATAATTAAGTAAGTACATACAAATGTAACTTGTATCTTTATGGTACCCGCGGCTTGTACCGATCAAGTGGTTGTGAATTCTGTTTAGGGTGTATGCAATGCTTTTTGTAACCTAACTAGCGGCCCGGCGCGGTTTCACCCGCGCTCTGTCCCGCTCCCGTAGTATATAGCGTCATGTTGTATAGTCTATGACACTCCCTGTTAACGTAGCTTTCGAACAGTAAAATAATTTTTAAAATCGGTAGAATAGAATAGAATATACTTTATTGCATAATATTAAGACACACATTAAGAAGTTTAAGTACAGAAGACAATAGGTGGACTTATCACTAAGAGCAATTTCTTCCAGACAACCTTAGGATGGATTAGAGTAAATTGTAGTAGATCCAGACACATTATAATACCCCCTACAACGCCACAAACTCACAAATTTTACCTGCTTATAATATTTGTATAGATATTATGTATATATTATTACAATTACAACTAGCCGATGGTGAAGAAAAACACAACGAGGAAACAGGCACATTAAGATTAACGATGTGACCCGTCTTCGATAAGCGGGGCATATACGTAGGTATGCCATCCGTTCTTCTAAGCGGCTTCTAAGCTAAAACCCAGCAGTAAGAAGTTTATGACCTAATTGTATAATTTATTATAGCTTTGGTTATAATTATCATTATTATTTGTGCCAATTGAGCATTTTGATACTATATTAAGGTCTTAAGGGCATTATTATTTATTTTTGTCCGTGCAGGAACGGAGAAAGAATACAATTTCTTGCAGCCGGGCGGCCTGTCGTAAGCGGCGACAAAACAACCCACAGCCAGGTGGTAGGGCATTTGCCCGACTGGATGGCTACCACCCCTGGTCTAAAGTATTTCGCCGTAACAACCTTGAGTTGTGTTCCGGCATTAGTAACCAGTTTCCAGTCTCCATTAAGAGCAGCAGCGCATTTGTAGCACCTTTGGTGTGGCAAATGTCCATAGTCGATGGCAACCGTTTTCCATCAAGTGGGCCATCTGCTTGTCTGCTATACTCAAACAAAATAATAATAATTAAGCAACTGTAGATCAGTACATCTGTACTTTCTGTTTTATGTAGATGTATCCAGGAATTGGTTGTATTTTCAGAAGAATATTATAATATAGAATTTGACACATTGATATAAAAAAAAATATATCAATGATTTGACAGCAATAAATTTCCTGCAAATACTTTTTTACTCCGTTAAACTACAAATATACCATTCGTACTCGTATATTTTAATCTCATTGGGCTTGTTTTGCGAATGGGTGCACATACATATTTAAATGCATTATATGGTACTTATGGATTTTCCATATTAGTATTCAATGCAGTGTCCTATCTACCTCTGTCTGCGGACTGGTCGAACGATTACATTAATCCTACGTGAGCTTTGTGCCACTACGTATTGAAATTATGTTGTGGTTCCGCTTTTAGTATAAATTCGTCTGATATTACTACTGTGTTCACATAAGTAAAAATTGGGTGGAGTGAGTTGCTATATATGTATACGTTTTATACGTAGAAGCTTGGTTTACTGTAAAATTTCTTCGAGTCTTTGTAATTTTTGAGGGCCTATAGCGGCTGCTCTCGAAGTTTCGTTTTAAAAATATGACAAATATCAAAATAAAATGTAACTTTATGTTTACATTTATATTAAGTCATGTGTAAGTTTTTTGAAAACTTTCAATTTGACAATTTGAGACATCTAGAACATATTGTTACGAGCTACAGGACTCGAATAAAAATAAATGCCGTTGGAATTACTATAGAGTTTATTAGAACTCTACAAACACTTATAAAACAGGTAGAAATAAAACTGGATGCAACCAGTTCATACTGCATGATTCAATGCAATTCAACACGCGCAAAGTTCTTCACTATATCGCTAATCGAAAGTACTCCATACGTCTTACTCGTATCGTAGTCCACCCCCTCCGTTCGGGAATTGTTTTATACTAAACACTATAATACCGAAGAAAAGGGCCGCGTTATGAGTTAATCCGCCATCTGGCAAGCTTCGACACAATGCAATAGAAAAAAAGCGTTAGTTCAACTCTTATTACAGCCATAAAATAAGTACGATAACAATAGACGTTTTTAAAGTTTAACCACGAAGTAAACAAAAGAACTCCAAATGCAGGAAAGGCAATAAACGGCGTTTTACGATATGCAGGTGCGCGCACTTTGGTATATAACAATATACTTATATAAATATTATAGAGTTAAATTCAAATTAAACAAAATATATTTACAAAGTAAAAAATAATATCTAAATAATTAAATATTTATGCATATGAAATAGTATCTGGAGTCAGTTTACTTTTGTGGTTAAAATTGCGTGGAACGGCATCTTAAAAATTCTATGAAGTTAACGACGCGGCGGCATCGCAATATTGCAGGCGTCCATGGCGGTCATAACCAATCAGGTGGCCCATAGACCGTGTCGGCGTTCTTAAAAATGAAACAAATCATAAAATCACAACCCATTTAAAATAAATAAATGTTGGCAACTTTAATTTGTATCGCAAATTGAACTTTTCAGTCAATACCGTCGGATTGGTTCGAATGTGCTTGTAAAATAAAAATCAGCGAGTATTCACTATCTGGTTATTTGAAAAGTTTATTCATATCGTAGTTAACGTTCAAATAAGCTTTGTTAGACTATTTTTACAGACCGTTCCATCAAATTTGAGCGTCTATACTAGTATCATTCCAACATGTTTTCAATACAACAGCTATAAATTGAACACAAGTCTATTGATTTTGGTTTTAGTCCAAGTCTCGCAAAAAGTTAAAAATATTTTTTTAATTTATTTAATTGTTATCAAAGCATGCTCGTCTTTACATTTCGTAACGAGGATATTCTTTAGAGAACTTAAATAAATAGCTTGTTTTGCAAGCTTAGAAATTTTATAATAGCAATAGGCCAGTTTCTTCGATCAAAGATTGATAGCTGATACAGCAAAAGATTCCTATAATGTAGATCCCATTACAGCAGTAATCGTATAGAAAGCTTTGGGCTGCATTCCTGCAGTTCAATGTTTATTGATAGATTGCGAATGAGAAACTAGATTAAAATATATTTATAACTCTTATACTAGGATCTGGTCTAACAGTCAAATATGGTCTAACAGAATAAACCCTTAGATTTTTATTCTAGTTGCTGAAGCCTTTGAACTGCAGGCAAAATACTTTGTCGTCATGACAACGCGAAGCTTCGCTGGCACATGCTAAAATATACCGCTAAACAAAATCGAAGTGTCTGTTTGTTATGTTAAAATAAAAATGTGAAAAAAATCAGGGGGGATAATTCGTACAAGATTCCGAAAATACAATATTCCGAAAATGCAATATTCCGATTTTCGTGTCTGTCTGGATGTTCCGGCTAATCTCCGAAAAGGCTGGACCGATTTTGACGGGACATTCACTGGCAAATAGCTGATGTTATAAAGGTCCCGCGAAAAAAATTCACGCGGACAAAGTCGCGTGCACAGCTAGTGACGGACTTTTTTCATGGACTTTAACATTCTTTTGATATATACCTATGTGTTTAGTTTTGTATTAGATGGATAGAAAATCTGTTTATTCTATAAAGAATAAGTTATTATCGAGTTCCTTTAAAACTGGTGTATCATAAAAACCAAGAATGCTGAAGCTGTCAGTGTGAAATAGGCTATCCCGATTTCGATCACGTAGTTCTAACGAGCCGTCGAGACTGTACCTCGTTGAACAGCTATCGATCGCAGTACATGTTAAGATGATGGATTCAGTGCAATGGTAATTGGTAAAAAGATTTAAATTTATATAGAATTTGTATGTATCTATATACCTGTATAAATTGGTGTAGGTGTATAGTGTGTGTTTGGTTAAAATACAACATAAATAATACTTCATGACCTCATGACATTTACCAGCAGTAATATGTGTACTTATCAACATATCAATGATTTATGTATCTATGAATGTAAAAGCTTTAGACACATCTATCGAAATTTAACTAAATATATGATGAAATGGCATGCTGTATAGATAATATTGATTTAAATATCTCAATATGTAATATCTACTCTATCTAATGAATAAACTATTAGGTATGAAAAAAGTATTTGGCTAACCAGTTATGCTCACCAAGGAAGAATGTATTTTTTTAATTATTCTACTTTTTTATAGCGAACTGCAAGCTACTCGACTCAAAAAAAGATTTAACCACTTTTATGTCATTTTTTTATAAATCCCTTCCACCGGACGGACAAGGTTATCCGGCTTTCTTTATTTTTAGAGTTATTATTATACATATTTATTTTTATATACTTCTTTCTTTTTTATCTTTTTTATTTTTATAAAAACTTACTTCTATTACATGGGTCCTTATATTGTAATACCTATACATCCTTCCTTCTTAAACCTACTAAACTTTAAACCTTGTTAGTTTAAAGTATCATAAAATGTAGAAGTAGAATAGCGTTGTAATGATGATATTATTTTTTAACGTAACAAATAGTGTCGCTGTCTCTATCATATCACCTATACTGTACAAGGTAATATAAGTACTGAGGCTTGAAAACAGCCACTTTTGGAAAATCGCATTGTGAATTAGATATAATTGTCGGTTCAAGGCGTAGCACAATGTTCCACATTATTTTAAGACTTCTCATATTCATAATACGAATCTGTGAAAACATTCGCTTTAGGCCCGCTATTTTTTAATGTACTCACTAATTAGATTGAAGGTAGTTTGATGTACATTTTTGTTCTTTCATTATTTTTAATTTCCAGGGCTCGAACTTATTTTATTGTAACACAGTTTGAAACTTTGAAAAGAATATATACAAATTTTCAGATATAACAAATTGGGCCTAAGCCTGCGAGGAACAACAATAACCTCGCTTGAAGATCTTTCTTTGAGACGGAGGAGAATTCCATCTCCCTCTTCCACCTAGTCGGGACCGGGACATCGCTTCAGCATTACTGTATATAATACTTGTACAAGTTATTACTGGACATAAATAAGATTTTAATCCTTTAAAACTCTTTAATTTAACGAGCGCTTGTATGTTGATTGTACTGTGCATCTACTAGCTCTATACGTATGAATTGACGTTTTTCACTAAAACCATAATAAATGCTCGACTAGTTTCCGAACGGGGTTGATTTATAGAGGATCGGGGATCTATTTTGAAATTGGTTTATAAATTGCAGTATGGTCATGCGTGTAGATTGCGGGCAGCCTTTTAGAAAGTGGATAAAGTAAATTTAATATAGACATATATCTATTAGCACTACTATTATTAGTACTACTTTATTATATATTTATACATACACTCACTAAACGTATGCGGATACGTAAAGCATACAAATTACGAAAGGAGATATTAAAATGTACACATTATAATTTTTTTATCGAACTTGTGACTAAATTTAACGATTATTTTGCCATGTACCTGCATATAGTTATATTTAAATATCATTACGTCATCAAGATTAGGAAGGGGACGTCGTGAAAACTTGGAAAATTAGCATCAGACTATTTCTACACAAGAGTACCCTTCATGTCGTTTAAGCGAACTAATAAAACGGTATTTAAGAGGGTCATGGGGCTCGATTATAAGAATTTCCGATGAAAGACCCATTGTAGCTAAAGTTTCAAAAATATAATAATTTTATCTAAGTTCATGATTTTATAAACAATATGTTAAATCTTGTCGCAATAATATGTACAACTTGTTTAACAGACCTATAAAAAAATATTATTTAAATTTACGCTATATGCAAATTTCTTTGTACAGTTTATATATCAATGAGTTCTAGTAATCTACTTTTAATATTCCCTAACACTAGACTCTTACATATAGTGCGTTATCTATGCACTAGACTAAAGGTTTTTAGCTTCGAAAATCTTTTTGGCTATTGGCCAGTAACCGAAGCAGTGTTCTGAAGCCTTATTTATGGCCAGTTAATAATTTGTTTCAATCTCTAGTGACTCAGAGTTTGCTTTCAGGCAACTCTTGTTTTTTTCCACTCAATGAGTTTTATTAAGAGTCATTTTGTTATATTTTTGTGGAGTTTTAAAATTACCATAGGATACAGTTTTTGAATGGGCCTTTAAGACGAAATCAGAATTTTGGGTTCGATTTTGAATTAATACTAAGACGGAATAACTAGATTTTTGTAAAATCAAGGTAATGAATCGAATCAGCTGATTTTAAATAAAATCCCATGTTGTTATATTATACCAGATCATAGCTTAGTGTACCTAGTAAAACTCAACTTCTGTGAAAGAATATTAAAAATTAAACTAAGACAAGTTATTTCGCATATCCTGTTCATATGTGTTTATGCTCAAAACTTCATATTCTTGCAATAAATCAAAGTCTTGTAATGAATTGTCTGGATTTAACTAGTTGAGTGCGCGCTTCCTTAGTACATACTGTTGGAAGTTCCTAACTCAATTCAGTTGGAGATATACGATGTAATTTGTAAACTTGTTGTTTAGTTTCATTCATACGTATAGCAAATTGAACAGAAAATTCCTACAGAAATCTATTCCAGAAGACACAAACTTATCTTTATGGTGGATATTGGTTGCTAGTAAAAGAAACAGAAATGGATACACTTAATTTTGTGCAAATTAGATAATAAGCCTCTTATTGTTAGGATCATGCTCATCATTTTACACAGGAACAGACAAATCAGTCACGAATCATGCTTGTCTAACGTGAATTTCCAGTTTATAATGGTCATTAATGTGTGTAGTGTGCTTTGCCATATTATTCTTCGCCATCAGGGCATTATTCTGTTTATATAAAATGTGCATTTAAGACAAGAAGAGACGATATCTATCTATGCCGCCTTTGCCAGGTCCTGATAAAAGGGAAAAGCCCAATGTGCAATCCAAGATCTCACAATATGAGGAGCTGAAGATTGCGCTAAGTAGAGAAGAAAAAGTATGAAAGCGATCCGATAACTCAGAAGCGAACGCTCCGAAGCCAACCAGAATCTTTCGTTAGAATCACGATAATGATGCATTCCATGCATGTAATCCTACCTAATCGTTGAACTCCCCTCAAGTTTCAAAATTATGAAAATAAGATGCGGGTACTTTTGGTATTTATCTACAACACAGAAAATTACTTGGTTATATTTTAAGTAATTCCTGGTTGTTATTATAAATTAAAACCGACCCATATACTGAACTTAATTTATGATACAGATTGTGTTTATTTAATTAGTATTTATCAGACACAAATTACTCGGCTTGTTATAGTATCGTTATTAATTATTAACGTATGTTTCATGCTCACGAAAATTCAAATAACAACAGGGAAGTTTTGTCGGTTAAGGCAGTGTTATTCAGGAAATTGTTTTTCAATTTCATTCCCATGGAATTGTTTAAACTGCTTCATTACTTGTACTTATATTTATATATAAGTGAAGTTGTCTTTAACTATTCTATTGCGGACTCATGTAGTTTAAAAACAGATTTTGTAAATGTTTTCTGTGATAACGTTTGGTTTCTGAATCAACACATTAACCATATTTGAAATGACTTACATACGTTTTAGCTTCAATGTCTTAATGGGGATTGTTCACAAAAAATTACCCTCTGATTTTATATTTTTATTATATACACTAATTTGAATATTTTTGTACTTTGAGCGTTACTATTTTTATAATTCGATTTTAAAATTATTTCTCCGATGACATCATAAGGGACAAGTTTAGATTGATTTCTTTGCCTAGAAAACAAAAATAATAAAACTTACAAATGATAGTAATCTGTGTTACTACTATTTAATGTCACTGTCATTACTCATTACGTATCGTGATCATTTTAGTGTTTTTTGTCGCTAGGCTTATAATTTTTCATGTTCAACCATTATTATTTTCTATAGTTATCGTTACATTTTTTTAAAGTGATCCTTAGGGAAAAATCCACGTTACAGAATTTAAATCAAATAATCTACAGCTAGATTTTTTTTACACCTGAAGCAGGCAAACAGGCAGACGGCCCACCTGATTGGATTTAGTAAGGTCAAATAAAGGTCAAACACATTTCTTACAAAATACAAGAAGATCGTACGTTTTTTGGAATTTTAACTAGACAGAAATGATTACACGGGACACTTTTCCTCGAAATGGTTTTTGAAATAGCTAGATTGAAAAAAAGTGAACAATGCCAATTAAAGAGTATGTCATAGATATTAATTATTATTCTATGTCTGGTGCATTTTATATAGCTTTTTTAATTTTGCTAAATATATAGTTTATTTTAATAAGCTTATTTATAATTAGTCATTATTTTTTATGCCAATTCAAACGCTGATTATGAGGATCTTATTTTAAATAGTAATTATCACTAAGAGACTAAAAACTAATTTCGATTATTATGAATAAACAGAACTTTTTATGTCTGTTTCTAGGAAAACTGATAGGCAGCTTAACCGATGATATATGGTTATTGTCGCCTATAGACATCTGTAACATGAAGGAAGAAATAGAAGGAAATAAAAATATAATCCATAGTTAAAATATAATGTTATTATTGTCATAATGAAGTGTTATTTGTAATCGTGGATCTAACTCATACTATTTATTATTGGTATAATAATAAAGAACAGAGTTATTGTCGCACGACTAAAATATACAACATAAGGTCTGATATGTATTGGGTGTCTTTATCTATAAATCGATACACTTTACAGTATATAGGCCCTTAATGGATTCTATTTTATAGGGCTGAAATAAATAATGAGAATTATTTAAGTTAAATAGAAATTACGTTCACTAAATAAATAATTACTAGTGGTCGCCCAGTGGTCGAAATTCGACCATAATTAATATAAATTATAAGTTTGAACATTATTAAGGTTCTGTTGTCAAAGACTACAATTCTATCATCACAGATTTCGCCAAGGCTACACTGTCAATTTGACTTTAACAGTAAACAAAAGAGTATATATGAGTGTGTGTGTAAAATACATGGTAGCGTGTGTAATGTTTTTTTTATCGATTTAACGTATTTTATATGCATAATTTTTAAAAATATTATCATTCTGTACTCTTTCTCTATATAAGTGTGCGAAATTTTATACTCCTCCGTCCGTGCAATTTTCATAAAAAGGGTCGGTACAAAGCTTTTGCTTCACGTATTAATATGATGATTATTCATTTGAAATTATGTCATTACAATAAAAGTCAAACGAATCAAATAATTTTATATATATTGTATGACTACCGTATTAATACAAAATTTTCTTATATTTTGTTTTAAACTATAATATATTTATTGCACAAAAATTGACACTGTAGAAGTCTCAGTGAAAAGCGGGGGCCACTTTTCACATGCCATTGCCCCGCGTCAACCACCGGCAAATCTAAATGGCTTGGAAAAAGCTGCCCGATAGTGCCTTTTCGCCTTTTTCGATTCATTCGTTGTTAGAAAAAAGTTTGTCGACATCTTTCCGTGAGTGTATAAGCTTTATGGTGCTGCCGTGGGTAAATTTGATTGATCTAATCTTGGCAGGTGTTTTTAAATTTTATTTTATTGTTGAACTTGTAATAGGAGTACTACGTATTGATACTTATATTATTTTTTATTTGACTTGACTTTATGTTGTTGGTCCGAAGACCTCACAACTTTACCGGGGTTTCTGGGGCGAGCGCCTTCGCGAGGCGAAGGCGCTCGAGCCCGGCGGCAACTCGCTTGAGGGAGCTCCCTAGGGAGTTTTACCTCGGCTGGACTGTTGCCATGAGAGGGGGATGAATCTGATGATGCCCGTCAATGGGCGACACAATGACCTAATTGAGAACGGGCGACGGGTAATATAAAGCCCGAGAAGAAGGATCCCGGCGGACCGGGATCGGCGGTTCGCGGCGGCCTACGCTATCTTACTGCCGTTTCGCAACGTGTTATGGCTGGGAGAGAAGAAACGGCGAAAGAAAATTGCCAGCAACACGCTTAGTCTATCCTGTGGGAGGGCTGTCTCCTGGCGTCCCTCTCGGGGACGTGGAGAGATCGTGATTGGCGTTGTCTGAGACGCCGCCGTCTATGTCTGTCTGTCGGTGATACTTATAATGTTATATAACGTAAGGAAGCTAGGTTTTTCTTTTAATCGTTATGGTTTTTATTTTTTGTAACCAAATTCTAAAGATGTATATTTTTATATATTTTTTTTCTTTTTGGAGTTGAGTGATGTGGTGACACAAAATCGCTTTGTCAGCAGTTCTCACGTTTGGGCAAATTCAACGCGCGTTCGGCAGTCTTTCCCAAGAATTGCGACAGATCGGTTTTGTCTTAAGTAACACATCCACCTATACGTGTGGCATAACGTGTGGATTATATAAATATACATACATTTATGTGTGGACAATATACCGTGTAAATAGTTAAAAATCTAAAACCTGGTTTAATTTCTATCACACCTCAAGAATACCTTCTGACAAACAACCTTCTGATTATTCAATATCACAGTGGGTAAATTAATAAAGAAACACTTTCTATCCCCACAGTGGTGACATCATAAACCACCTCAGATGTTATAGGTAAAACAGTTGAAATAGCGAACGTCAATACTCAAAATCGACTAAAAAAAAATTCGTTGAAGGCGAATGCTCGTCCATCAGGGAGGAAGGCAGTATTGTAACATAATGCTCGAAATCAGATCATAAATAAATACATTATAGGCAAATGCTCGTCAGTCAGGGAAGCAGTATTGTAACGTAATGCTCAAAATCGAATAATAAACGTTGCACTTTAAAGTGGTCGCGGTGAGCACTTTAAAGAGAATAAAACTTACAAACAAATTAAATTGTATTGACTGTAATACAATGACCGTATTAATGATGTAACAGTATTATTTAGAAGGTTATTTCTCCCAATCACCGACCCGAACTGGAGTACTAAATCTGCGGATCCCATCGATTGCCAATAATGCCAGTAATTACTGCTCCGCCGCCTCCAGCTGTTAATCTTACTTAAGCTCATGCCTTCCCTCGCCAAGTTTAGTTAAAAATTATCGGCCTCAGGTACGCCCGATTTATTCAACCTAATTTGTTTTATTATGTTTACAAAGTACATTGAATTTTTATTGACATTAATTTACTTAATATTTCCTTAAGTATACATAATAAAACTATGGTTTGACGGTTTTAAGCGCGGTGCTTAATTGATTTTTTATATTCCGACATTTCGGCCACTTTTCAATAGCCGTGATCACGGAAGACAAAGGTATCAAGTGTCAATGAGTATTGTTAGACTTTTATTCAGCCTACCGCCAACTTGCTCATCTTAATTATTTACTTTAATTTTGTTTATGGATATTACTTACTGTAAGGGAGCGTAATCTAGTTTATTGCGCAACGCAACTTGTTGTGGCTTAGAGAAAAGAAGCGGCGCAAGAAACACTTCACTAAATATGCCTAGCTCTAATAATTTAATAAAATATTAAAATGGGTGGAAGGTAACATAAAAATAAATTATCAATCAAGTCAGTTTGTATTCCGGTGCATGCAGAAAGAGCTCAGTGTCTTGAGGTTTGGCAGTTGGTTTTTGCTTGGTTTGGGTCTAAATAATGGAAAGAACCCCATTCTGATCTAATAAGCATACATTTAGGATTAACTAACAAAGTACTCACAATTTATTTTAATATAATTATTTTCAATTCTGACTTTATTACAAATCATGTCGTAAGAACTAAAATACCACTCATGGAAAAAACAGGAATAAATCTACAAAATTCAAATGTAGCCGGGAGCTAATAACATCACGTAGAAACTTGAAATTATAGGCAATCACCTGGGGATATCCTTTCCCCAAACAATAGTAAGGCGTTTGGCAGAGCCATGACAGTGCAGACTTGTTCGCGACTACTAATGTCTCTCCCAAGACGTTACCGACATTTATATCTGCTTTCTATTCGACTACGCAACGAATGGGTTAAAGGTAAGCGGATAGAGTTAGCGATTAAATTATTTATAGTATCTTATATATACTAAGTGGCGATTTTTTATAATTGATGTTAAATAAAGTAGCTTCTAGATATGCCGAGTTAATCAACAATTGAATTGCACTTTTAAGTCACAACAATATAAAATGTCAAAAAAATATTAATATTATCAAAGGACAGCACTCATAGAGCTTCAATAAACTTAATGAACAATAACTACAAATTTCTCATCAAATTACATTTTCGTCATTCAAATTTCAATACCTATATGTAACGTATGTAAATTATGTACTACTAGAATAAGCCCGCGACTTTGTCCACATTTGGCTTGATTTTCCCGCGGGATTCCGGGACACAAAGTGTCGCATTAAAAAAATGAAAGCTATATATATAGCTAGCGATTTAGTGGGGACTATGTCGGAATAAGGTAATTTTTGTACATCCGAAAAACTTCAAGCTGCGCGGGTATCCCGAAATAGAATATCACATATTTTATTACATAAAATTTGCTATCATCATTGAAAAAATCACATTTTATTTCGATTTTTTTTATCTGACTATTTTAAATCATTTCTAGATTTTTTCCTGCGGCGTTCCCAGGACAAAAAACAGCGCAAGTTTAAGTCCAAGAATTTGCTGTCGATCAGCGAAAACTGCATCGAAATCGGCCCAGTTGTTTTTACGTGAATCCCGAACAAACAAATCGACAAACAGAAAGAAAAAAAAATATCGTGTTCTCCATCGTTTATACAGAAAACTCCAGTTGTTTTTTTAAATAGCTTCAATGTACAGATACGGCATGTTTAGAATGTTATAATATTATACACAGATTTATATAGTAGTAGGACTGTGTAAGTAGCGTTTTTAACGGTCCAGTGTAAGTCGCACTCCATCTGAACGTATCAAACCGCGCCATCCGGCCCGGGGCGGGATAACTGAACGCCGACACGTGACCAGGTTGTTAAGCACAACAAACAAAATACAATGTGGAATAGTTTCTCAACATTTGAATGCGAATCTAGATTATTCGAAAGAAAGTAGAAAACATAAAAGAGTTATTATTTAAAGTAACCTTCAAATAATTTTCAACAAATCTAGCAAGTGTTTGGCTGTATAAGCATAATAAAGGATTCCGTAGAGGTGATAAAAGTCTACTACTATCGTCATTTGGCTACGGAACGATAGAAAGACATTTAATTAGAATACCTCTTATTTTAAAAAACTTAACGAATATTGTTCGAGCCAAATTTTGTTGAATTTTTTTCAAGGTTATCTTCATTTTTCAGAATTTTTAATTCAATTTTGCACAAGTTAGAAACAACATATTTAATACTTTACCAGAAAATATCTTGCTATCCATAGCCTTAAATATATAGTCATTTAACGCCGTTTTATTTTTAATGTAAAATCATATAAATTACAAACTGTCATACATCCAATTATTTTCGATCGCAAGACAAACACTTGAGTAATTAGTTTAAAAATAAATATTGAATCGCACGTCTTTCTTTGTGTCTATTACAATAAATATTGTCATTTACGTACCCTAATAGACAGACATGAGACGGTCAATGTGACACAAGACACCCTGCTAGTTTTCACCCCAGCGAAATCAAATAAAAGCATTACATCGTACATTTATCCAAAGCATCTTAGTTTGAGGGGAATTTATTCAGTTGTTTCGACGCTGGAATAGTAAGAATAAAATGGTAATACATTACTTAATGTTTAATTTTTCCTGATTGTTCATATTTCAATATACAATATACTACTGTCTATATTTATAGAACAGAGTTTGTATTGCATTACTTTGCTGGACATAAATGTTGAAGCAGCTCATACAGTTTATTCGGAAAAATCGGCGATGTAGACATAACAATTCAATCGCAAGGTCTTTAAAGGAGTAACAATTAATGTATGGATAAATTTTCTTTCAAATGTGTATATTACTATAGTATAGAAAGTATATATACTTCCCATAATATAATAATATATAGCAACTTACATACATTCGAATGATCGGTATCCTCGTTTCATGTCTTTGATGTGGGTTATCTGTCTGGCTTATGTAGTTTGCTTAGCCTGATATATGAAATTACGACATGCTATCGACGAAGAATATCGCGAGAAAACAGATAATTAAAGCAATGACTCCGTACATATATGTTCTCAAAAGCAGACCTGGAATCACTTGTGGAATGTTTATAAGCTGATATTAAATAACATTATGTATATGACTTATATTTACAAACTGCAACACCGCCAGTATTTGAAATTTTCATATATTAGTAGATACAGATTACAGTCTAGGGTTGTCTGCAAGAGATATCTTTTAGCGATAAGACATGTCTGTGACGTTTTCCTTGTTTGTGTATATTTTGGTGTCTAATAAACATTCATTTAATTATTTTATTTTATTCGGAAAACAAACAGTTTACAACTAAGTATATACTACTAAATATCTATAACCATTTAATTGTTTCCACATAAATTAACTTCAATGTTAAAGCGTATTGTGACAAAAGAACATGATGTATTATTTGTAATTCGCAACTAGAACTAAATGAAAGCTTCTTCAAATATATTTAAAAATACAAGACACAAATATCCGACCCCAATATTGTGTTAACATCAAAGAGTTTCGCGTCGTGGGGGTGATGGATTAAGTCACTATCAGCGTGGCCGACACACGCCGTAGATAAGAGATGTGTAATACTAAACGATAGTATACCACCCCAGGGGAGCTATGTCCCTATTGTACTTGTGTCTTTCAGATTTGTAATCACAGATACTTGGGTAAAATATATTAAAAATAGTTCTACTCCTTTACGTATTTATTGCATCGGCTTTAACTTTAAGGATTATTTGGAATTGTCTTGTGTAAGTGGTTTTGGTTATAAATATTAATGATTTGTACTGATATCCCATACTAACATAATAAATAAGAAAACATTTGAAAATATTTAGCACTATAAAGTAATGCAATAGACAGTCTTATTGGTTAAATCAATATCTTCTAGGTAACCTTTAGATGAATAAGATTTTATATTTAATAGAGAGGGTTAGCGTGAAATTACTGAAGTACTTAATTTATAGTTATATGTCTAAAATATAAAATTCTAAATATGCTGTGTTTGTACATTGAAACTATTAAAAAAAAACTGTTTGTTGGTTGGTTTGTTTCTTCGGGATGCACGAAAAACTACTACATTTCGTTGTTATGGTAACAATATTATTCAATAATACTTGTAAGTAATATTTATTCTACGTTATTGTTTAAGGTTATAATACCTACTTATTCTTACATACAGCCTCATGATATATGTGATTTTGGAGGTAGGCGGAGAAAACCAGTGCTGTGACAGAACATGTTTCGGCACAACAATATACTGAGCAAAATACTCCGTTTCTAGATCTGAAATTTGTATAAATTTTCTAATATGTTTGTACTGTGTGTGTCGCATTTGCAAATAAACACTTTCTTTCTTTGTTTTCATTTCTTCTAAATAAGAGTATGTCACAGAATGTTTCATAAATGTATATAAATGTCGCGTAGTATAGTGAAATCGTGACAAAGTAAAAATTAGAGGTTGCACTTATATATCGCACCCTTAGAATTATAGAGACCTAAAATAAATGTGAAGTCATTCAATTTTGTACCTCATTTTTTATGTAATGGATATCTAAATTCAATGACTCAAAATTTTGATTTGGGTCTTTATGATTTTAAGGGTACGATATATATAAATGGCAAAAATAGTGTAACCCCTTCGGAACCCATAATCGTATGTGGACTGAGTTACACTTGGTCAATTTTATATTCTAATCGACCGAAATACTATCAAAAATTGAAAAACAACACTGTATTTTTATAATAAATAAAGTTGAATTTGTTTATGATTAAGAAATTGAGAAATTATTCTTCAAAAAAGTTTACAATTATAATTAATTCAATATTCAGGGTTTCATGTTTCCCGAGTTATTATTTTTACCAACAAAAATGTGAAGGAAAAACTCTTGTTGCTATGCTATTAATATTAATGCTTCACATCGATTGTTTAGGATAAATTAATTCAATTTTTAGGGGAAATTGGAGTCAGGATGGTAAGGGGAGTTTATCACATTACCGATTGCGTTGCGGAGTAAAAATGGTTTATATTAATAACCGATACAATTTTACTGAAACAAAATGTGAGTATATATTTAGAAAAAGTAATGTTTACAGCGTTTGTTATTAGTAGCACCATCTATTTAATTAAAGTACGCGTGGGTCCGCCTATTGTTAAAGATTTACGGTCTTATTCATATTGAGTTAGAGTGAGATTTAAGGTTCCTAAAGAAATTTACTCTAAATCAATATGAGTAAAACAGTTAGACTAGTATTTACTTTATGAACAAGTTATAACTGCTAATCAAAATGAGAAGTGTTATTCATATTTTGAAATAATGAAGATACTGCTGTATTAGTTTGTCACTGTTGTATAGGTATTTATAGGTAAATACGACAAACTAGCTGTAGAACGGGTATTCTTCGTTTGGAAGTTGAATTAAACAGTTCTCCAAGTCCTATGTGTTCACTAACAGTAACTTTAATAATTCTACTAGATAATTCAAAGTTTGCTATGATATTTTTATTCTAAATTTTAATAGTCTTTTTACTGAACTAAATCGCTTTTAAGTGGCTAATTATTTGTTATTTTAAATAAGATATATTGATTAGTTTTGATAAGTATTTTCAATTAAATGCTTCTCTAGAGTTCGCGACCAAATGACAAAGGCAATGGACGTTCGTCTTCTCTAGAGTTCCATACTTTTCACTGTAGATTGATACACACTTGATCAACTTTTGAAATATTATATATACCTATTCTACATTACGTGGTCTCACCCGCGTGATGATGGAAGATCGTTATTTTTTGGATAATTTACACTATATCTTTATAAATTAAATTGTGCTATTCTGGCGTGTATGCTATATTATTGTAAAGTTTTATCAAAATTCATTCAGTAGTTTTTGCGTGAAAATCAACATCTACCCATACATTCTTACATACTTTCGCGTTTATAATATTATTATAAGTAATATACGTATTTATGTATTTCGGAAACAAAGTTTTCAACACGAGCTATTAATACCCGAACAAAAATAACCATTTACGACACCGGATGAAGGCCTGACGAGGCCAATAAACACAGCCATTTAAAAAGCCAAACTTCAACATTAACGCTATTACCAAATTTTGAATTTTACGGGTGCCATGATTCGTAATTATGGTGAAAAAGTTTTCTAATTATGAGGGCAAACTCGCTCAGTTACTTTGTAAATATTTCAGTGGAAAATTAGTATCACTGCGTGGTCGCCTTTCGTTGTTTTCTGCCAAGCTGTAAAAGTGATGTTTAGTATGCAAATTAAATTAAACGATAATAGTTCTCGTTTTATATCGCTTAAAATCGAGGTCATTTTCAATTAAATACAATATTTACTTGTATGAAACATGGTTATATAACAAATAACATGGTAAGGATATGTTTAGCCATTTACTATAAATCAAATTATTCTTAAAATTTAAATATTTGGTTAATAACATTAATTTTTATTTAATTCAATCCACGTTCGTAGTTTACTTATTATTAAATATTACAATTCATAGATAGGTCTTTTTCGCAGATTTATATGATGAACATGGCAAATATCAAAATAGTGTCTTATCGATATCACCGTTTTAGTCCCCAGATGGTCTCCAGATGACTGTCCATGTATCATTTGACTATTGCATATTGTGATAAACTTTATTTGTTGTAGTAGTGGTTTGACCTCTCTGAAATAAAAAAATATATACCTAATATCATCGCTCATTCCCAGACTATGGGTAGACAAATGCCTATTTGTCTCCCTATGATCTGGGAATGTTTGATTTGTTCTCGCAGCTATAGCTTTATAGCGAGAACAAATGAAACGGTCAAGATCAAACTTTTCAGCAGTTTCAATGCATTCACTTGCCGGTAAAAAAGTTAATAATAAAAGACGAGCCCACTTTTTATAGCTTGATAGAATTTATGGAATTGATGATAAATAATAAAACGCTAACATGTAAGATAGCTGGAAAATCTGAAAAGCTGGAAAATCAACAACAAAACATAATAATGTATATTTGAAAATTCAGTCCGTTGTCAATTGTTGTATTGTACAGTTTAGTATAAAATGTCCAAACGGAGGGATGAGGCAGTCAAGCGAGGATTACGATACGAGCAAGACGTGTACCTTCGATAAGCTATATAGTGACGGACTTTGCGTTATTGAATCGTGCACTTTTTAATGGTTGTGATAAGTTATATTTGTACCTGTGTTATACGTGTTTTATAGTTCTAATAAATTCTATAGTAATTCTAACGGCATTTTAATTCAAGTTCTGCACTCGTAACAATAACGTTTATAACCGTTCAAAACGTTTAATATGGTCAGTCTAGACATAGAAGCAAAAGTAAATAAAAATCTATAATAAAAGTAGTATTGCTTTCATAAAAAAATAAGCTCAAAGTATAAAATAAAACGTTACAAACTTTTTTCATAAAAGGAACTAATACATTTGAGTAGAAACTTCTTTTTCTTCTATTTAATATTGTTGAAAGGGTTGGGAAAGTATGTCGGTGGCTCGGTGACTGATGTTTTTTCTTTGCATAATGTAATAGATGCCCGGGAAAGTCGATTCTTCCATATTTCGTAGCAAAACACGACGATTTTAATTTTGTTGTTTTTTTCTTTGAATTTATTATTTAATTGAGGTCCCTTACGGGGTAGGCACGAATAACAGAGCGCCATTCAGGCTTATTGTAACATGTAACACAACACAACACCTTTTCTAACACTTTTTCTGGTTTTCTTTTTCTGGTCTTTTATAAAGTAGAGTAAACGCGGTCGAGATGCGAGCACTGCGCAAAATCTGCGGAGTGACGCTCGCGGACCGCGTTCGTAATACCGAAGTAAGAAAGAGAGTTGGTCTGAAAGAGAGTGTCGGGGTGAAAGTAAGGAAAGGAATGTTCCGGTGGTTCGGGCATGTGGAAAGATTGTATGATGAAAGAATGACTAAACAGATATACAATGCAAAAGTGGATGGATGCAGAAGTTGCGAAAGGCCACGACACACCTTCCATGATCAAATTGATCTTGTACTAGCAGAAGGTGATGTCAGGAGCCTTAAGAACAGACGAGCTTGCATGACAAGAGCTATGAATGTCAAAGAAGCAAGTGAAGTGTGTAAGAATAAGCCTGTACGGCGCTCTGTTGTTCGTGCCTACCCCGCAAGGGACCTGGCGTGAAGTTATGTACGTATGTCTTTTATAACACGCTGTTATAAAAGATCTAATAATTCCAACGTGGCACGTATCAATCTTCACGCACCGATATAATATCATAAATAAAGAGTTTCTAAAATTAATATCATAAATCAGAACATAATTTTAATACAGGTACGCAAGCGTTACCTTGCCGTGGTACAGACGTGTTGTGTTGCGAGCGACTCGACATAGGTACTGAAGTTAATTAATACCCACTGTTATGTTCAGTTAGTTACATATACTAACTAATGTGCGGGTTTGTTGCGGCTTACTGCTAATTTGACGTATGAACATTTACTGCTAACTAATTTTGATGTTGCTTTTTTAAATGCTCATGGTTCCTTTCATATACCGCCTTTGCGTTAAATTGAAGAAGTGTATGCGCATATAAAACTGGTAAACTCGAAAGCCGGTAACACCAAAGGTGCTACAAATGCGCTGCTGCTCTCTTAAGAGAGACTGGAACCTGGTCACTAATGCCGGAACACAACTCTATCTATCTACTGTTGTATGCTGTCAAATGAGAATTAATAATGAAAAATAAATAAGAAATAATAATATTGGGTTGAAATGTCTTTCGTACAGCACCGTGTAAAGTTATGTGAAATGGTAATAGATAGATAGATAGATAACACTTTATTGTTCACCAAATACACAATTTCAAAATATACAATTACAATATTGTCATGGTAGAAACAAAAGGCGGCCTTATCGCTGAAAGCAATCTCTTCCAGGCAACCTAACTTAAGGAATAATTTAATCTAATCTGGCGTTGTAGGTGGTGCAGATCATTAAATATCAAATAACATAAATAAACATATTTAAACTAAATAATTTATAAAAATAAATAAATAAAAAAATAAAATAAAAAGACACATACTTAAACTAGTTTATAAATTAAATACATACATACATATATATTAAATAGTCTATAATATAAGAATTAGGCATAATTATTTAAGGAAAAGTAGTGTTTTCTGAGTGCGTTCTTGAATATAGGCGATGTTTTGGCCTCTCTGACAGTAAGAGGCAGCGTATTCCAAAGTTTGACAGCCTGCACTGTGAAAGAGTTATCATAAATTGATGAAGTATGTGCAGGCGTAGTGAGTTTACGATATGTATGAGTGCGCAAATTGTGGGAAGTAGAAAGGCGAAGGAATTCAAAACGTTCCTTAAGGTAGGGAGGACTACTAGGGGTAAATAATATGTTATAAAGTAATGTGAGAATGTGAGTATTCCGGCGAAAGCGAATAGGGAGCCACTTGAGTAATATTATTGTTATCCGAATTTTACTTTTATAAGTGCGAGAACCCCGCCTGCCAGGGCAAGCGGAGTTGGGACTCTTGTTTTCCCGTAGCCCTGGCGTAAGGCACAGTACGGAACATTGAGGGGTTTTAATGGGTATCCCTAACTGGTAAGTGGCAATGCACCACTAGCATGCCCAGTCACAACTGGTGTAAATAGCATGGAACCTGTTCTGACTGGGCATGCTAGTGCCACCCTGACCTGGCGAATCCCACACACGGGTCGCGAAATATCCCCCCAAGCGTCTGTGCTTGTCGCGGCTTATAGTCCTCAATCGGATTTCCTCTGGCTAAAAAAAGTTTTACTTTTATAAAAGAGTGTGGAGAGAGAGAGATAACACTTTATTGTAAATCAACTGTTTTCATTTATAATTTTGGCATAAAACCTATTTAGCTATAATAGTAACAGAAATGATTAAACAGTTCTGAAGTGGAAACAAGATTATTGTTACTGAAAATTATTAAATCACTCTTTCAGTTCTTTTTAAATACAGCTGCGAACGCTTTTGCTAATCAACCCAGTCTCAAGTATTCGTTATACCTATATATCCACATAGGATTATTCTTTAAGTTTATAGTATTATACTTCAAGTCTTCTTGACGTCTGCTTGAATATAACCATGGAGGAAGCTAGACCTGGGATAGCCTACTTACTACGCTAGCTACAACTTACATGTAGATCTCAGACTGACGTTAAACGACGTAGTTTTTTGGCACATATATGGTAGGTATTCTTCTTAAATATAATCAAAATTTTACAACTATTGTTCATATTCGTCATTTTTTTTAATGAACTGCAGAGATAAATATATACAACAAGTTTACTTACTTACTCCGTTGGCTCAGTGACCCAAAGTCGGTCTTGGCCTCTGAAACGAGAAAATGCCATTTTCCCTGATCTGCGCAGTTGTTTCCAATTCGGTCAACCTCTAGTCTGTTTTCCCAGTGGTCCGACCGGATGCTGACCTCCGTCCCAAATATGCTTTTCTCACGTGGCGATCCTCTCCCATCCGTTCTACGTGACCGGATCAGCGGAGGCGGTGAGCTATTATTTCTCTTATTATGTTGGGCTCAGTTCAGATTTTCCAGCTACCATCCTCTCTCTTTGTTGGACCCAATTTCTTAGGAAAACCTTCCTTTCCGCTGCTACATGCTGATTCTCCTCCTTGAAGTTAAGCCTCCAAGCTTCGCACCTTTAGATAGGGATGGGTCGTATGACGGCTTTATAGATCCTGATTTTGTTTTTTTTTGTTTTGAATCCTGGTCATCAGTATATCTTATGCAGGGCTGCACAGCACCTCAGAGCGTTTTATAAATGCATATGTATTTCATCCTCATACTTAAAGTTCCCGCTAAATATTTGGCATAACAGCTTTTTTTTTTACAAAAACACGTAATTATATCCTGTTCACGGCACGACCTTTTTTAACTACATTTTTAAAAATTCTTTTTTTCGCCAACATTGTTACGTATAGAGTTGTAAGATTTGTTAATAATTTGACGAAAAAATTAAATCAATAAGATGTAATGTAAAATTGTAAATATTATTATGTAATAAAATCGGTTCAAAATTCTATTCGAAAGTTATTAACGCACCACCCTAACAACTCGAGAAGAGTGTTCGAATATCCAACCTCAACATGAATATAATATAGTTAGCTGCGAAAAGCCGGGAAATTGTCCTTCAGTATTAGGAAATAATCTCATTAAAACAGTGCTTACGCGAGACGTGATTGATGCGAGTTCATTTGTTGTTCGTTACCGGTGCGCGTCGATTGTAATGTGATTTGAATGGGATGGAGGTTTCAACAGCCTTTTGTGGACCGACATTTCAGTATTATGTACAATGGTTATCTGTATGTTAATGTAATTGTTACGTATGAGAGAGAGATGAAAGAAAATATAATATTTTTCATTTTTTAGTCAGGCTTGTTTATTTTTAATTTTATTGCAGTAGTTCAGCAGAGAGGCAGACGACCTACTTTATGGAAAGTCTATTTTGCCTATGGACATTTGCAACACCAAAAGTGCTACAAATGCGCTGCTGCTCTCTGAGAGGAGACTGAAATCTGGTCACTAATGTCGGAACACAGCTCAAGGTTGTTATGGCGAAATACGTTAGACCAGGTGTGGCAAATGCCCTACCACCTGGCTGTGGGTTGTTTTGTCGCCTCTTACGAACGGCCGCCCGGCCGCAAGAAATTGTATTCTTTCTCCGTTCCTGAACGGATAAAAACGGATTGTTTTATTAAGCTATTATGTCAAAAAGGTAAACTTATTAAAAAAAAATTAAGATAAAAGTTTAAAAAGTGTGAAGTCGTTAAAACAAAAATTAGGTATTAAAACATCGTTGGTGAAAACTGCGGCTCCTACTGAAGTTGTTTAATAACTGCTGAATCTTATGCCGCGCATTGTTCTAATTCAAATGAATCCATATTAATTGTCTAGGTTAAAGTTTATGGTGAACAAAAAAGATCATAATGTAAGATCCTGCGTGGAGTACTGTTCTCACCTTTAGGACGGCTTCACCAAATATTAGCTTGAAGCGTTGGATTTCATTGAGAGAAGAGCCAAGAGGTTGAGCCTGGAGCATCGACGCCGGGTTGTAAGGTTATTGTTATTCTATAGGATTGACTTGGAGACGGTGTAGTTTAACTGTTCGACGTTATTCCCCCTACATCATTCTGACTTCGGACGAAGAGGCGCTTTGATCTACGCCATCGTTTCAAAGTGGAGACACCGCCAGTGCGAATGAAGCGCTTTGCCACTACGTTCCTACCGCGGCACACGGCTATGGAATGCGCTACCAAAGTCCAATACAATCTGGGTGTCTTCAAGTCTGATATGAATATCTAGGTCAGCATGCTCCCACTTCTACCGTATCATCGTCTAATATTAAGACCGATCGTGGTTAAGTTTAAGTATTTTATCATTAAATTAATCAATAATATCTATCCTCAAAAAATAACTATAGTGTAAGATTGAATGAATATTCACAAATGATTTTCTACACTATAGCGATTAAACTTTAGATAAAATGTTATGAGCCGTGCAATACATAGACAACTCAGCTAGATAACGATAGTAATTGGATTTAAAAGTCGAGGCTAAACGAACCCAATCGTCTCGTGATCTCAATTAAAAAGCGACTCCACTTGCTATATTTCTCAAACGATGCTCATTTTCTTTATCGTTGAATTCTGTTTTTTGTAAGCGTTCATCTGTTATATTTCAAAGTTGAAATTTGTGGTGTAAAGCTGTTTTATTTAGCTTAATAAACTTACTTGTATTACAGAATATTCCAATATTTTTGCTTTTGAATAAAAGCTGAACCATTGAAAAATGCTAATAATCTTAATATATATAAATCTCCTGTCACGATGTTTGTCCGCGATGGACTCCTAAACTACTCAACCGATTTTAATCAAATTTGCACACCCTGTGCAGTTTGATCCAACTTGAAAGATAGGATAGTTTTTATACCGTTGGAACCGGTAGGTGGCGCTGAGATCGGGTTCTAGAATCCTCTTAACAACGGGGAGCGATTTTGTTTTTGTGTGTTTGAGTGGGTCCCCGGATGGTTTAAATCCACGATCGGAACCGGTAGGTGGCGCTGGGATCGGGTCCTAGATATTTATTTTTTCAGAGCAGGACAACGTCTGCCGGGGCCGCTAGTACTTATATAAATTTGCACTTGCCATTTGTAATACAGATAGAGCATTTACTTTATTTCACATGCATCTATTTCTCATTTTTTTTATATGGGGGTCTGTGCAGGGAACTTAAGCGGTCGCTCTTGACAAACCACTTAGTGAAATTAACCTGTCAATGCCGTGTGTACAAATACAAAATATACTGGCAGGTGTATGATATGAAGTTCCCCATTGTTTTAATACTTGTCTTATTCGTAATTAGAATCTACGAAAGCGGCCGTTTTAGGCTCGCTGCTGTCATCTTGTTTTTAAAATCATCATCATTATCGTAAAATATAATATTGGATACCATTTGAACAATGATTGATAATAACAGTGGTACCAAGTGGTAGGGCATTTGCCTGACTGGATGGCCACCCCTTGTCTAGAGTATGCCGCCATAACAACCTTGAGTTGCGTTCCGGAATTAGTGACCAGGTTCCAGTCTCCCTTAAGAGAGCAGCAGCGCATTTGTAGCACCTTTGGTGTTACAAGTGTCCATAGGCGATGCTAAACGCTTTCCGTCAGGTGGGTCTACGTGTCTACAGAACTCGTAAAAAAAAAAAAAATTTTACTTCTTAGATCAATGATGTCTTGTCTTACCTTTATACATTTATACCAGACCATAGTGTGATATTTTGTAACATGGTAAAGAGGCTCTTAGTCGATTTGACATCCACCCTACTTGGTTATCTTTTTGTAACATGACCTACTAAAACACGTCGTCTGAGAAAATTTATAACAAAGTAGCAAAAACGTTCTCCGTCACAGGCCAAAAAGCCGCAAGCCAGCGCAGCACCTCGAGCGGGACTACCAAAAAGTTAAATTGAAACATCCCACGGCTCGTATCCGGTTAACGGGCCATAATTAGAGCACGGTACTATGAACTCATTGAATTTGCGCTGCCCGTTTTAGTAACGAGTTGCTAGATAAGCTTATTTATTGAATACGGTGAACATTCAGTTAAATTATTCTTATTTTATTCTGCATAATAAAAACTCTTTCCTTTAGTTAGTTTAGTTTCCTTTATTTTAGTTCCTCTTTGAGATTCCTTCACAGAAATTGATTCTTACGAGCTTCACTATGAATTCGTGTCATAATACAAGGTATATACACCCCGGATTGTCTGGAAGAGATCGCCCAAGGAATAAGGCCGCCCTCCGTTCCGGCCTTGGGACGAGATGACTATAAATGATTTATTTTGTGTATGAGGTGAACAACAAAGTATTTTCTATCTATCTATCTGCAGTAGATATGTACTTTTTCAAATTTATAACCACGCACGTAATTTCACTATATTTTCTCAACTATTTTTCTTACCTATACTATGTCTATACTGCGATATTACAATGACAATTTTCACGGGCTGCCAGATCCAACTCCAAACTATCCATTACACATGAAATAAACTAGTTTTAATTTTTTAATCACACATGACATAAAATTTCTTGAAGAAAACGTAGAAGAAATTACTCATTTTTTTCCTCGATAGCTACTACACCTTAAAACATTTTCAATTAATGCAATATTGATGAGTGTCTAATACGTTTGAAACTGTTAAGTCAAAGACAGAACGCAATTAAACTTCTCCTTTTTCAGGAGAAAAACAAGGAGTTCAATCCAAGTGCTTCACTTAATTTGTTTGAGTTGTTAAGCGACCATCTCGATAGAAAGACAATTATTAGAACAACTCTAGTTTACTATATCAATTAATTATGCTTATTTTTATATTGTCACACTTCTTGCATATGTACGATATACCTAATATAATACAAAATATAATATATAGTTAAGAATCTCAATTTTGCTGTAGAACCGTAATAACTTGGACAAAAAAGTTAAAACTGAGCAAAAAAAGTTGTAACAGTGAAAAATCACAGGGCATAATCCAAATTGCCCAAAGTTCACGCCCCCGCGTTTTAAACCTTAAGAAGCATTAGTCAAATGTAACGGCGACCTCGTAATTCGTCAAGTTAAAGTCTTCCGTGGGTTTTCGTCTTTATAAATTAAAGTGATTTATATACGAAAGTCAGAGCTGCCAGAAGTTTTGGCGAATCACGATAACAAAGTCGTGGTAGCGTACTGGCTAGCGCACGCGTCCCAGATTGAAGGGGTGGGTTCGAACCCTGAGCGGAAGGCATGCGCCACTTAAGCCTAATGTGCATATCTTTATGGTGAAGGATAACCTCGAAATGAAACCTGTGCACATCGAGACAACCGATGTGTTAAACCTGCCAAGTTGCCTTGGACAAGTGTGGCGGGTATACTGTCCATTCCTCAATATTGGGAAGCCCGAGCCCAACAGTGAAACGTTTATGGGGTGTTATTATTATTAATGTACTTATAAGCTCAGCAGAGCGATATAAACTCATGACGGGCTTATTCATCTGAATTCATTCACGATGTGGGTATATATATCATGAAATTAAAATTTTTTGTGACCTTTACCAATGTAATGTTTCTATTGTTTAAATAATAATCATCTCTCTTGATTCTTGATATTAACACCGATTACGTTATAATTCACTTTGGTTAAGACAATAAATCGCAGTTCATCGAATACTTAGGTGCGCTGGCGAACGTTCTCTAGAAGAGGTTATCTTCTTCTCTCTTGTAGCCCCGCTTCCACAGTCACAATGCTCTGCGAGAGTGATATTGACAACATATCACTCTTGACAGTATGACAGTGACGTCTCAGTGAACCATCTACATACTTAACTGTTACAAGTTGCGAGACTCGAATTAAAATGCCGGTGGAATTATAATAGAGTTTCTTACAACTATACAATCACGTATAACACAGGTACAAATATAACCGAACACAACAAATCCAAACGTAGTTCGGAAGGTCGTAATTCAATCAAACGCGCAAAGTCCGTTACTATTAGTCCCGATTGTACACACGTCACGCCTTGATCGTCGTTGTTGCTCAGCTGCCCCGTCTCTCCATCAGGCTGTTGTGTTTTAGACTACACAAATGGAAATAAATCCGCAACACCTGGCTAATTATGCTAATGAGCTACTACAATAGGACAATAGGCTATTCTCCACAATAATTAGAAATGCATGCCAACAAATAAGTGAACAACAGTAGACGATCATAAAAGTATTAGAATTAGTTCAAATGCCGCCGGGTAATAAATGTGCTTCTACAAATTTTCACGTGTAATTTGTCTTTGTCGGCATCTAGGTTGAATACAATACGATGAAAATCATTACAGCAACATATATTTATTGTAGGGAAAGCACTTTTATCCACTACATATACAGAAATGAAATATATGACAGTAAATCCTACGACAGCGGTTTAGTCGGACTGGACCGATTTTAGTTTATAGTTTTTTAAAATGTATATATTTGTCAGGTATTTATATTTGTATATATAGTTTATTTTAAGGGTACAATTTAAATAGTATATAATAACTATAATACGTATGGGCACTTAGACTACTTAGACTAGGCCACACGCCGTAATCAAATTACAAAAGCTTTCTATGTGAAAAACTATTTTGCATTTCAGACGGTATTTCATATAACTTTATTATCTTAAAATTTAAATAATCGAAAGAAAGCAAGAATCTGTAATTGTATTTTTAAGTTCAAAAGCAATGAATAAAACAATAATAAGGGTGAGAATACACGTGCCTGTACCTTGTACACTTGTATAATATCGAACATGTGAGTACTTCCAAGTAGGTTGCACAGCATTTAATTAGCATGCAGCAAGTAACAGATATGCGTGGAAACAAACTGCATGCTACTTTACTCACAAATGTATCATAACACAACTTACCTAGCTACAGTTACATGCTACATGCATGTGTATATGCCTATAAATACAAGGAATAAATGGTCCATGATATTAATATTTTTTCATGAAAATGGTAGACAATTTACAAAGGAAATAAAACGATAAATAAATGCAGATTTCTCGCAAGGACTAACGGAAAAGACTTTCGGATACTACATACACAGTGGGTTTATTTTACGCCTATACAGAATGGGCTTTCATAAAAAAAACGATTTGGCTTGAATTTTATCTGGCTTGTCTTTTATGTAATGGAATCGCGGTTTCGGTGTTTCAATAAATAAAATTATGAAATGTAACTAGAAAATATATTCCTCCATACTTTTAAAGTAAAAATTAAAATATTTAACTTATTTGATATGTATCGCTTTTCAAGATTATTGGTAGTCAAAAGAATTTTAAAATATTGAGTAATAGGATTTACCCACATTATTTCACTTGCATAAACTTTGAATACGTATCAAGACGAAACTATCCTATTACCCGTCATAAAATACCCCACGTATACCTACTTATTAACCGCGCGCAGAAGGTTTGCCGATGACTACTTACTATTATTGTATTGTATTGTTTACTGTTATTGCATTGTATTATTTACTATTATTGTATATACTTATGTAAAGTATATAAAATAATTAAATAAAATAGCAAAATTATTGCAACAACTATTTATATAACCTTGTTTGTTAACCCTGCTGACCATCGACGCGTGACATCATGAGGCTGTCGGTAAATCTTCTGCGCGCGGATATTTATTTAATTTTATAATGATGGGTTTTGTTCTGTTCCAAGTTCATAAAACAAACAAAACTCACATTTCCTTATGGTTTTGGTTTGTTTGTTTTAGTTTAGTAGTACCAATTTTAAAAGGAGCTTAGAGAAAATACACAACTCTTAATTTAGTAAATAAGACATGTAAAAGTTCTTATAAAAACTAAATACCTAAGAATGTTTGATAAATGATGAATATGTGATTTCTTGAAACTTACATCAAATAAAAAAATATATTTGTAGAGTTTATTACTGCTTTCCAAGATGTTAGCGCTATTTAAGGGATTAGATGCGCGCAAATCCGCGCGTCCCCTCTCACCTCGCTGTGAGGTAGAGAAGCCGGAGAGAGCCAGATGGTGAGGCCAGCCCGTAAGGGGCCGTCCGCCGGGCGTCCGCGCTGGTGGTGAATGCGCGAGCAAGCCTAGAGCCCGGACAAAGGACGCTCGGGATCGGACAGGGGTATCCATAACGGCGGCGTGGCAATAGTTCTTCACATCTCAACGTGGGGTGCCAGTGCCACCCCGACCTGGCGAATCCCACAAACGGGCCGCGACCTTTCCCCCTCGCGTGGTCTACGGTTCCCAAACGGATTTCCCTGTATAAAAAAATAATAATCAGTGAATTGAGGAACCTTAGTAGTATGCTTAAGAGTGATATCATATCAATCGTAATAACAAAAATGATGGATTTGTTGGTAGCTACGCCAATATAAGATTGAAAAAATAGTAACAACTAAAACAATACAATTTTTGTAATACCCAAAACGCCAACATGGCGTACGGTGGGACTTTCAGGTCAATGCCCTTAATCACTCAGAAAGCTTGCAACAGCCTACGTAGTTTACTATGTAGCCGGTCGTAAGTAGTACTAGCTTGACTACAAAAGTCTTAGTAGACATCAAGTCAAAGAATTTCTTTGAAACTTGACTCTTAATAAAAAAAAATAATAAAGCTACATTATTATTCATTCATTTCAGTTATATTGCCTCACTGAATGGAAAGGTCGCATATAATCATACTTCATTTGAATTTCTTCGAGAAATTTCATGTAGAAAAAATACAAACTTGATATTGATAAGTTGTTACCCGTTTTAAGTCGGTAGACCATTTTCTTTGGAAAATGGATAGCTATTTATTACTTATGGCTCTACTAACACAAACATTAACAAATCGTAATTCAAAATACTAGAACTAAAAAAGTTATAAATAACTTATCAATGACACGCTCTCCCGTAAACGCGTCGAGAAGATATGTATAATATATAAAATCCAAGCCCACTTAAGTGCGAACTAAGTGGGCACAGCAGTTAAATATAAGAAAACCGTACTATTATTTACAAAAGAAAATTTAATCGATGTCCGACATTACACTTGTAACTTTTGCTCGCATAAATTTCAAAAGTTTTTCGCGCACTACGATTTATCAATCAGGCTCAGTTGTGAAAAGACAAGTCTACAGGTAGAAGGGCATTTGCACGTCAAGATGACTGCCAATCCTGGTCTAGACTATACCGCTATAACAACCTTGAGTACTGTTCCAGCCAGCCTTCGGGGTCAGTAACACATTAGATGCACCTCTGGTGTTGTAGATGTCCATAAGCGACTTTATTCACTTTCCATCAGGTAGACAGAAAAAAGGCTATTAGGCTGGTTTCTGCTCTTCAACAATACAAACTTACAGATGTAAGGCTGGGCTAATAAAATATTTTTTCCTTTTAATACCTACGAGTAAGTGAAGAAATCATTGAGAAGCCGGCCCCGAAATTCGTGTTGACCTGTGTTATAATTCGAATAAAAATTAGGTTTATTACCATTTTGCGAATTTCGTAATAAACTGAGTTTTCGTCGACCATAAATCTCAGTAAGAATAATGAATCGACTTCGTGATCCGAAGCGCTAAGCCTGAGTTACTTATGAACCCATTTTAGCTTCGTCTCGGCATAAAGATAGCTATTTGGATGGTAATTCCATATCCTTTATTGGCAGAATTTAGAAGATATTGAACCAATTCACTAAGTACTTAAAATATTGCGTATTGAAAACTATTGTACCCCATTCACAGAGATTAGGGTACGACTTTCTTAAATTATTAGTAGTTAAAGCCTACCATGCGGTGTTTGTTTCTTTTGGGTAAATTTTGTCACATTCCGAAATAAGAAGCATATAATTGTATCCCGAACAGATTATATTTTCCAGGATATCATAATTATGCTATATGTCATATAAAAAAAAAACAGATTCTGGTAACCACATTGTATATGCCTAAAACTATCGACATTACCATCACTATACATTTATGAAGTTACTTTGTTTGTTAAAAATAATTTACATTTGAATACATTAAATGCAACAGTAAGCCACAACAGCTAGCTGCTTTTACTTCCTTCGAAAACCACTTTGTTTCAAAACAGTCTATTCTGTATGGCGACTAAAATTTACAATAAACTACCACTAAACATTAAGGAACTCAACATCAAAAGCTTTAAAATAAAATTACGACGATTAAAAATAAATAAAGCATATTACACAATATATGAGTATCTCTCTGACCCAAATACTGATACACGAGTCTGCTTTTGTGACACGAGGAATCCTAATAATTGTTAATCATTATTACTATAATGATTAACAATTATTATTACATAAATTGTATATTAATCTTAACATTATTAGTTTTAAATTATATTATTTTGTACGCTACATATGTGGCAGGATACAGTGATACCTAATTTGTTATCACTATGGACATCATATTCAAAACTGTATACACAAAATAAATTACTTTGACTTTAACTATGTTCATGACATATAACGAGCCAGTTTTGTAGCTATAATATATAAAGTAATACGTGGAACATTGATCACATAACTTCATTTGAAACTCCCGCGGGACAAGCAACATACCCTTTTCCAAGGAATAATTTATCGTTGACCTAGCCTTGGTTTCAGTTTCATACATAAATCGATAACATCTTTTAGAATTAGGTACATACATTTATAAGACTACTTGTTGAAAGTGTATAAAATAAAAATTGACGTCTTCATATAATGCATTTTTTAAAGACATAGAACAAAAGTTGCTTCGATACTATGAAAATAATTTCAATTATTAAAATGTATTTATTTGTTAAGAATAAACAAAATATTATGCACAGTTTCGACAAGCCATTATACACATTAAATTGATCTAGAAAGTACCAGGTGTCTGTATTACGTTAAAACCCGTTTGACTGAACACGGCCCGGGAGCCTTCCCTCTACAGAAATTCGAAAAAAATAGTCATACAAGATACCGCTGAAATGTTACAAGTTCGTGAGCGTATTGTGTGACTTGGCTCATGTGGTTCTGTGTTACACTACCGATGAAAAGGTAGAACATATAATAATAATGCATTGCAAGTAATTAGGTAATTAATTAATAGGAAGTAACTTAGGTTCTGTACTTATACAGGTAGACTACAAAAAATAATATTGTTAGGAGTTGTGAGGGACTCGAATTAAAATGACGTTAGAATTATTATAGAGTTTATTAGAACTATACAAACACTTATAAAACAGGTACAAATATAACCGAACACAACAAATCCAAACGTAATGCAGAAGGTAATAATTCAATAAAACGCGCTAACTCCTTCACTATGGTTCCCGATTGTACACACATTACGCCTTGATCGTAGTTGTCGCCGAACTGCCTGCCTCCTTCAATCAGGCCATCGTTTATACTGCATTAATACAATGCCCGGAAACGTGCACCGAATTTCCTAGACTCAGCTTGTAACACCTGGCTAATGATGCTAATTAGAGAGTACAATAGGACAATGGGCTGTTCTCTAAAAACGTATGCCAATAAATAAGTGAACAAAAGAAGACGATGATAAAAGAATTACGATTAGTTCAAATGCCGACAGGTTGTGCTTCTACAAATCTGTACGTGATTTTTTTTCTTTATAGGCGTCAAGGTTGTAACACTATGTATTCGTTATAGAAGCGATCTACAAATTATTAAGATCAAGTGAGACAGTGCTCTAACGCAAACCTTTAAAAGAGTAAAAAAGTATGTTCTATGTTTATGCCATTGGAGACTAAGACTTCATAAAACACCTGAAATGTTTTAGTTAAAGCTATAAAACTCTGTCTAGACAAACTTAAAATACATACACAATATTCTGCAACAATCTTTGATGTATCCTAAGGCAATTCACATACTTACCTGTAAGTAGTGTTCCGTGTCGCAAGATTTTACAGATAAAGGGTTTTGATCAGACAGAATAAGTGTGAACGTTGTCGATATACGCGTTGCTTCCGGCGAATCATGTATCCAAGTATATAACAAGCTCCTGTTATACAAAAGACCCTTGTTAGTTCTATAAGAGGTAAAATCATATATTTAATAACTGTAAATTTATATCTCTGTCTGTGATTTTCAAATCTAATATATAAAATTCTCGTGTCACAGTTTTCGTTGCCATACTCCTCCGAAACGGCTTGACCGATTTTGATGAAATTTTTTGTGCTTATCCGGTATCTATGAGAATCGGCCAACATCTATTTTTCATCCCCCTAAATGTTAGGGGTAGTCCACCCCTAAATTTTTATTTATTTTTTAGACAAAATTTTTTATTTCTATTTTTTTATGATACAACATACAAAAATACATACAACCCTAGATTTTCAACCCTCTACGATCAACCCCTATTTTTTACCGGGCAGGACGACGTCTGCCGGGACAGCTAGTAAATGTCTAGATTTAAGTGATGCTAATTAACGTATAAATGATCTTTTTGTTTAAAGTTTTGAAGTCGAATAGGGTACGTGTGTTTCTTTTATGGATAAAATTCCAAATGAGGATATCCGTAAGAGAACCAAGGTAACCGACATAGCTCGCATAATTAGCAAGTTGAAGTGGCAGTGGGCCGGGCACATCTGTCGCAGGACCGATGGCCGATAGAGCAGTCGAACGCCGTCCACCCCGATGGCGTGACCATCTGCGCAAGGTCACCGGGTAGGCGCTGGATGAGGAAAGCGGAGGACCGTGATGAGTGGCGCCGACTTGGAGAGACCGATGTCCAGCAGTGGACTGTGATTGGTTGACAACGAGAGTGCGTAAAGCCAAATGGATTTTAACGGACATTTTATATATGAATAATAACATTCATTTAATTCTAATAATTACAATTCATAATTGTTTAATACAATAATAAAAGTACATTTTAACGGTTTTTTAAGAGCGGTAATATATTTGATATTTATTATTCCGACGTTTAGGAACACAAACCGACTTGATTGACAAATATATTTTTTATTACCTCCCACTCATTTTAATATTATATAAAACTGTTAGAGCTAGGCATGTTGGCCTGTCGGAACAGGCGACAAAACAACCCACAGCCAGGTGGTAGGGTATTTGCCCGACTGGATGGCTACCACCCCTGGTCTAGTGCATGCCGCCATAACAACATTGAGTTGTGCTCCGGCCATAAGTGAACAGGTTCCTGTCTCCCTTAAGAGATCAGCGGCGCATTCGTAGCACCTTTGGTGTTGCAAATGTCCATAGGCGATGGTAACCGCTTTCCGTCAAGTGGGCCGTCTGCTTGTCTGCTGAACTCTTGCAGTAAAAAAAAATAATTGTCAACGTCATCACTATCACTACATAGTATAAAACAAAGTCGCCTTTTCTGTCCCTATATCCCTATATCCCTATGTGCGCTTAAATCTTTAAAACTACCCAACGAATTTTGATGTGGTTCTTTCCAATAGATAGAGTGATTCAAGAGGAAGGTTTATATGTATAATACATGCATCATATACTAAGGCAACATTGCTAATTTTAGAGGTTTCTATGTAGTGATGCCCGTGCAAAGTCGGAGCGGGCCGCTATGTTTTTATATACAACGTTCATAGTTTTTCTGTAGTGTATTTAATTTTGTATCAGCATTGCACCCGTGCGAAGCCGGGGCGGGTCGCTAGTTTATTTATATAGTAGACGTGCTCTCCCTACAATATACTACTACTTTATTCCTGAATAAAAACCAAATTTGATTTATTTATATTCAAATTGGACATTCAAAGTTTAACCGTAATCTTGTAAAGCCTCTTATTGAGATTGACTAAAATTCTTTTTACTTTCGGTAGCCGACACTCAGTATCCAGGGCGCATAAAATCTGTTTATGCAAATGTTATTAAGGTTGAATATTCTATTGAATAGTTTATATGCATTTTTACATTCGCCTTGTCATAAAATTGTATTTTTATTGCAACAAGCTTTTCAAAAAGCAATTCCGTTTTAGATAATAATCATTGATATATGCTTATTTTTGCATAAATAGAGCTGTTTCGAAATACAAGGTTGAGTATTGAAATGTCGTGGATTTTAAATTATGAGTTCAAAAGTATTAAATGAAATGCCAAGAGCTAAGTTATAGTAGTATAGAAGTGTCATTGATCGATAGATAAATAGGGTGGCGCGGAGAAGTCTTAAAAAATAATTTCTTAACACAAGTTTAATGCTCGACAGTTCTTACAAGACTAAATTAATTACAATTTAAGTTATGTTAACATTAATATAACTTAATACTAATTATTACACCGATACGATGATTGATCTTTGCGTAGTCAGCAGGTTGATGGGCAGCGGTGTGTCCACCGTTTTCCTAACTCGATTTGGTTTTTTTTGATTCAAAGCCGTTTTTAGTAAGTACTATATGGTAGTATAGAAAAATAAAGGTATTTTTTTTGGATTTAAGATAGTTAATGTACAATATTTTAGAGAATTCGGTAGTTGTCAATTTTTGAGAAACAGGTATATTTTGAGCCTTATGGTCTATTTTAGCCAAAATATTAATATTTCATCAAAAAACAACATTAATATATTTAATTTAGCAAATTTATAAGTATTTTGACATTTCGTCACAAAAACACGTTAAGCTGTCATGGCGTCTCGCATGACGTCACAGTGTGCAAAACAAACATCTGTTTCGTTGAAGTGTTATCTGAGAAGTCATTGATAACTTCTTGTGTTTTGCACGCTATGACGTCACGCGCTCTGATCGGCGTTCATTGTCACGTGGCTAATGGCTGCAATATAACAATTTTATTTCTCAAAAATATCAATTAATATTTAATATTTTAGTTAAAACAATTTATTTTTGTAATTTTAGATCGTAATCTACGATATGTATTAAAATCAACCTATATTTTTCATACTGTCAACTACCGAATTGCATATTCAACGTATAATGTTTTATGTTAAGATGTATACACGTTACACGTTTTAGTTTCCTTATGAACTGTAATTATTGGTGTGACATAAAATTTAAGTGGTATAAATCGACGAAAAATGTAGCTGAAAAACGCATAGACAGATGTGTGTGTTGTGATGTGTTTATAAAGAAAAAAATGACTGTATACGTTTCGGGACGCCCGACAGAACTGATTACTTAAACTAATCTAACGTTAGAGAAAGGGAAGCCAGACAAACTGGCGCCGTAACGCGTTACGTAAGGAAGATTTTACCCTCCCATAAGAAGCTTTCACTTCAAAAAATTATGTGCAATTCACATGGAGTAAGAGTGAAACTTCAGAGAATATACTCACAGATTATTCTTCTGTAACTTTTATTTATATAGTTACTTTAGCTTACACCCGTCAACATATTATAATTCTAAATAAACTTCTTAAGTATCACTTTCGATTATTTACTGCTTTAGTGTAAAAATATTATTATTTATTTTATTTCGGTCCGAATTGGACCTATGTTTTATTATCGGTCTTATTTTCTCTCTAATCTGTGCTTTATAATGAAAAACTCGTATATCATTCTCTCGCAGGCTTAGTTCTATAGATTGATGTGTCGCTTTTTCGTTTCATCGAGTTTCAAATCACTTCAATCACTCAATTCTAAGGGCGGGTTCCCACTTTGTCATGACGACAGATAATCGTGTAGTTTTAAGTGTCGTGGCTTATATGTTTAAATGGAGGTATTCACATATAGAACGATGACATGATTTACTGTCGACTAACACATTTTTTACAGTGACGACAGATTATCATGACACTGGGAACGGCTAACACGACAGTCGTAAAACGATAAAAAATCGTTACAACTAAATCGTGACGGCAAATATAGCGTAGCCGCGATAAAATATCGTCTCGTTGTTGACACGTATTTTCCCTTCCCCCTCGCGACTGTAGTAGCTTGCTAATGATGTGTAAACGATAAAGCGACTGCCGTGAAACGATAAAATGTCGTCGCTATCCAACGGGAACAGCTAGATAGGATAGTCGCTAAACGATAAAAAAATTTGACGACAAACAATCGTTATAATGGGAACAGCTAGAGACGACAGTCGTCCAACGATAAATTAATCGTTATGACATAGTGGGAACGCGCCCTAAAGAAGTTGTACTTTAAAAAATGTATTTTAAATTCTTGTACGTTATCGTTATATTTCGCAACTAAATACTACTACTAAAATACAAAGAGTATTTTAAACTTTTTACAAAAAAGTACAACAGCAATATTCCTAGCACCTCTATTAAAGATCAACTATCAATCATGCGACTCTGGGTACGGCAGTAGTTTCATTAACTTAATATACAATACATTGAATTTATTTAATTGTAATTCCATTAACATGTTTAACATGATCTTCCAATTTTGTAGGGTTTCTTCTTGAATTTTGCAAGTCTTATTAGATTTTTTCTTGTTTCAAGACGAAATTTCAAAAAATACGTTGTTAAAAGAAATGTTATTTTAATACAAAAGAAAACAACATAAAAGACTTCGCAGTAATGATAACAAGCATAACTTGCAACTGTGCATACAGTCATAAGGCGAGTTGAATTCTGAATAAATAAATACTCAAGCACCTGCATATGGCAGTTAAGTGCCCATTAGCTTCCAAGAAATACAGCCAAGAGTTATTGTGCTTGTATTTTGTTTAAAAGTATCAACATACTTATTAAAAGTACTGGAAAGTTGTGAAACATCCTACAAGCGTGGAAAGAAATGTTTAATAATTAAGGGTTTATAATTTTTTTATTTGGGATTTTTGCCACATAGGCATGTCTGCCCCGGAGGATAATACCAGTGGTGGTGAACTTCACTAATGTAACACTTTTTTAAACTAGCCTTTAATGTGATAACGTATGATGCTCATTTAACGATCCAATAATTTATAATAATTACAGATTTAGTCAAAGATATTGTTTCAAATAATAAAGGTTCAGCCACAGAAACGAGAGAAAAATTATATAATAGAACTTTCAAGTATTTATAGAACCATTTAAAAACTACGCATTTCTCTGGGTAATTATATAATTCCATTATAGTATGTATTTTTACTTCGATGCTTTTACTAGAAAACTCTTAAGTTATCTTATTAAAAAACGAAATCCACGTATATGACTCATCACGTACTGACTCATCACGATATCTCAGGTACAATAATACGTATAGACTTGAAATTTAGCATGGACCTTCTTTCCGCCAAGTAGAGATCATATAAGAACGAATTTTGCATTACGCGAAACGGGCGGGTATCGGCTAGTGATATTATATTACTATTATAGCAAAAACAATTATTACACAAAAATATTTTTTGTACTAATCTATTCACATACGCACTCAAGTTAAAACATATTTCATTTTATGTTCTTTTTATACTTTTTCCTTACTCTTATAATTTGGGAGCTTTCCTCAGTCAATTTACTTCTGACTCTCGACTCAGAGGCGGATGTCTTTTGTGCCTTAATGGTATCAACGTATTATGCTAAACAACTTGAGGCAATTGCATAGCCTTCGTAGCCCGCCTGCATTTACGAGCGACTTCTCATTTCGTGCTGTGTGAATTTATTATACGTAAAGTAAATACCATAATTAAAAAAAATATTCATAGCAACAGAAAATTTATTCCTTTAATAAATTGAATACCAATAGAAGCCGGATCTTATTGTTTCACCGGTTTTTCTTCATCTTTACATGTTGTTGCCTCATCTAGAACAATGTTAATATATTAAGTTATTGACCGTTTCACGTAGATAAGTGATGGGTTTATTGCGATATTGTTATTAATTGTTAAAAACGTTTATTTGCAATTAACGGAACTCTATCATTTCCGTCAGACCTCATTACATCATAAAATAGTATCTTTATAAATCAGACATGTCACTCACCTTGCATACGTCTAACACAAAATACCTAAAATTATCTCTAAAAATCTAATACAATAAAAAGTATGTGAAGTTGTACATATACAACTAGAATTGGAAAGCAAGTTTCGTTCAATATAATACTAAATCAACGTTAAATATTGACAGATAACGAATGTATATACAAATGTAGATATTTGTCAATTTTTAAATAAATAAAATCGTTTGGGCTCAGTCAGTAACTATAACATTACCGCAGATATAGCCCGAGCATTAAAAATAATCTGATATTCGTAAAATTCAGTAAGTACTATTTTATGCCAAAAAAATGAATGAGCTTTGAAACGATACTTGAATTGAAATTGACTACATATTTAAACGAATGAAGGCAGTGAGAGATCTTTTGAAATATATTTTTGTGTCGATTCTAGTAGAGAACGAATTGTGAATATTTCAACATTCACGGACTATTTTCACTTGAACGCTAAATTACAGTCGCTAAATTGAACGATGGAATTAGGTATAGTCATGGTATTTATTTTGCAAATTTCTTTAGAGCAAAATTGAAATGGTTTAAATGCATAATGAGGGCTCTTGAAAATTTTCTGAATCTAAAAAGGAGTTTGTTTCTTTGAGAATTTCACATTAATACTTGTCAAGTTATATTTTATTCTAAGTAAAATTTTGATGTTGGATTATTTTTTAATATTATTTAACACACAATTTGAATGGATAATAAATTTAATAAACGACTATAAATGGCTCACTCCTAATTTTTAGCAGAATTGTAGAAGTACAGTATACCAGTCAGACTTTTCCAACACGGCTTGGTGGGTCTCACAGAACTCGATATCATATAATGTTTTTACTTCACCGCCAGCATGTGGTCTGTCTATCTAAGTGAAACTCTCCCGGAAAAACTACTGAAGTACTGGATCGATTTTGCTGTAATTTTGTACATATAAAGCTTTAATATCGAAAATGGATATACTTTTCATCCCGGTAGATGGGATAGTTTGCGATATAGAATGAAGTGAATCGCCCGGGGGAAAATAGCACTAAGACCAAAATTGAATATAATGTAACCTCTATTAGTGCTCGCTCTTCAAACTAGAGGCATGCTACGGTTTGACCTGCGGCGTAGCGTAATATATTGTTACATTTGAGCCACCTGCATATTTGTAAGAAATCATATTTATTACCCGTCGGTGTTTGAGCTAATAACATTGAAACGCTTTTATGCTCGTCCTTTTTTGTTTACGTTGTGTTTAAAATTCGTGATTGTAAAAACAGTGAATTGTGTATAGTAATCTTTATGGCAGTCATTAGCCAGGTGTGATTCTTAGAAATTTAGTCCACGCGGTCGAGAAGATGTAATATATTTGTACAGTATAAAGCAATGCCCCATGGGAGGGGTGCGGCAGTCTAGCAATAGTCACAAGCGAAGCAAGACGTTAGTGACGGACTTTGCGCGTGTTATTGAATCGTGCATCAAGGTTGGACTGGTTGTGTCAAGTTATATTTGTACATGTGTTATACGTGTTTGTATAGTTCTATTATTAGAACTATACAAACACATATAACACATGTAAATTCTATAGAACTTCTAACGGCATTTTAATTCGAGTCCTGAAAATCGTAACAATATATTGATATTTTGTTTTTTTACAATTATCTTGCCTGAGCTACATATTTAAATATATACTTATAGTGAAAGTGTAGTGAGAATTTTAATTGTCACTGTTAAAGTTAATGAATCATCATCCAACTTTGAGTAGTAAAACTTGGATAAAACTGATACAAATAAATGGTGTATTGATACAATTAGTAAAGCAATTAGGTGAGTTACGGCGCGTGGTGAATAAACTAAAAAAGATTAGATATAACTACGTCGGCAACAAGTTAAAAATATCTTAACTACTTGTTTTTACTGTAAAACTAAATTGCCTTAACTGCCTATTACTGAATGAATAACGACTATTAACTTGCCAGGACTTCGATCAACATATGTAAGTGTAGTTCATGAAACCACATTTAAGCCATAAATGCAGTTTAATACCATTTAGCTTGGCATTTTCATTACGGTGATCCCAGATTTATTAACACTGGGGTCATCTAAGAAAGTGGAAATGGGCCAACTCTGTGTTCGTTTGTGAAATTCACAATTTGTACTTGGAGTATATGTTGCTAAGATTTTGTACTCTCTGAAAATTCAGGAACGTATAATGTCTATGAATATACATTATTGAATAACATAGGATGCGTCCAAGAAGTTTAAGTACAGAAAACAATTGCAGTCTTAACACTAAAAGCAATTTTTACCAGACAACTTCAGGATGGATTAGAAAAGTTTGTGAAACAAGTGCGTTTTGCAATATTACTAGAATATAGAAGTAATAAAATATTTTTTTGATAGGAGGTACAATAAACTTAGAAATAAGACAAACATTTACATGTAATAGGTATAATGATTGATGTAAAAAAAATAAGCATATTATATAGTAAGCGTAATGGCTAGCTCAGACGCCAAAGGGCGCAGGTTCGAATCCTGGCCGCAACGTATGCACCCCTTAGGCAGTTTACTGACCTAATATGCATATTGTTACAATTACCACGTGTTAACAACGGCGAAGGAAAATATCGTGACGAAATCTGCACATCCAGATAACCGATGTGTCGAACATGCCAAGCCGCCTTAGACAAGTGTGGCGGGTATAGGTACTGTTTGTTCCCCATACTGGGAGGACTGTTATTATTAGGTAGGTAGGTATTGGTAGGTAGGTATTAGTAGGTAGGTAGGTATTAGTAGGTAGGTATTATTAAATAAATATAAAGGGGATGGAATACTGATATTAAAATGCTAATATACTCGTAAGATTGTTTTTGATGGCGAAACTGAATATCTGTCTTAATTCTAGAGAATGGTGACATCTATAAACATATATAAGTTATATTGTATTTTCTTAATAATTGTGAAATTCAACAACAGTGTCGATAGTATAATATCGCGCAAATGCTTAGATAACAGCGTATAAACGTCCCATTGCCGGCCTCGGGCCTCCCAATCTTTTAGGGAAACCGATAGTAGGTATACGCGCCAAAGGGGCTTGGTGGGTTTGACATATCGGTTGTCTCCATGTGCAAGTTTCATCAGGATATTTTTTTTATCGTCAACACGTGTTAATAAGGGAAGATGACAATCAAATCAACAAAGAAATTTACAGAAAGTCACAGTCTCATAGATTTTATACGAGCGTACCACCAATTATGACGTCACGAGGTACAAGTAAAAGGAGTCAAATATCGCATTAATTGTTCGAAATTTAATCAAAATTATTTCTAGCACGATATTTTAAAAGTGAGATGGTAGAATGATATTTTAACGCCTGTTCTTTGCAACATGTGTCCGCATATCTATTGTAAAAATATGCATATTAGATCAGAAAACTGCTTAAAAGCATGCACCACGATTCTTTTCCGGACAGGATTCGAACACGCCTCACATAAGTTTGGGTCGCGATCACATTAACCATTAAGCTATTGCGGCTTTATCATCAATGTTTTCAAAATATTATCGATTAATTACATTGTCATTTTCTCTAGCAAATACACAAAACTGACACGGTCAAAAGGAATCCTAAATACCGAATTATTGGGCCTGTTGTCTTCCCAACTTATTACTCGTTCCAAACAGAGGGTGACTCGAACACACCACTTAGACACCAAACAGGGGTGTATTAAGTGTGAGTTAAAATTTAAATTGATTCCACCCTCCCTTGGGAGAAAATTCAAATAGTGCACGGTATGATCTCAAGCGGGAAACACTGTGTGTTTGTGGGATTCTTTTTCTGCAAATTGGACGCCTCAGGGTGTTTAGTCACAAAAAGAGCTCGAGGTGGGGCTTGCTATGTTTAAGACATATACATATATACTATACAGTCATTATACGCTTCATTTGGAAGGGTGATACACATCGTAACTGCTTGAATCCCAAAACTATTAGAGTGTAAGAGCAATATTCTCTATCTCATTTCCTTTTTTTATGAACGAAGGAGATGAAACAGGAAACCGAACTTTGAGCTCCGAAGTATCTACTCTGAAAACAACTGAGATTTAATTTTAGAATGATGAACTTACCAATGACATATTATAGATAGAAGCTAAATAAAATAGATTTGAAATGTTTTAAGGTTATGTTTGAAATAGTCAAAACATTTTATGTATAACATTGTAGATACTTAAGAAAATATAAGAGCAACACAAGACATAAATCTTCAATCTTTTGTACAAATCTCTTGTAAACTAATTAGCCATCCAGAAATTCAAATTTTTGTTGCGGATCGTTTACCGCTGTACACAAAACCTCGCGAGAGGCAGATGAGCTGTAATATAATGCAAATTTCTTCGGGTTTAAGTATGAAATACTTTTTTATTTTTTCTTTCCTCTTTCTTCCAGTTTTGGGTCATGTCGTAAAAACGCTTTTACATTCGTATCCCTTACAATGTAAACAGAGGCGTGGTTATTTTTCAAGAAGAATGCTTAATTGACCGAAAATTATGTCTAACTTTTAGTTGTGTCTACGTACTATAATGGACACTAGTCTAGTAATTAGGAACGGCCTTTAGAGTATCGTATTTCCATTCCGCTAATAGCTTTCTGACGTCATAGTAAGATGACCAAGCTTATCATTCTTACTTTGAAGTGAAACTTCTTTAGAAGCGTTGTGATTTGAAACTCGATGAAACGAAAAAGCGACACTAAAAAGAGATAAACATATAATCTATAGGACTTCGCCTGCGAGAGAATGCGATAAGAGTTTTATTTTGTGCATCACAGATTAGAAATTCAATAAGACCGAGGATTGAACAAAGGTCCAATTTGGACCAAAATAAAACTGGTAATAATATTTTTAGACCAAAACAGTGACAAATTAAAAGTAATACTTAAGAAGTTTATTTTAAATTATAATATGTTGACGGATGTAGGCTAAAGGAATTATATTTATATTAATAAAAGTTAGAGAAGAATTATCTGAAGTATTAGGTCCTTACATATGAAATGTAAAACCCTAATATTTCTTCCGAACTTTTACTTGTACTGCGTGTGAACTGCACACATACACAATTTATTATTACATGAATTCAGCAGGCAAACGGCCGATCTGCGGTTACCATCGCCTATGGATATTTGTAACACCAAAGATGCTAGCAATGTGCTGCCGCTCTTTAAAGAGAGACTGGAACCTGGCCATTAATGCCAGAACACAACTCAAGGTTGTTATGGGGACAATGTCCCCATAGGGTGGGTCAAAAAAAATTTTTTTTTGACATGTGACACAGAAAAATCGGTTGCTATGTCTAGCAACCGATTATTTTTGATTATTTTAAGATAAATTTCATTTTTGTTTATGATTTTTATAATTCGACAATAAATGACTTTTGCAAAATGCGCAATACAAATTTTTGTTGGAAATTAACTGCTCTATAAAAATAGTTTTTTGGAAATTTGTCTTAAAATAATCAAAATGAAATCCTTAATATCTTTCAAATGGTGAGATTCACGGAAAAATATAAGATACCTTTTTTGTAGAGCATTAAATTTCCTAAAAAATTCTCTCGGAACATTTTTCTGTTCAATCGATAAATGATGAGGTATGATTTTTTTTCTATTGGACTGAGAAAAAAATACAAAACTGCGATGCGGAGGATCTTCCTATTAAAATAAAGAGCTCATGCTTGGTGAGAATTTTTTTAAGGTGTCTAGCACCCGATTTTTCCGTGTTACTTGTAAAATAAAATAATTTTTTTGACCCACCCTAGGGGACATACTCTACAACAAGCGTGGTAACCATACAGACGGGCAAGTACGGTTTTTGTCAAAATTGTATATTTTCTCCGTTCCTACACCGATGAAATACAGGCTTAATTATGTACGTGTTCAAACTACCTTAGGTAATACGATTTCGTACGTAGTTATGGGGTGTTTTGCCCTTTTCGCAAGACATGCCCTTCAAGCATCTGCCCGAATCAATCTTAAATATTGAATTTGTGTCGTAATCCGATAGAAAGTTTTACGGGAAACGAGTTTCTATTACATTTTAACGCAATTTGTTTCGAGTTTTCACCTTCCTTTCGTTTTATATGGGCGGTGTTTGGAACTTGTAAATTGGGGAGGAATTTCGAAATTTTAATTGCAGACGTGAGGATGGGCGGAATAAGATTTTATACGCTCATAACATTTCAATTTACAACGTAAAGGGTGCTATTGCTCAGTTTATAACTCGTGAATAACAAACTTTGCTTCGGATCCGTTTTACCGTTCACATGTTCGGTGAATTAGCTTTTCGTCGTGTACATGTTATCAGAATTCAAATTATTTCATTTAAATTTTAAAATTTACATACTGTTGCAAATAAATAAACTCCTTGGATGTACGTATATTTTAATATTTAAATAATACTCAGGAAAACATAAGTAATTACTGAAAAATAAACTACATCATAAATAAATTAATATAAAGTATGTAACAAATCGCTGCTAGAGGGAAGAGTGCCTATAAGGCGGCTGCATTGCCAATATTCATCAGCATTCTGATCACGGGTAGTATCAAGGGTTTCTTACAAATTTCTTTGAAAAAACCCTTTGCCGATGGACCCCACGGATCTAAAGTTTCAACTCCAAAGGCACAAATATGTAACCCCTTCCTAGGGTTCCATATTTATATCGTTTGATAGTTTATCTGTTGAAGCACCATTGTCACTCCCTGACGCCGTCAGAGTGGCAACGCATGTCACGACCCGCACAAGCGGCCTACCTATCTTCCAAGAAATAAGTGACATTCTCTCTTTCCATCGTCGCGCACCAAGCCATTTGGTTCTAAGATGGCTAGTACGCCGACGATGCCAAGAGCTCGGCGGATGATGTAATTGAGGCTGGCATGGCGAGATCTTAGGCCAACACTATGTAATCAGAGTTTTAATACATATTTATTTGGATATCAGTTAGCTTTTAAATTTCTTTGTCCCTGTTTGATGGCCCTGAAAATGAATCAATTGTCATGAAAATTAACCGTACAGGAACGGAGAAAGAATACAATTTCCTGCGGCGGGGTGACCTGTCGTAAGAGGCGACAAAACCACCCACAGCCAGGTGGTAGGATATTTGCCCGACTGGATGGCTACCACCCCTGGTTTATAAAGTATATCGCCATAACAACCTTGAGTTGTGTTCCGGCATTAGCGACCAGATTCCAGACTCCCTTAAGAGAGCAGCAACGCATTTGCAGCACCTTTGGTGTTGCAAATGTCCATTCGGGATGGTAACCGCTTTCCTTCAAGTGGGCCGTCAGCCTGTCTACTGAACTCCTGGAATAAATATATAATACATAATAATATGTATATATTGTGCGTTGGGCAGCTTTGAGATATAAGATTCCATATTTAACGATATATCTACTAAACCAACCCCTCGTGTTTCACTAACACCCATTGCTGGGCCGTGGATTCGTTTATGTAACATAACACAGTTCCAAGGGGACGGTCGTGAGTTGGAGCAAGCTGCTATGTTACGCACAAATTCGGAACTTCCGGGTAATGTAAATCTTTCTGCGGAGACTTATACGCAGGGCCTAAATGTAGGCGAGCACAGTATGTGGGCAAGACTAAGCCAATCTTTGGCCAACTACGTTAACTTACTAAAGTACGTGTGTTACGTATGGATCACCTACGAACCCTTTTCGATGGCTAACAGCGGAATCATTTTTAATACCATTACTTAGTTAGGTGTAATTAAGTATAACGGAAGGCCTGAGCGCAGTATTGGGACATATATGGGCTGTTATTATATACTTAGGTTGTAGGTATAGAAGAGCGTCCCTTTATAATGACACACTTATAAGGTTGTCATATTAAATGATTGTGGACTGGAATAATTATAAAACTTGGTTTGTTTGGAAGTGCTGTGATCGCACACCAGCCGCGACCTACTGCAGCCCAACAGTGGTCGTGGTATGGTCCCTCGTCCCACGCACGCCTCCACTTTGCGTAGGTATATAGATAATATAAAAGACGTTGTGCACTGATGGCGTAATTCGAATTTCATGCCAAAATTCCAAGGAATTATGGTACATTATTCCAATTTACGGATCAGTAAATTATTAATGCTACAAAACAAAATTTAAATTTTACATTTCAGTCGTCGGTTCCAATCTCATGCATCATTTAAAGGATTAAGCAATAAAACCGTCCATCGATATATTCATTGACATCGCGCTATATTTTGCAGAGAACAAACCTTTATGCCTCACAGATTACAGCTGTAAACCCAATTATCAGGAGTGGTTTTTTCTGGTTTTGACATGATAGAATTTACTTCACTACCTATATGATACTGATACTATATGATAATGAGTGTAATATTATTTTGTAGCGACTAAATTACGAAGTTTACTATATTATACTTAATACTAGCTCATAATAGTCTGATAACATTTAATTGCTGAGCCTAGAACTCTTTATTTTTCAAAGGATGGACACTATGCCAGTGACACTAATCTTAGGCAAATTCGCAACTTTCACACAACTACCTGTAGTGATCACACTACTAATCTAAGGTTTTAACGATGTAGATATCCTTTATCGTCAGAATATGAATGGAACACTGATTTCTTAATTAGTAAGGTACTCGCATTAACGACACAATTTTCAAAACTTTGAAAGCAAAATTAAATATCTGTCTATTATTTTAATGATTGGAAAAATATTACCATACAGTTACATGCACAACGAGTTTTTACATTTATACAATCATAATTCCATCAAATTTCATCGTTATTGAGCCAATAATCTCTGATAAATGATGGACAAACGGCCAGGTATGTCCATTTCATAAGGGTTCTATTCTTGCCAAAGTGGATACAGAACTCGAAAAAAATATGGACCTTCAAGGTCTTCACCTTCAAGATCTACAACTTTGGTATAGTGATCTGTATTATTTGCGAAATCTACTTACTTATCTAAAGGCACGTGCAGGAACGGAGAAGGAATATAATTTCCTTTGGCAGAACAGCCGTAAGGGGGCGTAAGAGGCGACAAAACAACCCATAGTCAGGCGGTAAAATATTTTCACGTCAGACTAGCTACCACCCCTGGTCTACAGCATGCCATAGCAGTCTTGACTTGTGTTACGGTATTAGTGTCCAGATGTTAGTTCCCCTTTTAGGGTTGCTAGATATGTTGGAAAAGATTAACATATGCATTTAATTCATGATTGCATGATTAACATATTCTAGATAGCAAACTTGCATCGTTTGCTAAATTAAGAGCTGATCTACTTTTTGATATATTTAATACTCGAACTACTAGTATCGAACGAGACGTTCGAGTATTGCTTCGAGTTCGCTAGATAATGATGAACGAATTTTCTTTAAAGCCAGACAATATTCTGTGTGGCTTCCCTAGATTTTCTTGACCGGACAATAAAAAAACCGGACTGTCTGATCGAAAACCGGACATCTGGCAACTCTACTCCCTTTAGTGACCGGCAGAACATTAGTAACAACCTATTGTTGTTACAAATGTCCATAGAAGAAAAAACTTTAATTTGCTTCTTCATTACACTTCGTTGAATTTAACGGTTTATCACTAATAATAATTAAGTTTTTCTGAATCGATTCATTCATTAAATTTTAATTCCCTCCTTGAACTGAATAAGCGTTTATTAAGAGAAGGGAACTTAGCACTCAAGCCTTTTTACCAAGGATTTTCTCTTTTTAAGTGCACACCTTATTATTTAATTAATCCAACAAAGTTTATAATTAAAGTTTTAAGAGCTTAAGCTGTAATTTAAATTCGCTTTTCTCTGACAATTAATTTTGGCAGTTTGTTGCCTTATTTAATTTTATACTAATGGTGTTTTGACCCAGTTTGTTCTGAGTTTATATATCAATATTAAATAGATTACAGTTTGGGCGATGAGATGATAAAAAATCACTGTGTGTTATTGGGCTCCATAATTTAAATAAGCATTGAATTAAAAGAACACGATGTCCGAAAGAAATGTCAACTGTTCCAAATATTCTAAACTAGCTTCTGCCCGCGACTTCGTCCGCGTGGTGCGGTTTTTTAAATTATCCCACGGGAACTCTTTAATTTTTCGGGATCAAAAGTATCCTATATGCTGACCAGGGATATAAGCTAACACCATACAAAATTTCATTACATCCCCTTGACTTGGTTTTTAGCATTTTTTTTTTCATTGTACAGAAATTCGACATCTAATATTTTATTATATGTATAGATTAATATAATATAATCAAAGTTAAATGCATTTCTTAATCTATCACATCGAATCGTTTTCAGACTTTTTATTTTATAGACGAAGGGGATTTTATTTTTATTTTTTATTACATGAGTTTAGCAAACAGGCAGACGGCCCACATGATGGAAAAGGTTACCATCGCTTATGGATTTACAAATTTTAATGAAACAAATTTGTAACACCACAGGTGCTGCCAATCTCTAAATGGAGATTGGAACCTAGCCACTAAAGCCAGAACACAAATCTGTAAGGTTGTTATGTCGACATCCTATAGACCAAGGGTAGTAACCATCTGGACGGGCAACTACCCTACCACCTGGCTGTGAATTTTTTTGTCGCCTCTTGCGACAGGCCACCCGGCCGCAGGATATTGTATTCTTTCTCCGTTCCTGATAGGAAAAAACTTACTGTTTACGATTTGCAAGCAAATTTATCGTCAACGGCTTAAATAGAATAGTTATTATTATTATAAAACATCGTTATGGGATTCAAAAAACATACGTAAGGATACTTCATATGTCTATATATATTTTAAACTAGGATATGCCTGCGACTTCGTCCACGCTTGATTTGAACTTCCCGCGGGATTCTCGAAATGAAAAATGTTATATACTTTGATACAGTGAAAACTACTTTGAAATCTGGCCCTTTAAAATCATTCCCAGTCCCAATCCGCGGGGTTTCTAGAATAAAACGTACCGCAGATTTTCAGTCTAAAAATTTGGTACCGATCAGCGAAAACCGCATCGAAATCGGACTAGTAGTTTTTACGTGAATCCCGAATAAACAGACAACGCGACCAACAGACAACAAATCTAACAAAACTTGCATCGTGTTCTTCATCGTTTATATGGTGTATTCCAGTTGTTTTTCAAATAGCTCGTATGTACAGATATGACAAGTTTAGAATTGTATAATATTATTATAGATAGAAAATCATTCATTTTTCAGTTACACGGATGGACCGAGATGACGAGTGTAAAACGTTTCTGTTTTGACTAAAACAGCCGCAGACCACTAAAAATAGTGATAATAAATCCATAGAACTTTATGAATAATATAGCAATCGAATAAGAATATTTTTTTATACCTATAATGCGAACATTTTCTTATTTTGCCTGTTTCGCTGCCATAAATCCTGTTGTTATCTAACATAATTTTCCATTAACATTTCCTGTTCGGCCGTACCATATCACTTTGTTGTCCGTTTTTATTTGATTAAAGTTATTTTATAAATGTCTATATTTACAAACAAAAAATAGGTAGGTTAGTATGTTAACATGGTTAGTGCGGTATAAGTAGTACGAGTATATTTGGGAAGAGACACGGATGGTTAATTCTGTTTAAAGTGTGATCACACATTCCTAACCAATATGGATTATATAAGCCATGAGCATACACATGACCGGCCTGGAAATCAAAGCTCTAATGATCACACCACAGAACGGCTGTTGTAACCGAATTTGTTTAAACAGTGTTGTAAGTATTAGTCTATAAATTGTGGACACCGAGCTGACTTTGGAGATAATACACCTAGAGACCCAAATAGTGATAGCTAGGTGTTATAAACCAGAATATGCGAGATATAAATTAGGACACGTTTTTTCACCTTACAAAACGCTGAAAGTGAGAAATACATCCTCGGCGATTTTATACGAGCGTAGCAAGTTTGAGTCATATCTTTAACGAGTTAAATAGTGCATTAATTATTGTTTATTCTTTAATTAAAATTACTTATATTATGACATTCTTAAAGTAGGGTTCTAATATTTTAACACCTGCTATTTTATATGATTGTTATTTTAGAATTGATTATGAAATACATCGTCACCTACCCAAACGAAAATGACGAAAATCATGCAGAACTCTGCAACCTACGGAAGCGTAGATAGATGCATTTGCTAAATAGTCTAGAAATTAAATTAGTACGTTTCAGAATTTTATTGATTATACACACGTCCCTGGCACGATTATTTTGTTCATTGCCTAGAGGATTTGATGATTGAAGATTTTGGAAAGAAACACTTCTAAAAATGGACGAAAACTAGGAAGGCTGCTACTTGCAGTAACATTCCCTCAGAGGGCAGCGTTGGCATTGGTAGATAACACGGGGTGTCGATGCAATTGTTTAAGATTTACAAATAATGAAAGTTACGAAATACGCGGAACAATTGATTGTACTAATATTACGCCATAATATGTCGAGCTGTTTTGAGTTCTATTCTAGCTCCAAAAAAAGTTTATGATATTATAAAATTCTAAAAATGCCCTGTCTGTACATTGAAGCTATTTGAAAAAAACTAACTGGAATTCACAATATTAACGATGGATAATATACATGCATTTTTTAGATTTCTCGTCTGTTTGTCTTTTTGTCGCTTAACAGCAAATTCTTAGACTTAGAATGATTTAAAATGGCAAAAAATGAAAATGGTTATATGAGAGAAGCTAAAATATATTTTATTTTACTATGTTTGGTTTTCTAATTGAAACTTCAGTAGCAAATGTCGAAACTATCATCTTTTATGAAATCTTTATGACATGTCACTGTGGAGGTATACAGCTTGGAATCTACTGCAATTGGTAAAATGTAGCTCCTGTTATCTTTATTGTATATTGTGCTATGTTCGAGTGGATATTGGTTTTATTTTTATTTTTGAAACGCTTGGTAACAATTAAATCTATTTTAACCGACTTTAGCAAGAAGGAGTTTAAAAAAAAATACAATATTTTGCAAAATTATTGTTGTTCTTTTATGTTTTACTGACTTCAATATGTTGTAGAAAGAAGTCGGTTAAATATTTATTTGTTGCTTTTTAGCGTTAAGTTAGTTTTGTTTTTAAAAAAAGTATACACTTGTCGGTTTCATTTGTAATAAAGAAATATATTTACGTTATGTTTCTTAAATGATACATTTCGAATGGCATTCTAGTTATATCATGTAACTGACGTGTAACTGAATGTAAAAATCTTGTGTGTAATGTACCCAAATGATGCGTTCTATGGAAATACAATGCTACTTAATGTATATTTCATTATTAATTATTGTGACAAATTGGTTTACTTTCTACTGTTACTCTCTTAATACCACTACTCCACAGTCAATATTTTTTCTTTGTAGCTGTGTCTATAAGAAACAGGTTATAATAATAATTATGTTAATGAAAGAATTTTTGTGATGAATCAACTTTGTTTATAATGTTGTGTATAGTTATGCGATTTAACTTGCAGCCGTTTTATGACCACATTTTAAATTCCAGAGGTGGAAGTGTCGGAATCCATTTCAAATGTCGTTAAGTTCTGCAGTTGAATTTACTGCTTCACCTAGGTCAGGAACAGTGTCACGGATGCAATCTATTGGGATTTGAACTTCATTCGCACGTTCGCAGCCACTGGAGTGTGCTCCTGCAGAAAACGTTATTCGGATACCTGTTTATGTTCTTGGTGAAAGAAATTAATTATTTAGATATTAAAATTATTTTTCTTTATTTACAAAAATCGTAGAAAAACATGCTGTCTCAAAAAACTGATGCACTATATTACAGTACTGAATATTGCATTACAGTATTGTATATTGTATTACAGTATTGTATATTGCATTGCACTTGTTAGCACCCACTTTGAAGAACTTGATTATTATATCCTAGCTGACCCGTGCCCACTTCGCTGGATGTCATTAAAAATACACAGGCACGCACGCAATATGCACCTACGCACGCAAAACAATGTTTGATTAAGCTTTGTAATCTTTAATAAATTTACAAACGCGTGTTAGAGGACAATATACGTCAATAATTTTGGTTCTTATAAAACACTCGCAGTGGCTTGTAAGAGGATGTGCGCAATTTCTGCGTGGAATGTTATTGCTGTTACACATTTGACAGGCGTTCCAGTGTCCACTGGACTGACTGTCATTAAAAAATATTATAAGAAAAGACTATTAATCACAACTAAACATAGCCTATGTCACTCAAAAATAATTTAGCTTTCCACTGGTGATAGAATTTTTAAATTCGATTTAGTAGTTCAAGAGATTATTTTCTACAAACAAATTCATAAACTTTACCTCCTTGTAACTTTGTCAGTAGTATAGATATTTTTGAGGTTAAGAGATTATCAAGGAAAATTAAAAATAATCTTAAAGTTTATGTATTTAAATGATAACCAAAATATATTTGTGATTAAGCTAATATTTTGAAAATTAATTGTTTTTGGGTTGCGTAGCTATTTTCCTGAAATCGCGGTCCTTTTAAAGTCTTCGTGTTGGTTCTTTTGACCGTCTGTGTATGTATGGCCCGTCATTTGGCTGTTTTTAGGGTACCAAAAACAAGTAAAAACACATGAAACGTTAGTCACTTTAAGTTCATCAAACAAGCATAAGTGAGTATTCGATAAAATATTTACATACATACATACATATTGCCACGCCTATTTTTCATATCTGACCTTTCTTCAAAATATCTTCAATGGTGGTGTTGGTGGTGGTCATGGTGAGTGTTTCTTGTTTACCGGCACCGAGACTCTGCCAGTCACATTGCTGTCATATAATGTCATTTTTTTGAGATTCTACAATTTTTGTTATATTTAACAAAAAATGCAGAATCACAAGACATTTAAATTTTTTTAAATAAATGTTTTATTAATATAAATATTTACATAAAATTAGATAAAGAAAAATAGTTATAAGGAATAACTAATTATGATTCAAGTTCTCGTGGATCATGTTAGTTAGACGATAGAACATTGACCATAAACTGTGTTGCAGTTTGGAACAAAAAGTGCTTGTAAAATTATTATAACTTTTAAAAATAAAAATCTGCCAGGTGGTAGGGCATTTGCTCGACTGGATGGCTACCACCCCTGGTCTAGAGTATGTCGCCATAACAACCTTGAGTTGTGTTCCGGTATTAGTGAACAAGTCTCCCTTAAGGAAGCAGCAGCGCACTTGTAGCAGCTTTGGTGTTGCAAATGTCCATACGCGATGGTAACCGCATTCCATCAAGTGGGCCGTTTGCTTGTCTGCTGGACACTTGTAATAAAAAAATAAAAAATGAAAAAAAGAACTTCTACAGCATCATTCAATGTGCGTGAATTGAAACGCATTTGGCCTACTATTAAGTTTGTAAATTTCAATTAAATATGCTTATTATCATGCCAATGCTTAGGTCGTATTAAGGAAGTTAACAGTAAGTTAGGAAATCAATCATCATTTATGCAAACAAAGAGAGTCATTCGGTAAACCAACCTATTAGTAAGTATAAACTGAATAGAAAACCAACAAAAAGCTCTAAAGCGTCACTTATTTATTATAAATTGTAACGACATACTTTCCATTGAAATAAAACGCTCGAGTGTTAAACTAAGTGCTGACACTACGTTGAATTGGAAGGCGTTAATTTTTTGTGTAGCACAGAGGCTTTTAGAAAGCAGTGATTAATAGTCCTAGGAGGAATATGTATCTGTTTTTATGTTACTCACCATTTTTCCTTGGAATTCCCTACCTCTTTAGATTTGTTCAATTTTGGAAGTGAATGGGTAGTGTAGTAGTAAAATCACAGGTCAAGTCTCTTTGGTCGACGGGTTACTTCGAAAAGTGCGTCAAGTACATTGAAAGGCTCTGAAAGGAAATCGCTTGTGTCATTGCCACATTATTATGAAAGTTAAGGACACAATATTATTTTGCGGCTGAAGGTTATTTATTCAAGTAACCATATATACTTTTTTCTAAAATGTAGGTGATAGTGGGTTAATCTATAATACTATAAAATTCTACAAATGCCGTGTCTAAACATTGAAGCTATTAAAAAAAACAACTAGAATAGACTTTATAAACGGTGGAAAACAGGATACTTTTTTGGATTCAGGTAGAAACTACTGGGTCGATTTCAATGCGGTTTTCGCTGATTGACAGACTTAAAATTTTTAGGCTTAAAATCTACGCTACTTTGTCCAGAGAAGCTGGCGGGAATTATTTAAAATGGCCAAAAAAAAATGAATTCCAACGTATTTTTACAGTGATCAACAGAAATTTTTATTCAATAAAATGCGTGCTTAAATAAATATTTATCTGACAATCTCGTGGGACTTTTCCGGGAGTGGCTTGTAGTTATTATTTATTAAATATATAAATAAATAATAAATAAATTTATTTAACAATTTAATTATTTATGTCATTATTGTTTAGGTACCTACATCAAAATTACGACCGACACAGTTTTCACTAAAACGATAGTTGCGGTATTTATATGCCCAGAATCGTGGAACCAAAGTCACGGGCATATCCTAGTTTTTATGTACAATTCATATAAGTCAGCTTGTTTTGGGAATTGAGTCTGATTGGAATACATTCAGAATTTACGCGGAAATGAACCCACGGCTATGGTTAATCGATAACTCATTCAAGTACTAATAATTCTTTTATTCGAATCGAACTACATATTTTGCTCATGGCGATGGCGTATAGAAATTATATTAACAAGTTTAAGGATTACTAACTACATAAACTTATTTAAAATGAACTATGTAACTGATACTCGAGTACGTATGTATTATAATCATAAATAAACATTATTTAACTTGAGTCAAATAAGACATATATTTGCGTTGTAATGTATTTTATATAGAAACTCAACAAAATATGACGTGGAAGCATTTACTTCTATACATCTAAGTTTCTTTCCTTTAAAGTATGTCAAACTTAATTAATACGAATCGATTAATGGTGACGTTTAATTTTTTTTTCAAATAGAAGACATATTTGACGGATCAACCAAATTAAGAATCTCGGTTGAAAAGTACAGAAAGAAGGAACACGGCAGTACTCAATGATATTGGATGAAACAAGTACATGTTTATATGGCCATTTTGGATGATTCATCTAAGATAGAAATAAAATATTTTATTTACTACAAAAACTAAGTTAATATAAAAAGAAACAAAAACAAAATATGACCCAAATTGGACCCGGTCTCAACTAATGCTAGCCAACAGGGACTAGCGCTGTTGTTCCGTCTGGGACCATAAAGTAAAGTCACGGTGGATAATACAACACACATAACAACAACAATATATACAGTATAATGCAGTTTGATAAAGGTAAATGAATTGCAGACTAAAAACAATATGATAAAGCAATAACTTAAATGACACATACATAATTTTTAAATCATTGCAGCAATACACACAGCGAAACAAAGAACATAACAATATATCAATAAATTAAGCAAATTATAACAAATGAAAATAAATAAATTCCTAAAGTCTTATAGAACTTGTGTCATGCCTAAGATCGCATAGTGAGTTTTGATGAGCATTAAGAAATTTCGTAGGTTTGATCCTAACCAATGAAATTGAAGCTACATTCCTAATAGGTGGAGGGATATTATTCCTACATCTTGATGCTGCATTCCGGAATCTTCCTCTGAATGCTGCCGTAGTATGTAGTTCCATTGCAGTTGTATTGCACATTGCCTAAATTAAAGGAATAAATAAACAGATTATTTATTGAATTTATCAGGACTATGTTTAAACACCACTGAATATAAGCATTAATTTCACATTAAGCGCGTCTTTATTATTACTTTCCAGAGGCTTTCACCGACTAAACACCTCTTACATTGAAAGTAAACAAATCCGCTAACTGTGTGGAGACAAAAAAGGTTCTAAAGCTAATGGTTTAAACAGAACATTAAAGTAAAAACCAGAGAATTAAACGCTGAAAACATTTCATTACAAAAAAGAAAACACGGTTAAAGCTCGAACGGAAAAATGCGAGATAGGTACCTTTCCCTCGCCATTAAAACCGGAAGATAAGCCTACAGTGCTGTCAACTCATACATCGTTAATTTCGAGGGAACTCAAGTTTTTATTGTGTGTAATTTTTCCCTGAGGATTGTCTATACGCATCTCTGTCTTCCGTTTATCCTAATCCTAAATTATATTGTAAATACGAATGTAAGCATGTTTCCGACGTTTTCACGCCTTAGCGACGCAGCAGATCGTCACAAAATTTCGCATACGCGCTGTTAAGGTTATAAGAGTACCTATATATACCAGTACCTTTTATCTAGAACAGCTCAGTTTCCGAGGGGTAGATGAATAGAGCGCAACAGAGGCGCTTTAATCGCGCTTTATTGACGCCACCGTCGTAATTCACTTGCAAATACTTGGCCATGAGGCAACGGCAATGACAGCGACAATTTTAATGTGTTGCTTTCATAGTTGAGTTAGTTCTATCGTCGTTAGATGGCGTTAGCTGTATTTGTGATTAGGTATTTTGAATTAAAAATATAGTTCTTGTAAAAAAGTTTTTTTACCACAGGGTAGGTTCGCGTTTAACTATTAACTCGCCCAATATCGAGCGGAGATCTAGTCTAAGATGGAGCACGGTCACCTAGAAGGTGCCTATTCATACGGAATTCTGCTTCTTCATGAAATATATTTATAACTTTGATAACTAGGCTTTTCCTGTAGATATCCTCAGTTAATAATAGGTCTTGACCTCGAGGTACAAACAATTTTAGGCAAAAATCCTAAGGATTGATAATTATAAAATTTAAACTCTCATTATAAATTCAATTTTCGGAGAATATTTCAAAATTAGATTTACAGCTGTATTATTTGAAAATTTAAACCAAGTGTGTATCGTGGCAGGTTACGTTGTGACAAGGGACGTCCACTGCCTTTACCATTTGGCTACGGAACCCAAAAAAAGTGTAATCCAAAATATATCCAAATGTATTTTCAAATTCGAAAGTTTTTATTGAAAATAAGTTCCACTGGACAATATACATCTTCAAGGTCAAGATCAAATTTAAATCAACTTCCTATTCTATGTACACCGTTTCGCAACGCGTTATCGCTGTTTAGAGAAGAAGCGGCAAGAAACTATCCCGCAACACATATAGCTAAATAAAAAAATCCTCAATACTTTATATCTCAGGCTCTTTGAAGAAAAAAACCTATTGAAGTCTTATTAAAATTATTTTCCAAAAATTAAAGAACAAAAAAAGACTTGTAACTGCGACATCGTCGAGTCTGTATAGTCATTACCTTACCTAGAGTAATATATGGCACACACCAGCGACATGTGACACAATGAATGCATTTATCTTCTGTGAGTAATAAAAACCACGCTCAGTTGCTTTTCTGCAAGTCAATTAATTAAAGCGGTGCTTAACTAAAGCATTTCGGTAGTTAAGTTTCATTTGGATGCTTTAGTTTTCCAAATTGAATTGTTACGCTCAGACTTTAGTAGTCTTCTTACTATTATGACAAGACCTTAAGTCTTCTTGCGCTTTCTTTGTAATACGATTTTCACTTATTACTCAATAAAATCTAGTGGCTTGATTGTTTACTATTTCATCCACAAAACCGAAACGAGGGAATATTTCAATAACGACTTTTCCATCAGCTTTTCTGACCTATTCGATTCAGATAACCGATATCAGGCTGTCTGCTTAATTCAATCATTTAATTCCCAATATTGGAATTTTTAAAGCGGGCCTTCAGGTTCAAATCCTATACATTATATTGAAATACATTCACATCAATGAAGTCTCGAGGCCGATTTTGAAGAAAACTAAATAGGTATCATTACAATTTTGAAAAATCAATTATCCTGACAAGAATGGAAACGAACGATTAAAAAACAAATACAGCATGTATTAATGTATGTCTTATACGAAATCATTGTGTAGTTTGTGAAGATCAATATTTGTGGAGGAATGTGTAACGGCAAACAAAGGAAAAGGGTAGTTTTTCAAGAAAATATTTTAATTTGTATATTTTGATTTTATAATATTTTGATTAAAACTCACCTCATTTTATTCAATATGGAAATAATAATAAAAATTATTCTATTTATTCTAGGCATCTATAAATTATTAATATATGTAATCGGCATCTATGTACTAATATTCGAAACGTATATTATTTTAAAAGAGTCAATCAAATCAGTCAATGAGTAAATATCGATTGCGTTCAAAGGAAGCGCGCTCCAATGACCGGCGCGATTTTATGTTTCGTTAATGTATGCAAAAGAGAATAGAATAGAATATACTTTATTGTACAATAACATTTATGAAACACTACACAAAAACTTAGAATTAAGTACAAATGGCGGCCTTATCACTGGCGGCGATTTCTTCCTGATACCTTGGGATAGAGAGAGAAAATGGCACAAAAGCTAGGGCAGGGCTTAGTTGCGTTAAATATTTATTTCAATTATACAAATTATATTTAATCCTGTTACTTTTTAATAATTAGTTTATAATTATAAATCATGACGTCTATTTCTTTATAAGTATTTTTCTATCTGTATTTATGTTTTTTTTATTCTCTACTACTCTATTATATATTTGAAAAAGTCTGTATACAATAATTCTGTGATTTAAGGAGAGTTCATTTGAGTGTATTTTATGTTTCTTGAAGTGTCGAATATTACAAACGAATAAACTCGATTCTGGGTGAAGTTTTTTTATTAAAAATCAATAAATTATTGTTTTCCATCTCTTATAACTACAAAATATCAAAGGCAATATAAAAATCTTCGGTATTTCATACCATTTGCCTATTGGATTTTTCTTGAGAGGGAAAACATTTAGATTATCGTAACGCACCCTCTTTAAGTTAAAGCCATGTGGAACATTTCTTACCTGCTTCCGATATTGCACCGGCTAACATATGAAAGCTCGACCCTTACTTATAGCCTCAACTCCTCCTTCATAAAGACGTACGTGATTATTGTATTTAGGATTACAAACTTGATTTAATTTTTACTTAAGTATCATCTTCAGAACCTCGCTTTCATTGACACCTACTGAAATTGGACAAAACATTTGTAATCGAATTATCCAATAATTGTTAAAAAATATGTTTATCCCAATATAAGGTGCACATTTTGCAACATTTGTTTATAAGATCCTAACAATTGATGAATATTTATTTTGAAATAATAATTGTCCTTAGTCTATTGGGTGTATTTGAAAAAAAATTAGTAGTGTTTATATCGTGAGTTTCTCTTGAAAATGGGGAGCTTGGGCCCCACACTGTGGTGCATAAAATATGACCTGATATACACATAAAAATTTGATCTCTGTTTTATTTGATGTTTGTTAATCTTTAAAAAACTTTTATATTGATTACAATTATCAATATTATTAGAAGCTCAATTTACTAAAGTTAAATAGACAAATTTTGGTCATTACTTATTTTGTAAGCAGGTCGTCATTATAAGATTCTGAAGATTCAGTATTTTATTATTACTAACGATAAATTTATTTTTATTAAACAATAAAATATAAAATTAACATTCCTACACCATTAGTTTTTCCGTAAAATGACAGATTTCAAACAAGGCAATTACAAGGTAGGGGTTTGTACGACAGGAGCTAGAGTTATAAGCATGTATATAGAGAGCTTAAGGTAGGATGCGCGCGTCTGCTTTCGGGGAACCTCCGGGAGGCTCTAGGCCTCCCTTCAGTGCTGTTTCGGTGACAGCGTTAGCTTGACGCGTAGGGCGGCTCCTCCCGCCCTCGGGAACACTCACGTAACTCTCAGTGTTGCAGACTGTGCAGTTCTGAAGTACATTTTAAGTGGTTAAGTGTTGTGCTTGAATGACTTGATGTGATTGGACTTGTTGATTGCGGTGCTAAGAACGGAAGTAAGTTCAAATTTTCACATAGATTTTGAAAATTTTGTTTAGTTTGCATTTTTAATAGGGTTTTTCAAAATTAGAATTAGCATGAGTTCTGATTAAATTTTCAATTATCCATTACGAAAGAAGCTAATGAATACTTATTGATTGTATATAAATCAAATAAATTTTCTTTTTAAATACTGCAATAAAATATATACTATTTCTCTATAAAAATAAAACATATTTCTAATTACTTCATCTTATTAGCATGCAGTTCTGATATGATTTTAGCTACATCTAATTGGTATTTATTTTCTGGTTCCTATATTTTTTTTCTTTATTTATTAATTATTTGCGCAATTTTAGCTCTGGTGTTGCAAATGTACATAGGCGATGGTAATCGCTTTCATCAAGTGGCCTGTCTGCCTATCTGCTGAACTCCTATAATAATAAAACACATATCTTTATGCATTCTAATGAATATCGTAATGTTTGGAGAACCAAATATTAAATTTTATTATTTAATATGATTTTTGTGATTTTTACGATATTCATAATTTAAACAATGTCTTAATTAATATTTGCTGCGTATATTCCAGTCCGTTTAATTCAGATTGAGTAGGCATTTGAATAATTTAAAGTTCTTATAAATTAACTTTCATTGACATTATTTTAAAATGTTATTAATTATACTATAACATTAAAATTGGAAATCAAATATAACATTTGCATGAATGTTTTTTTTCTAAGTAACTTTTTTAATAAGTTTCCGAAAATGTACTGTTTATCGCCTAACACACAATTATGTATTTTTAAATAATTTTGAGAGCACACTTATTGAATGTTTGACACATTAGAGTGGAATATCATGTCTGGATTATTATGCATCCGCAGTAAGCGTGGGTCGGCTACGTTTGTACGTAATAATACCCTTTGTTACAACCTTTTGTTACGTATGCTATCAGGCTTATCGCTACCTCTTTGTATTGTACCAACGTGATTTTAGTCAGCGTTTTCTCTTAAATTTTAAAAACACATATATAAAGAGCCTTTTCGTATGGCATCGTATTATAAAGCAATAACACGTTATTGTTTTCTCAGTGTAGTTCAAAACGATATCTATAAGATGACAATAGATTTAAATGACTTTATCCCTTACGTCTCTGTTCGGCTTTGTCATGTATAAAAAAGCGTCGGTGTAATTTATGTTGTTCTTTTTGAATTCCGTGTCAGGGCTGTTGATACAAGTGGTACAGATAGCGAGGGTCCAACAATAATATTTGAATAATAATCGAAAGTTGAATCATGGGACGCGAGGTTCTGTTTGAAGATGACCTCAGTGTTTGCGTTTAAAAAAATATTTCCTGGTGGTCCTTCGGGATAAGCACCTGTCCCGGTCTTAAGTCTTGTTTTGAATTTTTATTGATGATCTAACAGATGATTAATGGGTTCAGTTTCTTAATTATAACAGACTATAAACGTCCCAATACTGGAGTTAGGCCCCCATTGCAGGAAAATGGATAGTATACGTTTGATACGGTTATTTCGATGTTTAGATTTCCTCGCAATATTTTTCTTCGCCGATAGCTCGTGGTAATTGTAACAATATATACAAAAAGCCAGATTCTTTTTTAAGTGTGCGTGTTTTTCGGCCAAGAATCGTACCCGCGCCCTTTGAATTTGTAACGCCAGTGCGCTAACCACTATGGTTTCAAAGCATAGATAATTTTATTTATTTAAATCAATTGTGAAATATATATTAAAGATGTAATGAACTAGTCGTCGTTCGAACATGACCTTAGTGTTTGCACATAAAAAAAAAACAATTTCCTGGTGGTCCATGGGAACGAACACCTGTCCCAGTCTGAAGTCCTGTTTTGAATTTTTATTAGGTGAACCAACCGATGACTATAGGTTCAGTGCTGAGTTGAAATAGCGAATTTATACGAAGGTTATTGAAATGCTAAAGGTTAAATACCTTTTGCGTAACTTGGCAATGAAATTCTTCACGAGAACTGTTTTTATTCATATAAATAACTCGCTTTTGGTATTTGTATATAGTTCCGGTATTTTAATTGTTTTTTGTATTTATCATTATTTATTTTATATCTGAGCATAAGAAATTTGTTATAGAGTCTTTAGATGTTAGTAAATTTTATCAGCTTTAGCTTAGCTAAACGTGAGGTAAAACAGGTCTAGTTTTGTTTTTACTACTTGATCTAGAGATTTTCAAGCGGCGTCGCTTTCTTGGACTTCGGAGTCATATCCCACGGAAATAAACCCAGTTGTAAAGTCAAAAATCAATGCCCTTTTTGAAAATATTTTTATTTTAACGGTGAATCGATGTTAATAGTGAAACTTAATTAATCAATTTATTTCAGTTTTGTTCGTGTAAACTTTTTATTTATATCCCAAATAAACTACTCCTTTTTCCGAGATATGTCCTATAATTATTCTTGTATATATTGTATATAGTAAATAATTATAGCGTACTAACTCTTTCGAGATCTTTCAATACTTTTGAAAGCAGTGTCGCGTGACCAAAGGGCTAGCTTGTATTTAGAGTAACGGATCAGCGTTGCCATATAAAATGGAAAGTCAGCTTTTTGGAAACGCTCCCCATCGACAGCGACCTGGATTACATTTTTATCTGTAAATATGTTTATAATGATAATTTATTTATTTCAGAAATTGAGTATTTCGATATTGAACAGTTTTTTTTTCTCTCTCCGTGCGAACGATATTACTCGGGCTTTTAACTTTTTTAGGGGGTTTGTTTTCTTTATTTTGTCGTATTGTAATTCTTTTGTTCTATCTGTTTTTTATTTATTTCGTTCTTTTATTGCTCTTTTATTTGTTCTTTTCCAAAATAATCTTTTATATTTTTTTATGTTGTTTCTTATACTAACATTTATATAATCTTTAGGCACTTACTATTTAATTCTCCTTATATTATTGCTGCAAAAATCTTTTATCTTCTTTATTTATATCTGTGTTACTATTACAGTTTTATATTATAAATTATTTCACTGTTATCAAATTTTAAATTTCAAATTAGTTCATGGCACAACAATTAATTAATCAAACAAATAGTAGGGCATTACACCCGCGTCACTATAATTATTATAAATATATAATATTATAGTACGTATTATATATATATACCTTTATATTATTGTTGCAAGACGCAAAAATATAATTCCGAAGACCGAAGACAAAATTGAAAATGATCAATCCACATTAAATTTTAGCTGAAATATAACTTGCTGGATTAATATATCCATTAACAATATTAAAATTCAATATTTAAATAATTTTTTATTCACCTGTTTTATTTAACCATACATTTCCGTGAATAATAAAGACAGCCACGTCAAAATTTAACAAAAGTAAATAGAGCAATTTATAAATTGTTATCGTTATTCGCATCAAGCGGGTATCTATTACGAAATTGCGATTTGATAAATCGCCAAACATTATTATGGGCGGCGAAAGAAATGGACTCGCTCAGCTTGAAACGACAGTGGCTGGCGATTTATTCACGGCAGAATAAGCTTTATTGCACTGTGCTTAAAGTTTATATTACCTTATAGCCATAAAAAACGCGTAAAATAAATATTATGAGCGTAATAGGAAAACGTAATGCCACGGATGCTTTGATGAAAGAGAATCTTTTAGTAAATTGACTAGAGGTTGAATTATTATTAATCATTTAGCAAAGTTACGACCTCTTAACGAACGCCTTAATGAAAATAAAGCCAATTAATATACCAGTATGGCAAATAACTAAACGAAAGTTAAGAGTGAAATATTAATTTCACTTAAGTATAATTTATTATTGGCGATCTATCTATCTTTACTTTAATAAATCTGTCAATGATTCGAGTTTGTACAATACGTTTAAAAATTTGGAAAAATCAGGGGGCCTAATTCGGACCAGGAGATTTGTTTAGATTTGTATTTCTGTCTGTCTGTCTATCTATCTATCTGTTTGTTACAACAGACAGATAGACCTGTCTGTTAGAGAATCATGTGAAACTCGTTCAGTAGTTACTGAACGAGTTTAAATGAAACTCAAGATAGAGCTAGCTTATATCCCGGGGCGTAACTTAGGATAGGTTAGTTAGGGATAAAAAAATGTAGACGAGAATAGCGAAAAAGATGGCGCTGCGGTTGCAACTCTTTTTGGAATCTTTTGAACTTGTATGAATGAAAATCGACAATGCTGGCTTATAACTCGAGTTAACACTTAGGATGCATTTTATCCCGATAAATAATGTCGTTTCCACGATATAGACAGATTACTTAAACAGATGCAGTCGCGTTTTTCAATTCACTTACAAATACGTTGTTATAGGAAAGGTCTAATAAACATAAAAACCAAAATTAGTTTTAGCTTAAGTAACATAGAGCTAATTACTACCTAGGTTTTTTCGTGCGGCGTAGCTGCGGGAAAATCTCCAATATGATCTATAAAAGTACTTTAATGAACATAGATAATGTTTTTATTTAAAATACTAGCTGCCCCGGCAGACATCGTCCTGCCCGGAAAAGCTCCAATCAATATACCGACAGCAGCGCCACCTACCGGGTCCAATTGTGAACAAACTCAGAAACCTTCTTTGGCTCATGCACAACAACTTTGCTAAAGATCATCACATGATTAAATGTATAGTTTACGATTCTGTAAAGGACATACAGACACATTCATTTTAATATATGAGAAGAAGAAGATTAACTAGAACACGACGAATATATCTATCTCATTACAGGGCTCGGTCCTTTCTTTTCCCAGAGAATCGATGATGGCATGTATGTTTATTGTAGATTAGTAGATGTCATTTTGTAGTCTTTATACATGTATACGTTTCTTTATTATAACTTTAATTACCATTAGTGTGTAAGTTGCATGTGAAAGGACTGTCTAAAGCACTCTCGCATACTCGATAGGCTATGGGTGTATGATGTAGTAGATAATGTATGTAATGAGAGACTCGCCTATGCTGTATATCTTGCGGATGTCGTCTGGATATGTTGAGAACAGATTTTTAGCCATGTTATCTACATATGTCAAATCACGTAGGAGAGGTAGTCAAAATTATGTGAATGACATATAACTATGAGAGACGCCGAAAGCCGAAATGCAATAATAAGCGGAGAAAAAAAGTAAAGAAACGGGCCTTGGATTCTAAAGCACAAAGACAGAAATACTGACGAAACGGTGTATTGGTTTTGTTAAGAATAAAATTCTTTAGTTACTGAACCACCACAATTTGAATTAAAATTAGTTAATACGTTAAAATGAAACGTAAGTTATTCGTTAGGTTCAGCAAGAACGTTGCTCATTCGAAGAAAGCGCTGTACATAAGTGCTTAAATTTTGATGTCATAATAAAGCTGTTTAGAGACATACCCAACGTTTTGCCTAAATACACACTTATAAAATTTGTAACTTAATTGAAGACTGTACCCAACACAAAACATAACTATAATACATGTATTACATCCATATAAAAACGCAACAAAAACATGAACTATATTATCGGGCGTCACAAAAGCGTGCCACTAAATTATAAGAGAACGGTTTTCTTCATTTTATCGTGCAAAGAAAATATGATCGCGTGCGTTTCCCGTGTCTGTTAGTACTCCGCCCTTAACACGCGATCCAAAAATTTCCTTTAACCCTGCTTATGTCCAAACAATTACTCTCGACGCCGCACGAAATCTCATCATCAGATGACCTTACGTTTTTTTACATCGTTAGGGTGTACGAGTCCAAAGTATAAAAAATATTTTTCATAATCACTATTTTTTTTCTCTTTTAAATAATAATTTTAAGTAATTGTCATCTTATCTTCTCATACGTAGGCATTAAGGCAAATATTTATTACTAGCTGATGACCGCGACTTCATCCGCGTAATTAAAGTTTTTTTAACTATCCTTGTTGTTGTTGACCAGGGATATAAGCTACCACCATACAAAATTTAATTTAAATCGGTCCAGTCGTTTCAGAGATAAGGTCGTACAAACAGACGAACAGAGAAACAAAGAAATTGAAAAAATCTAAATTTGTTGTATTCCACTTCTTACATCCCCCTGATTCGGTTTTTAGCATTTTTTTCATTGTTATCGTTTTGGCAGGTAGCGTACTTACCAATTGTAAGCTAATGTATTGTATAAGATTAAATATTGCACGACTAGAGGTTTTCGAATATTCTTAGTATGAAACTGTTTTTAGATGGGCAATGATTTGTGGAGGATGGGCGCAGTAAAGAAGATATATTTTGATTTCTTGGTATAAATTTTAGTATCCGGAACAAGAAATAAAAATAATTACATACAGCTTGGACAATATTTTGTTACTTTTATTTCTCTACAATTTCATAGACTGAGTCTAGTGTCTAAGCTTCAGGCAATAATTTACATTTGTAAAAATAAATAAAAAAGACATGTAAACCTGTAACTTTTTCACTATTTTAATTCTCATTCAATTGCTCTATTAATTTAAGCTCACATAAAATACAGTATTTGAATTAGTATATTTGGTTCATATCTAATATATAAAATTCTCGTGTCACAGTTTTCGTTGCCATACTCCTCCGAAACGGCTTGACCGATTCTCATGAAATTTTGTATGCATATTGGGTAGGTTAATCGGCCAACATCTATTTTTCATCCCCCTAAATGTTAGGGGTAGTCCACCCCTAAATTTTTTTATTTATTTTTTAGACAAAATTTTTAATTTCTATTTTTTTATGATACAACATTAAAAGATACATACAACCCTAAATTTTCAACCCTCTACGATCAACCCCTATTTTTTACCGGGCAGGACGACGTCTGCCGGGACAGCTAGTAACTTATATAAAAATGAATATTTGTGTGTATGTCCTTATAGGATCATAAACTATACATCCGATTTTGATGCAATTTTGTGTGTAGGTTCGAGTGGGTCCTGGGATGGTTTACAGCCACAATTGGAACCGGTAGACGGCGCTGAGATCGGGTTCTAGAATCCTCCTCATCACCGGGAGCGATTTTGGTGATTTTGTTTTTGTGTGTTTGAGTGGGTTCCCGGGTGGTTTAGATTCGCAATTAGAACCGGTAGGTGGCGCTGAGATCGGGTTCTAGAATCCTCATGATCACCGGAAGCGATTTTGGTGATTTTGTTATTGAAAGTATTTTAGGAGTTCAGAAAATAGGCGGTACGAAGTTCGCCGGGTCAGCAAGTATACTTATATAATATGACTGATTTTGAATCTCACAACACGAAAACTTAACGAAGATTACATGTTTTGGAATTACCAGCTATTGTAGAACGTATTTCTGAATTGAACACAACTTTGTCGCTTTGTCCACCCTTAGGCAAACACAGTGCCATCTATTTATTTAATGTTGGAAAAACTTTTCTAAGTAATTGCGTACCTACGTGTGTAACATGAGGGAAGCAGGATTGTACGATGTGTTAATTTGACCTGTCATGCGATGAGTAACAACTACATTGGTCTGACTGAGGGTGGTTCACAAAAGAAAAATATCCCAAACCACGAAATTGCGTCTACGTAATCTTGCGTGTGACTGGAAAAAGTTTTAGATAATCTCTTTGTGTATTGTCGGTGCCCTTCAACAGTTTCGAAGTAAATATTTATTGACAGTGTATTTTCTTTCTATTAACTTTTTGTGCTTCTTTTAAAATAAACACTAATCAAGGAAAGTATTTTTTATATTTTTACCTGAACTTGTCCATTATTTGAAATATTGTATAGTAAAAGCATTTTCTGTCAAAAACCATTACTTAGTTTATAATACAATATATGATATTCTTCTTAACTTTGATGTTTACTGTCTACATTGTATGTACTATTCTTCCTTGTTTATTTTACTTCTTTTTAATTTAATTATACCTATATATGTTTTTAAAAAGATCTTCTAAGGCTGAAAGAGATTGATTTAAGTGATAAGACCGTCTTTTGTTTTGCCGTAAAACTATTGTAATTATTAATTTTGTAATTGTTTATTTCGGTGAACAATAAATTATTTTCTATTCTACTCTTAAAGTAACTTTGGTCTGGCTGGTAACGCGTCGGCTGCACGCCTAGTGTTGCAAACATCTGTAGGCAACGGTGACAATTTTCTAATAAGTGGGTCCCCTGCCTGTTAGCCAGCTTTGCAATAATTAGAAGAATAAAAAGCAGAGCACAGCAAGGTTATTCACATATGAAAATTACAGCTGATTGTAACCCACCAATCTGCCTTGGACCAGCGTGTGATACCGCCTCTTTCTATAAAACTGAAATGCTGAAATTTAACAAATGGTTTATGAATAGAAGTTTTGTTATTACAGTAAATAATAAGTACATGCAACATTGATGGGACATATTGTGCCGACCCTAAGTAATTAGAAGGGAGAAGAATAGAGAGAATAATTTATACGCAAACGGAAAATACACACGTTTGGCAAGGTCTATTATGATAATATTCTATAAAAGACTAGGCCGGATGTGAACTCAGTAAAGCTCTAACCAGAGAATATGAAATATATATTAACAAGGAAAGTTCAGGCGTCAACTTAGACAGTTAAAGGCAATAGGCATTCAAGATAAAATGCCCCCTTCTCATCAAATTCCGACAGAATAACATACAAAATGCATTTACAAAGGTCAAGGCAACAGTCAGGACTAAACGTGAAAGCGGCAATTAGATTAACAGCAACGGTCCTCGTCCGTAAATTGTCCAGAAGGGGGTGTCCATCCAACTTTCCCTCCGAGTACCTACTTCCCATTACAGCCCATTGGCTACTGGGCTATAATTATACAGTCGTATAAAAAGGAATACGAAATATTTGACTTTGTTCAGAATTCATTTTAATGATATATTGCATACACATGTTTCTTAGAAATGAATGGAAAATATCACTAAAATCCTAGAAGTAAACTCAATATATTTATTTAAAATTAAATTTATTTCTATCAAGTTGTGCATAAGTTAAAATAAATATTACTGCCTAATCTATTTCGTATATTCACATTCATCGCTATGCACTGATTAATTATTAATTTTACACTTTTATTTTAAATGGAAAAATTGGGATTTCTTTTTGTTACATTTTTATAATTTGATTAAGTCTATGAATTAATTGTAATTACACTTGAACTAGACATCTCTTTAAAGATTGGAAAAAAATATAAGTTAATTTTATTCCTTTAAAGGGAAAAAATAATACTGCAGAAATAGAGCCAAGGTTTAGGCTTACGAAGCTATAGGGAATAATAATTTATCTAATTGTTAAAATTAACATTATTGCGAAATCTGAGAAATTGATATTCGACTAAATGTTTAAATAATACCTAAAAAGTTTATGTTATTCCCAGTGGGAATAACATAAACTTGCAAGAAAAGTGGGTCCTCATTAAATCTACCCACTACAGTATTCAGTAAAAACTAATACCAAGTAGTTTTAGCTTAAATTAATGTTAGTCGATTATAATATCAAAATCCTAAACGCTATCACCATAATACCCAATGATCAACGAGCCGACTTTACCACAGCCCGAAATGGAAAACTACTTTATCTGTTTAATGTAGCCGTTTAGAAATACTGGGTAATAACCCTAAATAGTACGTTACGAAGTATTTATTTGTATCTGTTTTTTTCTCCACTTCATGTTACGTTCTTCGGCATATCTTATTATGAGTTAATTAGTACGAATATGAAACTAGCTATATACCAATTTTGAAGAACTTAAACAATAAAAACAAGCACATAAAATGTGACTGATTTAAAAGCCATATATGCATACAAAAGTGTCGTAATAAATAAAGGCTTTTGTTAAAACGATATCTTTCAAAATAATTCGTTACGCGCCGCGGTAAAAATATTTTGTCCATTTACGTCAGTATGCCCGTATTAAAGCATTGTAAAACGATTTGATACCCCCGGTACATTTTTAAGAATAGTATCAACTATTAACAATAGACAAATAATTATGTTACTGCGGTCGTAAAGTAATAATACTAACATTGTACCACGAACAGCTATTGTTTACGTAAAAGTGGTTAGTTTTAACTACAAGCATTATCGTGAGTCTTGTAAACTTCTATCGATAGAAACACATCTCTATTCCCTTGACATACAGTTCATAATGTGTAGGTGTGATATTATTGGGAGAAAATAGAAACATTTGCATTGAGACGCGTGGGGTACTTTACAAAGTTAGTGATTTATATTCAACTTTTGTTTTTGGCTGTTCAGTCCAGCTATTGCTAACATCAATGACAAAGCTGTGATGGTCGTTACTCTTGAATTGTGGCACCAGTATTGTCCACGAAATGACATCGTTAGTAGGTTGGCGGGTGGTCGAGCGCATTCAAATTCAAACGGTGAGGTTATAAATCAACATACGTCCGCATCATTACAAGAAACCATCGATATAATTGTTTCTAATACCACAGGTGACATTTTTATGTAAATCCAACAATTTCTTATTATAACTCACATACTTACACATGTTATACGATGGACATCGTAAAATTTTAAAGCCATCCGAGCTTGAGTATTCGAATAAGGTGAAACCCATTTAATAGTTACGTATCTTTTGTAAATTTTTCAACTTTATCGATACACATTCGAATAAATTCGATTCATGAATGCTTTTGTCACAGAATCACAGTGTCGCACGTTGATTTATCGCGTAAAAGACAACAAAGGGAATCCACGTCCGTTTGTCAAAATAAAACGATGTCGACCTACGCGTAACACGGAGCACAAACGTAAAAACTTTTAAAGATTCTACGCTATAATAACAGATATTATGATGGACTGTAAATCCCCAGTGTCACAAATGGTTACTATGAAATATTTTTAGTCTGTGTCCTCTGTACGTTAGAAAAAACTATGTTTTGTTCGAAATATAAAGTTGAGTTCGGTCCTAAAGCTTATTACCAAACCCGATGTATTGTTGCCGAAGGATGGGAGATCTGTGATGTTGCCTTTTGTGACGAAACTGTGTTGAACAATAAGTGACCATCACACAGGGCGTTTTTCGAAGCAGCTGTATATTTTTATAGAGTATATCTATCCAACCGGGAATGAGATATGAGTTTTAAAAATGAAAAGGAATCAGAAATTCAGTTTCTTAAATCGTGTCTATGTCCTTTATAGAATCGTAAACTATACATCCGTATTTGATGAATTTTTGTGTGTGTGTTTGAGTGGGTCCCAGGATGGTTTACAGCCACAATTAGAACCGGTGGGTGGCACTAAGATCGGGTTCTAGAATCCTCCTGATCACCTAGAACGATTTTGGTGATTTTGTTTTTGTTTCATGCAACTTAGCCTTTTAGGAATTTAGAAAATAGGCGATACCAAGTTCGCCGGGTCAGCTAGTACAAAATACAATGTTAAAGAAACACTTAGATTAAAAAATCATTGCAACATATGTAGTATACATAGTATAGAGGTATATTTTATTTGAATGTTATATTATTATTCTATTATATGAATTCACATCGTGTCATTTATTTGACTTGGTAATAAGTACAAAATATGGGTAACACGTGTTGGGAACTTTACAATTAGATCATGTGCGTGTACAATTAATTTTATTAGAACATTATATTTCTGTAATTGATTATTAATAAAAAAATTATAAACTGCCTACAGTAAAACTTATAAATATTTACAGAAAAAAAGGAACTTGATTTTAAAAATATGAGTCATAGTATATAGGTTTTCTTGCGGATAAATTTATTTAATATTAATGTGACTAGAATATGAGCTCATGGTTTTATGTTGAGCTCAAGCTTCCCATTTCAGGAAAATGAATATACTCACTACTTCTATCAAAGGAGGATTAATGGTTCCACATATCGTTTGTTTCAATGTACTTACGATAGTTGCCTTCGGCCGCACCACGTGGTAATGGTAACAATATACACATTTAACCAGAAAAACTGTTCTACTGATATGGACACTCCCAGGTCAAGACTTAAACACACGTCTTGAAAACGAGTCTCAGGTTATCGCATTCTGATTGCGATTATAAATAACACTTTTTTTAATGAGCATATAAAGCTTCTATAACAAGAATAAGGACGCTAGTGTTAAAATGTATAAAAAACTACAGTTTAGTCGTAACTCTAGGTGACTGTATTTATATTTAATTACGGGCACTAAATACTAGAAGTGCTTTTCCACTAAAATTCAGTCCAAATATCTACTTAAATTTTAACGAAGCACGCAATGGAGAGGAAGTAAAATGGTGACGGAATTAAAACGGCAGGTGAAGTGGCCCCTGAAAGATTTCAGGGGCATTCTGCATTAACACTACTGTAATGAGTTTGGTAGTGAACATTTGGAACAGTTCCAGGGTTTCTAGTAAACTTGTAAACACTGCAGTCGCTGCGTGCCGTGTGGCCCTGTTTGGAAACTATACACGTATAATTATATAAACTGCGGAGAAACTATTGTTTACCGACTTCAAAAAAGGAGGAGGTTCTCAGGACCAAACTTTTTTGATTCTGAACTGATATCCATTATTAATTTTGCGTTAAATTGAGTATAGCTTCAGAATAGTTTCAGTCATACATATTCGCATCGACTTCAAGGTGTTGTAGAAAATATTTCATTTTTACTTTTGAATTACTCTTGAGGTCGATATCTTTTATGCCAGAAATTTTTTAATCATTAAAATTCATAAAGTTAAATTAAAGTTTATCACGTACTCTCTTCACGTCTTCTTAACTCTGCGATATATAGGAAATATTATCGGATAAATCGATATCGTATCAATTAAATATGCACTAATATTAATGAAATAGCTGTCCCAGCGAAACTTCGTTCGCATTTCCATGTCGACTTTCGTTAGTGCATTGTAGCAGCACCAAAAACATGCTACTGCAGCGTCACCTCTTTAGCTATATTCATCAATTCAGTTAATCAATCTTTATTTCTATCTAATATATAAAATTCTCGTCTCACAGTTTTCGTTGCCATACTCCTCCGAAACGGCTTGACCGATTTTGATGAATTTTTTTGTGCTTATCCGGTAGGATCTATGAGAATCGGCCAACATCTATTTTTCATCCCCCTAAATGTTAGGGGTAGTCCACTCCTAAATTTTTTTTTTACCGGGCAGGACGATGTCTGCCGGGACAGCTAGTGTTATATAAATATTTCTACATCTATCTAATATCTAAATATGTCAATGTGTTACTGTTTTAAGTTGGTCTACAATAAAGAGTGTGGTTGTTGTTGTCATTGTTATATTATTCCGTGGAATCCACTTCATTTGTCGGGATAAAGAATATCAGTAATGTTGATCCGGGTTCTGAGCTAGCTCTGTGTTGAGTTTAATTTAAATCCGTTCACAAATTTTCACGTGAGAGTCTAAAAGACAGACAAAAGTCCTAAAATTTGCATTTATGAAATAAGCTGGTACAAATTAGCACTGCTGATTTTATTCTCGTTTTAAAATTCATTGCACATAAATGTTCGTCCCCTACAGATTTAATATAGCATAAATATACAATTACTAAAAATATAGTTTTTTATACCTAAAGTAATTTATGAAATCTGTAAACGCGTTTTTAACATTATTTAAAACAAACTTTCAGACAGACTGGCAGATGAGACTCTAAAAATGTTATTTTATGATTAAGCATCATATATACTTAAATAGTATATATATACTACATATATATACTTAAATAAAAAAATTCAATTAATTTGGACGTTACAATAGATACTGCCATTTTATTACTATAACTAGATGTGCTTGGGACTTCGTCCTCTAGGCTTTTCGCGTAACTCTAAAAAATAAGTTAGTTAGTTAATCCTTATAACATGGGCGACATAGATAATTCTAAAAATTGCCTTTTAGGAATCTTCTGATCCGAGCTATCCCACTCATTTTTTTCATATTTTTTATTTTGACAATACAAACAGACACTAAAATTTTATTGTATAGACTATAGATAATATAAAAAAACACTATTTGTACTTCCAAGTCTTAGAAATATTTTGTTCCGAGCTAAGATCGAACCCACAATCACGTCGACATAAAGCGAATACAGTAACAATTCCACTAACACAAAACCTGTATAAAATTAAAATATCACGTTAAACAAATTACTCTCATTTAATTAACAAAGTCAATTAATTTGCCGAGTCTCGAAAATTAAACTACGTACTTGAAAATTTTGCAACAGCATGCAGGTTGTATAAATTAAAACGAAATTCTTCTCGTTTTAGCGCTGAAATTAATAACGCGTGGTGTGAATTACATCGGCTCGAGTCGTAAGGCACAGTGTTTGCTCGAATAATGACTTGTTTAGGTGGAAAACGTTATTCCTAGTATAGTGAATTTTACGTTAATTTAGACATATGAAGACGTGAGTTGATGAAGGTGATATGTCGCATATTCGGTTTTTTGCTTTTTATTGCGTAGATAAAGGTTATAAGTCGATACCAAATGACTACCGACCTTAGACCATAGATATAAGGCATATTTAAAAAATAAAAAGTTGAAAAAGGTGTTAAGTTCAGTTCAGTTTAAAATAAAAGTAAAACTTTTATCTCGATTTTGATTTACTCAGAATTGGAATTATGTGACTTATCACCTTCATCCACTCATGTCTTGATATATCTAAGCGTCCAGGAACGGAGAAAGAATATAATTTCCTGCGATCGGGCGGCCTATCGTAAGAGGCGACAAAACAAGGTAGGGCACTTGCCCGACTCGATGGCTACCACCCCTAGTCTAAAGTATATCGCCATAACAACCTTGAGTTGTGTTCCAGCATTAGTGACCAGTTTCCAGTCTCCCTTAAGAGAGCAGCAGCGCATTTGTTGCACCTTTGGTGTTGCAAATGTCCATAGGCGATGGTAGCTGCTTTCTATCAAGTGGGCCGTCTGCCTGTCTGCTGAATTCCTAGAATAAAAAAACTAACAAAAAAAGAATTTTCAAATTCAGTTCAGTAGTATCGGAGATTACCATGAACATCCAAACTCAATTTTTATTTATTTATAAATTAAAATATTAGAAAGATTGTTTTTATTATCAGCCTAATTTCATGCCTTCAATTCAAATGATTTTGCCAAGTTTGAATAGGCTATGCCCGTTAGCTCGGCTGCTGCCAGACACAATAAAACAATGCCCCACGGAACAATCGGAAACACTTCCTTCCGTAATCCATTAAATTCATGGCTGTAGATACAGGCATATCTTTGGCAGTTTAACAGGTGGGACTGATGTATTGTTTCCATTTTATAACGCTTTAGTTACATTATTATAACCATAGATGTATATAATACTTATACATTGATTATAATATTTTCTTAAGTTTTCGCGACTTATACACATAATAAAACTACGTTTTAACGGTTTTAAGCGCGGTAATTTATTTTATTTAGTTTTATCCGACGTCTCGGCCGCTTTTCAGTTGCCGTGGTCACGGAAGACAAAGATGACATTTGTCGAACGTGTATTGTCAAAGTTTTTATTCAGCCTACCGCCAACTTGTTCATTTTAATTATTTAGTTTTAATTTTGTTTATGGATATTATTTACTCTATGGGAGCCTAATCTAATTTACCACCGCTTCACAACATGTTGTGGCTTGAGGAGAAGAAGCGGCGCAAGAAACTCTTCAGCAAACATGCCTAGTTCTAAAAAATTTTATATAATATTAAAATGAGTGGAAGGAAAAAATAAAAGAAATTATCAGTCAAGTTGGTTTGTTTCGTTGCACGCAGAAAGAGCTAACAGTGTCTTGAGGTCTGGCAGTTAGTTTTTGCTGGGTTTGGGTCTTAATAGTTTTGATGATTGGATCCCAAACAGGTGGTACCTGCCAACCATCTTCTCTATTGAAATTTGGGTGTTTTTTGATTTCAATAGCCTCACGCATCATTCTTGGTATGAAACGATTCTCTTTCGCGAGGATTTGTGGGTTATCGAATCTGATGTAATGGTTGGGTTTATCCAGCGTGTGTTCACTGATCGCAGACTTCGTAGACCTTGCGTGTTTCATGTCAGCAATGTGTTCTTTTACCCGTGTTTTTATGCTCCTCTTTGTTTGCCCAATGTATGATAAACCACATTCACAATCGAGCTTGTAAACACCTGCATCCTGGAGTGGGATATTGCATTTCACAGGTCTCAAAAATTGGGTTATCTTTTTATGCGGCTTGAAATATGTTTTGATTGAAGCTCGCCTAAGGATGTGACCAATTCTGTCTGTGACTCCCTTGATGTAGGGTAGGGTAACAGGGCACCGCTCAACTGAAGGTGGTTTGGGGCCTTTGTGACGTTGGTGTGGAGTCTTCAGCTGATTGCGTTGTAAGACTCGCTTGACATGCTGAAGCTCTCCAGCCACATGGTTCCCGTCACAGATTTTTTGTGCTCTCTGAAACAAAGATTTGCCCACGGTAGCTAACTGACTAGGATGGTGGTGAGACGAACCAAGCGGCCGAAACGTCGGATAAACCTAAATAAAATAAATTACCGCGCTTAAAACCGTTAAAACGTAGTTTTATTACATTGATTATAACTCTGTCCAATTTAAATATACAGTGTAGAATACTAAAGCTAAGCTGTCTCTGACTTCTTTAGACGAGTTACATCATAATAATGTAAACTGCTTCTGCCTCAGACGGAAAAAATATTTTAGTGGTAAAAGTTTTTAATATATTAATAAAAATTAGTCAAGGCCTTTTGGACTCGCATGAAAGGCAATTAATTTCCATATCCATTGTATTTAGTCCATTTTTTCCAGAGTAATCTGACTTTTTGCAGCTTTTTGAAGTGAAACTTCTTTAGAATCGTTGTGAATTGAAAACTTGATGAAAAGAAAAAAAGCGTCACAAAAAAGCGATATTAAATCATTTAAACACTATGCTCAAACAGAGTTGAAAATATTTTGAAGTTCATAAATCAAATTAAAACTAGATAGTTTAAGAGCCAGTGATCGACTACCTGTATGTATTTGACAAGACCTGAGTTTTTGTACATTGAGGCCCCTTTACCTACCATGCATGGTACGGGGACTCACTAAGCTCTAAGTGGTGGACGCGACGAGCGCTGAGGTAAGACAGGTATCGATTTTTGACGAATTTTAAATCCATTTGACTACGTCTGCCGTTTTGAAATTTGAAAATATAGGCTTATTATTATCGGAAAATATGGCAAACCATTATCGCGCGGTTTTACTTTGTAGCAGACAAATTTGAATATACTAAAAAAAATTTGAAAGTAATTGGCCAGATCTGCCATTGATATATTTGTTTAATATAGTCTTAAAAACTTATATTGATCGCAGCAGACGTCTACTTTGCGTATACACATCAATAAATAATAAAATATTAGCTACTATCCAGTCAGATGTATTTGTTTTCCATTCGCTGTTTTACATAAATATAATTTACTTGCGATTTACTATATCACTGTGTTTACAGAAATTAATATTTTTTATATTCTACAGGGTGGCGCAATAGAACGTGCATATTTAAAATATTGATTAAGAAATAAATACAAAAGGTATAGTTAAAATAAAACTGAGGTATTATTAAGAAATAACTGAAGTTTATTTTTTAAAAATAACATCGTCTAAATGATGACCCTCTCTACGACGACCTCCTCTAATCGCAAATGGAAGTTATTGAAAACTTTCTTCAGTAATGCTAGTGTAATTGCTGTCATTTCACCACGGATATTCTCCTTGAGCTGATCGATGTTTTTCGGATTATTGCTGTAGACTTTGTTCTTGAGGTATCCCCACAAAAGAAAGTCAGGAGGCGTCACGTCTGGACTACGTGGGGGCCATGGGATATCACCTCTTTTCGAAATCAGTCTGCCAGGGAACATCTGTTTCACAACCGCCATGGAGTCATTTGATGTGTGACAGGTAGCTCCGTCTTGTTGAAACCAAGTCCTAGAATTCACTATTCTTGAATTTTCAAGCTCTGGAGCCAAAAAACCTTCCAACATCGCAACATAGCGTTCGGTATTAACAGTGACGTTTTGCCCCCGCGCATTTTCAAAGAAAAACGGTCCAATTATTCCTCTACCAGAGATTGCTGCCCATACTGTCACTTTAGGACTATGCAGTGGTTTCTGGTGCTTGAGTTTGGGATTCTCACTGTTCCAGTAACGACAATTTTGACGGTTTACGAACCCATTGATATGGAAGTGGGCCTCATCTGAGAAAAGGATATTGTCAAAATTGGAAAATCGATTAAGCATTTCATTAGCAAATGCGCGCCTTGCTCCGAAGTCAGACTCTTTCAATTCTTGTGTTAACTGCAGCTTGTAAGGATGCAGATTAAGATCCAAGTTTAAAATTCGTTGCAAACTTCGTCGCGATAAGTGTAAGACAGACGACCTCTTGCGAGTAGACATTTGTGGATCTCCTCGTACAGACTGCATAACTCTCTCAATATTGTCGTCGGTCCTAGATGTTCTTGGACGACCTTTTGCTTGTGGTTTAAACGTTGAACTAGTCTCTTCAAAACGCTGTACCCATATTTTAATTAAATTAGCACTCGGAGCTTAACTAATTTGCCGTAGTCCATATTCAGAACAATATAAACGCCTAGTAACGATGTATGAACGAGAGTTCTCGTAAAATGCGCGCACGCAAAATGCGCGACGCATCCCGTCGAAGTGACTCATAGTGACTAAAACTCCATGAGCCCGCCTACCCAACGATGCAGGCTCCCCCCGCCCTCGCACTTTCTACCCCGCGAAAAAAGATGATGCAATATGCACGTTCTATTGCGCCACCCTGTATATAAATATTTTGGCACTTCCATAGCTATCCGGCATGTAACTGATATGTATACTACATAGAGTATGTAAAAAATATTGTTACATACAAAGTATGCACACCTGCACGTCGTAAAAACGCAATTTCATTGCCTTTTATGATTTAGGAATTGTTTTGTTTACTTTGGGTTTAGAATTTGTAATTCAGAATGACATGTTTTTGTTATCGTACTTGTTTTATGGCTGTCATTATAGTCGAACTAATCCCTATTGTTATCGAATTGCGTCGAAGCTTGCCAAATGTGAACGCGGCCCCTTTGTTCGGTACTATACAGTTTATTATAAAACAATGTCCGGACGGAGGGGTGGGGCAGTCAAGCAACGACTACGATACGAGTAAGACGTGTGTAGTACTTTCTATTAGCGATATAGTGACGGACTTTGTGCGCGTTGATGTGCATTGAATCGTGCAGTGTGAACTGGTTGCATCTAGTTTTATTTGTACCTGTTTTATACGTGTTTGTACAGTTCTAATAAACTATAGTAATTCCTACCGCATTTGTTTTACTTCGAGTCCTGTAGCTTGTAACAATATTTAAAAAATAAAAATGTAATATTAGGTTAGTAGACGGAAACGCTTAATTTGAATAATATTTATTTAATATTTACACTTAATATAACACAAATCACTTCGAAAAATTCAGCTAAATAATAAAGTAAATACGCACATAACATTTTTGACAGCTACTTGTTAACACTTCGCATGATGCGTTTCTATTTTGACATTGCGTCTTATATCTAACATATGTCTGATATGTCGTTTCAAAATATTTACATAAATCGGTTTGTGGCGTATAAAAGCTTGTTAATTGTAAACTTTACGTCTTTACTCTTAAAAGTGCAGCTTCATCTGCGATAGTGTTACAGATTTATGCCATTTCACGTAAATATGACGATGGACTAAAATGCGTTATTCAAGATGCAACAGTATTATTAAAATCAAAATTGAATAAGAAATATTAATAAAATCAATTTTTAAGCTAGACGCTTGCTGGGGAGTTTCTTGCCGCTTTTTCTCCTTAACAGCAATAATACGTTGCAAAGCGATGACTACATGTATGTACTAACATAGAATTGGAAGTAAATTTAAATTTTAACTAACCATATATGTATGACGATAACTATAGATAACGTATATATATATATATATATATATATATATATATATATATATATATATATACACTAATCTGGTTATGCTTTAACGGCGTTAGTTTTTATCGCTTTCATCTAGATGAAGCCTGAATAATGTTAAATATTTAGGCCGTTTTACGCAGATATACGCAGGGTTTAGTGCGTTATCTGAGATGCGACATTGTTAATTACGTTAAATATTGTCAGATAACGTATGTATAACAGGTATAGCACTGAAAGTGCCATTTGCATCAACATATTACGCTATCCAATATACAAGATCTTCTGGTAAAAAAGCTCCGGAAGGACTTCATTAAGTACATCAATACAAATTCAGGCAGGTAAAAACGCTGCACGTATATATTGTATACGTTATCGTAAAATAGATAATAAAATAGTAGTCCAAAATATTTGTTAAGATCTGTATATAAAAACAACAAGATAAAATATATTTAAAAAACTAGAAATAAACATAGATAATAAGATTATTATACCTTAATATATATAATCTTATTATCTATGTTTATTTCTATTATATATATTAAGATATAATAAGATTAAATTTATACGTCTAAAGAACAATGTATTAGCGTGTTAATGTTAAAGAAAGAAATACTAAAGAGATTATGAATACCCTTTTTTCATAAATTATGAAAAGGGCGGAGATGAAAAATGAAAAAAAACCGCATGTATAACGCATGCACTAATGTGGCTATGCGTTAACGGCGTTATACTTTAACGCTTTAAATAAGACACATACGGCCACAGTCTAAGTCTTTAACACTAACGCAAATGTAGCCGCGTCATAAAGGGAACTGGTTAATCTGTAACATCGAGTTTAAGCTCTCAAAATCTTCTGAGATAGAGCGGAGCGGCACAAATATTTGCCGGCCGTTCGGCGCCGCTCTGCGTACCTACTACAAGTTTTATAACTCTTGCATATACGAGTGAATTTTATTTTCTTTACTCTATAAGTGTGTAAATATTTTATTGGTTACTCTAGCCTCGTTTTAACGGTATTTAAATCATAAAGTGTTAAGTAAAAATAAACAGTTCACAGCACATGAGTTGAAACGCACATATTAATACGAAAGAATGTTACATTAATACCGCAGTATGGTTTCCAAATATAAAGTATAGATGTGTTTATTGAGAAACAATCAAACGGTGATCTATATATTAACACGTGAAGCGAAAACTTTGTACCTTTTTACGAAAATTGCGCGGACGGAGGACTATGAAAAATCGCACACTTATAGTTTATATTATAGAGAAGAAGCAACAGTGACTGTCATTTTTTTTGATTATGCATAAAAAATACATTAAATTAATTTAAAAAAAACTATTATACACAGTACCATGTATTTGACACACACACACACGCATATATATATATATGTTGCAGAACGGCCTCGTTCTCACGACATCTTCTTTAGTTATTTCAGGTTAAGTGGGCGTCATCAGGATAAAATGCGAGCATAAAACACAATAGCCACGGTTTATACACTTTTAATTTAGATTTGATCAACATTATGATATAGTTTAGACCGAGCAGCGGGTTCAGGGCACCCGCTCATACTTCTAACTTAAAACACTTTCTTTAAAATACTCTAAGGTCCAACTCGACCTGCTGCCATCAACCCAATGTGCCACAAAAACTCCTCAGTCTACCCAAGTAGATATTACTCAAAGTATAGAGGGCGCGTCTGACCCCGCTCCGCCATATGCTCTGCTCTCATTGGTCGTTTATTTAATTACAATATTCATAACTTTTATTAGGTTAGAACGATTTTGAAGTTATAGAAACATTTAACAAATCTAATTAAATTACATTAAGAATTTTAGAAGTAATTATAATGTAAACAAATGATATTGTGCGTTATACATCCAGTCAACAATACATCGTCATATCGTCATAGTCATAGCTTCCCTCCGACATATATATATATATATATATATATATATATATATATAGTCTTTGACTACAAATTATTTTGGTCGAATTTCGAGCACCGGCGACCACTAGTGTGTATAAATACACCTTAAAATGTGCAGTGTACAAATTTGTGTAAATATAATGCCTATAGATACAATGTTATAAAAGCTATGTATGCTAAGTATATTTCTTTTACAAAAACTAAACTAAAAATGCTGAAAACAATAGTTAATTCGTAATTTAATGAATGGAAAGTCAAAAGCACCTATAATAAACGTGTATTCATGAAGAGATAAATGAATGTAGATGAAGCAAAAGATGACTATGTCCAAATCGTAGCATGCACAAATCCATCGTCTCTGCCTACCCCGATAGAAAACAGGCGTGATAATATGTACACCTTGTTTTTCTTACAAGATAATTTTACTTAACTTATGTTGTTAGATGATTAATATAAAACATCCTATTGTAATACCTAACCTTAGATGTGGCTAAATTGTCTAAGACATTTAAACATAATTAAATGTGTAACTCAATGCAAAAATCCTGTTTGTAAGGTACAAGAATTATCTAAGGAAAAGTAATATACATAAATATATTATGTATGTATGATTTTTGTTACGTATTCAAATACAATTGACGAAGCTTGAAGTATATAAACTTATTGAATTAAGTGCATACTTAATATCATAATGTTGCCAAGTCATCACGACTCTATTATTCAGTGTCATTTTAAACAGTAGCATGTATTAAAATGACGTGTCATAAACGCATCAATTTGTCATTTTACCCGCATCTTACGTTATGGGAGATATTTGGCTGGTAACTTTTGAATTCTTATTCCACTATGCTGTATCTAGGACCCAGTATAATAGGTGGGCGTGAACTAGTTTTTCTCTTTTTCTTTATTACATCACCCTGATGTTGTTGATTTAAAGTTGATTTAAAGAAGTGGTCCCGAATGTCACTGGATCCCTGTATAGGTACCGCATGGTATATGTATCATCCGTATGAATTCCTTAGAATTCTTTAATTAACATATTGATATAATAATGATATGATAGATAATAATATGTTTATTATGTTGAAATAGTTGCATATTATTCACATATCTTGTATAATATGTATATAACTCATTTGTATATATAGTATAGTTATATATTTATTATTTAAATGTAAGTAATCGTACAATCCTTATGTATACCACCTTACCACCACCACTCCTAATCAGCAATATTCTTGCCACGGATTGTCTGGAAAAGATCGCTTTTTAGCGATAAGACCGCCCTTTGTATATATACAATTAGAATAATATTACAATTTTCCGCGAGCGGGCGGTCTGTCGTAAGAGGCGACAAAACAACCCTCGGTCAGGTGAAAGGGTATTTTCCCGACTGGATGGCTACCACTCCTGGTCTAGAGTATGCCGCCATAACAACCTTAAGTTGTGTTCCGGCATCAGTGGCTAGGTTCCAGTCTCCCTTTTAAGAGCAGCAGCGCATTTGTGGCATTATTGGTGTTACAAATGTCTATAAGCGATGTCTATAACCGTTTTCCATTAGGTGAGCGGCCTGCCTGTCCGCAAACTGAACTGAACTCTGCAAAAAAAAGTAAACAATAATATACCAATTATTCCGGATTGTCGCTAGATAAAAATCATCATCATTCGGGATGAAATCCATCCTGTTTTTATTTTCAATCCATTTTTATAACTATTTGTACAATGCATGAAACAGCGAGTTAACAACAACTTGCGATTTTAAAATTGACATTAAAAGTAAGATGTGCTTAATATATACCTGGAGTGACTGCTAGTCTATGTTCTGCTACCGGTCCAGGTCTAAATTTAAACAAAATCAATACGGATTGTTCTCTCCATTCGGTGCACGGCTGCAGACATTTATTAATAGTACATCTATTAGCTATTCTTGGTTTTAAACGAATGCTATCAAGCGAACTAATAAATTAAGTACCTTTTGATATAAGGTTAGTGTGTAGATAAGTTGTGGTAGTGATAATGGCTAACAGACCGCCCCACGCCCGGAAAAGACTGAGAAGTCGCCGGGGGAATAGCTCCCCCGGCATTGGAAGAGGCCCAGTGAGCGGGGCCCACGCCTGCCAGGGGTTGCGGAGCCGGGTAGCCCATTCCCGTAACCCTGGCATAAGGCCCAGGACGGAACACCCAGGGGTTTTAGTGGGTATCCCTAACTGGGGAGTGGCAATAGCGTGGCACCGGTTTTGACCGGGCACGCTAGTGCCACCCCCGATCTGGCGAATCCCACACTATCTCACCGGGTCGCGAGCATCCCCCAGGCTTCTGTGTCTGTCGCGGCTTAGTCCTCAAACGGATTTCCCATGGCCAAAAAAAAAAAAAAAGTGATAATGGCTAGCGCACGCATCCCACACTGAAAGGGCGTGAGTTCGATTCAAGCCGGAACGCATGCACCACTTGGCAGTTTTCGGAAGTAATGTGCATATTGTTACAATTAACACTTTCTACCAACGTGGAAGAGAACAATTTTAAAATTACATTTACGATCTGCATATCGAGATAACCGATGTGTCAAACCAACCGAGCCCAGCAGCGGGACATTTATGGGTTGATATTAGTATATTTTTAATAGTATCATTTTTATTCATTTGATCTAAAAAATATTTTTTAAGTAATCAAATGTCAAGAAACAAAAAATATATGTGTGGCGCCACCTAGTTGTATACGATTTAGTCATAAATAACGTTTTTGCACATGCTTTCTCGGCACAGGCGATCTCTTCCAGAATTATTAATACTAGTATCACAATATTTCTAGAAACTTAACTGAATTGCGTTAATTATTAACTAACTAGGGAATGCCCGCGACTTCGTCCACGCTTGACTTGAATTCCCGCGAGCCCAGCAGCGGGACATTTATGGGTTGATATTAGTATATTTTATATTAATATAAGATACTAGTATAAGATACAAAGCAATTTAATTAGAAAGACACTGTTAGGTTTCGAAAAATCAATCTATAATACGTACGTAGAGAAGTTGAGTTTATTCGGACTATAAGATTTAAGAAATTTCAGATATTTTTTTTGTTCAATTACTAAAGCGTCATAAAAGAACTAGTGAACGGGTTTAAAAGAAACTAGAGACAAAGCTAGTTTATATCCTGGATCAGTTTTTAGTCGTTTCCATGAAATAGGCGTATATAACCAAAATTTAGGACTGTAGTCGCATTTTTGGCACTGCCATTGTAATTTAATATCTTGTCTATTTACCTATTACATTTACATTATGCTTATTTATCTCACATAAATTTTAATAATGAACAAATAGAGTTTTTGAATAACTCTCGCTAATTATATTTATACGACAATAGCTCTTTCTAACCACTTTTGAAGCTGAAAAGGAAATTTTGATGAATAAAATAATAAGAGTAAGATGTAAAATGCTCGATCATGTTTCAAAAGACAAAAGCAAAGAAAACTTTAACTTCCACGGTTTGAAGATAAAACAAAGTTTTGAAGGAAACTTCCTGTACTTTCTAGGACAAGCTAAAAGTTTTGAATTTGAAATTCTCTTAATTATCTTATCTTAGCGTTTTCAACCTAAATGACTTGTAACAAATAGAGTTTTGAATCTTACATATATTCATTCCTTTATAATATAAATGTCATCCCACAAACGACCCACTTCTAGGGATGAGCCTCTTTATTTCAGGTGGAACGGATAATATGCCCGCCACGCTTGCTGTAGGTAGATTGGTGGGTTACACAGACCAGTTATCTTGATGTTACAGGTTTCTTCGCGACGGTTTGGACACTACACTGAGCCGTGTTCACTTCGGTGGGCATCTTTAAAAAATATTATTAATCACATTCAAATATAGCAGGCTACTGAAAAGTGACCGAAACGTCGGAATAATAACAATGAAGTAAGCTACCCCATTTAAAATCGTTAAAACGTAGTTTTATTATGTACGAATACTAGTCGCGAAAACTTGAGAAAATATCAAGTTTACATTTTCATGGCTTAAGTAGTTAGATAACTTGCGGAACTGGCGAGATAAGTCTATATAATAAATAAACCGTACTTATGTATCTTGATCGTGTATCGGTCTCAGGAATTAGGAAAAGATCAAGCAAATTTATACAGTCATCTCGTAAGCTCTACGTAAACCCAGCCGTGATTATTAATAACTCTATAGTGTATTTCCTTATTGGCATTGGCGTAACCGTTTTTCGGCAAATGTTGGATGCGGGCAAGGTTTGTTTGCCCCCGCGATTCTCCCTTCAACCCTGTGAGTTGCGATCCGCCCTCGTCTAGACTGGCAGTCAGACCACGTTAGTTGCTCGCCGGCTTTCGGACGAGTGTTACGTCACACTCCGCCGTCATTGGCGCCAATTTCAAACGTTAGTGTTTATGTATGTAGTGACTTAAAGAAACTAAGTGGATTTTTGTGCAGTGTTTTTAGATACTTTTATGAAGATGGATTATTCTTTTTGTAAGTTATTTTTGAATTGAAAATACTTTAAATATTGCATTAAACTACATCTACAGCATAATGAATTAGATATTTAGACATTAATTGTAATCTATTATTAGTTAGAGTTTAGATCCAATTGACATAACTGATGTTTAATACAAGTCTAGAAATATATTGCCTTTATTGTTAGGTAAATAAATTAAAATGTAAGTGCTTGTTTAGCCATTTCATCTTAATATAGTATTTGGAAATTGTTCTAATAATTAATTTATATTTCAAAATATACAATAATACAAATGCACAATAACTATATATAACGGATTTACGTTGTATCCTGTATAATTATGCAGAGAGGAAGAGAAAAGCGGAAAAATTATATAGAAATATAAAAGTGACATGTTTGTTTCACTGACTTAAAAATAAACCGTTTATCGTAAACTTTTTACTTTCAATAAGGGGTATTAACATGAGATATTTTGTTATTTTTTGTATCTTGATAAATAAAATGGGATACATGGAAGCTAAGCAATGTGTGTATTTATCATCATCGACGTTTCAATTTCTCTGGTGCGCACTTACGAAGTATGGAAGTAGTCTGTTCTCCTTACAAATACAATCTGGGAGTCTAATCTTCTCATGCTCCATCTAAGACCTCGTCATCACTTAACGTCAGGGAGACAGTGTCCAAACGCGAACCCATACATATGTTAGAAATATCTTGAAAACATGTCTTTTGGTTTTCAATACTATCTAATGCAACTTTAAACTCATGTCTCAAGTATTTCTTCGATCACAAAAAAATAGGGACACAAATTTCGAAAAGTACTTAAAAAGGACAAAAACTCGTTTCGAAGACATTTTGCGAGCCTCTCAAGAGTTTGGGAGATGTAAAAAGGACTTCCGGGCGACCCGACCACCACTTAAGAAACTGCTGAGTGCTTTTTGATAAATTACAATCATTTGCCCCAAAATGAGCAGTTGTTAATTGCATTGGTGTTGCACAAAGTTATATGCAACACCAATGTAATGTGTTATATTATGTTTATAGGAACTAGGTTCATACCAAAGGCGATAGAGAGAAAAATGTACTTTAATCATCTATAATATTACAAAATTCTAATCATGCCGTTACTATTTATTAAAGCTATTGAAAAACCACTGGAATAGACTATATAAAGGATAAAAAACACGATGCAATTTTTTTAGTTTTTTTGTCTGTTTATCTGTTTTTTCGGGAATCACATAAAAACTACTGGGCCGATTTCAATGCGCTTCTCGCTGACAGCAAATCTTTAATTACAAATCTGCGCTACTTTTTGTCTTGGGAATCAAGCAGGAATTTTTCTGAGAATGGTTTAAAATGGTCAGATTAAAAAAAAGTCGAATTCCAATGAAATTGTTTTACTGATCGATAACAAATTTAATGTAATAAAATATATGATGTTTTTTATTCCGGGAATCCCGTGGAATTTTCCCAGAAGTGGTTTCCAGTAGTCATTCGGGTGCGTAAGAATTAGCTTATTCCGATACAGTTTCCACTAAAATCATAGCTTACATCCTTTTTTAAATTTTGCGGTACTTTGTGTCAGAATTTCTAGTCAAGCGTAGATGAGGTCGCGGATATATCCTAATATCTAATAGGTATATAAATAATAATAACAGCCTATAATCCTCCCATTGCTGGGTTCAGGTCTTCTACTATAGGGGAACGGACAATATACCCGCCACGCTTGTCCAGGCCGGCTTGGCAGGTTTGAGACATCGGTTATCTCGATGTGCAAGTTTCATAACAATATTTTCCTTTACCGTTGTTAGCACGTTGTAATTGTAACAATTTGCAAATTAGACCAAAAAACTGCCTAAGTGGTGCAGCCGGCCAGGATTCTAATCCGCGCCCTTTGAGTTCGACACGCGTGGGCGAGCCGTTACGCTATCACGACTTATAAAAATAATATATATTATATAAGGATTTTTCAATTTATCATGTATACAAGTGTTCTTGTCCCCCTAACCTGTACCGTCTATTTTATACCCCAATTTCATACTCTCTATCCCATATTAAATTTTGGCAACGTATTGGCATTGTCCCTGGTGATACAAACGTTCACTGATGAAGGTAACCACTTCACGTCAGATAGGCCCACCATCATTTTTCACTATAACATTTGTTTTTAATTTTTTTATTTATATTGAATCTATTTTATATATAGAAAACATATTCGACTGTGGCACAGAAACTTCATGGGCTTATTCGTGCCGCAGAGTCGTATAAAATACATAAAAGTTATGATACACATTGAAATTATTATTGTTATATCAAAAACAAGAACCGAGGCAAGGAATTGTTATTATCATTTAAGTATTTATGTATTTAATGATGACAATTATTTGGTAATAATAAGCGGTTATCTTTATGCATAAATAAACTAAATCAGAACAATATAATATATGGTTCTGATTTAGTTTGTACTCCCAGGTTTGTACATATGAGCCCGATGATCCACTTTCGGAATTATATTAATACAGAATCTTTCTAAATTAAGTATGCCGACTTGTAATTTCTTGTTCAGTTTATTGAACTGAACAAGAAATTACAGTGCACTGAGGCTTAAACTTTGTTAATTTATTGGTACATATTCTAATCCTTCGCTTTAGTTCTTTGGTTAAAAAAATAAGTTAAGTTAACAAATCAAATATTTTATAACTACCAATGTACAGACAAGCGGTAGAAAAATTAAATCAGTAATTAAAAGTAGCTACATTGACTGAGCATTAAGGTGACGTCTCACAAATCTTTTTTACAGCTACACTGTAACTCTGTAGGAGAAAAGCCGGATACATCCGCAGTTACAAATAGATACATTAGTTCTTGTAATCGTACAACCCGATACATTTAGTTGGCAATGCTTTTGCTGCGACGGAAATAGTATTTAAAAAAATTTCCTCTAGTCTTCAGATATGTCTTTTGACATGCATAAAGTTGATGTTACGTTGAAAAATAAATAAATAATAGTACTGTAACGTTTTCCTTGGTGGGGAGGATTTTGGAAAACACCTTACACAATAATCTTTTTTTGGAAATATACCATTTTATATGTTTTTATTTAACCACAAGAAAGATTTGTGGATCCTTTGTGAATTTTAATAAAATATTATAGGGACACATGGTTTGCACTGACTTGCATATGAACGAGTAGAAAGATGAACACGTTAGAGCAATCCAAAGTCTGGAGGATCGAGAGGATCCATATGAATGGTGCTCTAAAGTCCAGTGGACGCGCTCGGGTTAGACAGTGGAATTGATGCGGCGCATACGCATCGCTGTGCCCGGAGTGTGTTGGAACTTTTTAGAATGTGATTTTCAAAATTTAAATTTATTTAGATGATGTCTTTGTTTGTTTATGTCACCTGTGAAAAATTTCTGTGTTTCGCTTCTAAAAACATTATATCAAATACAATATAATGTTTTTAGAAGCGAATTTGATTTATTTAAGTTTTCGCTAATAGATTTATATTGCATTAAATAATCCACAAGACTACTTACATTAAATTATACAATTTGTGGAGAGCTAGGTAAGCTAGCGTGCTAAAATTCGGCGATGTAAAGGCAGTTAGGCATTTAGTGATCCAATCTAGTGCGATCGTATGGGCTCTGCCATGCTTACTCATCTAGTGCACTAGCTAGCGCACCAGATTAGGCTTTCTTCACATTGGATAATATAATGCCCGCTTTAATAAAAGGACTATGGCTACTTAATTACATAAGGGGTATTAATAATTTGTATCGAAAATTGTATTTAACATTTAATATTATGTGGTAAGATTCATTACTCGAGAAAAATATTCTTTTATATGAATTTAAGACAAAAAGTATTACTACTACTGGGTTGAAGCTGCCACAGCTGAGGACGTTTTTTTCCCACCAATGCGTAGAAACTAATCTACCTATTCTAAATTTAAGTCTGATTTCAAAATAAATTCTAGTGTAAATTGGATATGTATATAAGAAGCCATTTTTGGAGTTGTTGTTTGTTGTCAATAGGCTCCACAATGTATCAACGGATTTCGAAAACAGCAAATTTTATTATAAAAAATGCATGATATCGCCATGATAAATTCCAATCTAATTTTCGCAAATTATGTGATGTGTGCAGGAAGCTAATCTTAAAATAATATAAATATAACAAAAATCACCTAAGCGTTGATTTTGGACTGGATTTAAAGTTTATATCTAGATTATTGTAATGAGCGTTGTTGTTTTACTTTTATCCGTGCAGGAACGGAGAAAGAATACAAATTCCTGCGGCCGGGCAGCCTGTCGTAAGAGGCGACAAAACAACCCACAGCCAGGTGGTAGGGCATTTGCCCGACTGGATGGCTACCACCCCTGGTCTAAAGTATGTCGCCATAACAACCCTTAGTTGTGTTCCGGCATTAGTGACCAGGCTCCAGTCTCCTTCAAGAGAGCAGCAGCGCATTAGTAGTACCTTTGGTGTTACAAATGTCTATAGGCGATGGTAACCGCTATCCATCAAGTGGGCCGTCTGCCTGTCTGCTGAACTCCTGCAATAAAAAAAAAAAAAAAAAAACTAAATCTCATATATCCTTATCCTTTTGCAAGAACTTAAGACTTATTTTTCAATATTATTGTATGGATATTTAATCAATTAAATTGTTTTGGGAACGTTTTTGGCAGTAAAACTTTGTGATAAATATTCTAAATGTAAAGTTTTGAAATATAATATTTTCCTAACATTAAAAAAGGCATTTTTTTAAATCAATAGACTACTTTATTCTAACGTGACTTTTCAAACATAACTGTATGTTTAATATTAATATAACACAGGGGACATGTCATTATTATTCTATTTTAAACAAACATTGGGAACAACAACAGGCAACGGGTAATGCCTTAGATCCTGTCACTTAATACAGCGAGAGCTACACAGTACAATATAGTAGTACAAAACTGTTCGAATTATGTTTGATTAACCAAACTTACTAGAATTACTCATTAGTTTGAGTAAGGTACGTAGCGGTTTAAGTTCGGTAAGATTACACACAAACTTTGATAGGTAAATATTCTAAGCAAATGTGCTTATGTGAGTTGCCTATAAGAACTTCAAGTATTAAACTGTTTTAGTTTTGTCCAAAGAGTAAAATTCGGTCTTGGAAGTCCACGGACATGGATGGTAAAAGTACGAAGAAAGTAAAAGTTTATTTTTTGCCATTTGGTTACAATACTGTTAACAAATTTGTCATCGCAAATAATAATCGATATCCTAAAAACAAGATACAAATAGATTAACCAGCTTTAGTTGAAAAAAAAAATCAAATTATATCAGTTTAGCATTTTATCACTTTGGAATTGAATAACATCTCGCCAATTATCGAATTAAATACAAAAATACTGCAAAACAAATAACTACAAAACATTTTTATAAATACCACGCACGCCGATCTAGGTTTAACAAAAAACATCTTTCCTTGCAACTAGCTCCATTTTTTTCGTGTCTTCAGTCATAGATGATACAATATATATAAAAACTTCAGTATAACGAAAATATACTTTTACTGGTCTAGTTTCACTTTTCATGCTTTATATTTCCACTTAGTACGTCTTCAGTTTTATGTGGCGATACAGATGGATTGAATTTTTACTATACATAATTAAACCAATGTCTTTAGGGCCCTTTTCACTATTCCTATTTAATGGAAAGAAAGAAAACTTTATTTGCAAAAATAGCGACGTAATTACATGGCTAATTAATTGTATTCTAGTATATACATCTACATGAAATAATTGGCAATCTGCACCGCCTATTTCATTATGTTAGGTTGCCTGGAAGACATTGGTTTTAATGATAAGGCAGGACACGTATTGTTTTTATCATGACAATATTATAATCGTGTATTTATGTAACTTGGTGAGAAATAAATATCTATCTATTTAATTTATGAGTTTTATGAATATGTCAAGGTAATTCTTCCCACTGCGTTTACAAATAGTTCATGTACTGTGACAGTGGCAGAGGTCATCGGTTACAAAACGGATGCATCTCATACAAAGCTATGCCCGTGGTAAAATAGTATTCGTGGGTACAAGTTTTACATACAATATACAAATATGCGCATATTTACAACACAAGACTGCCATCCCACTTAGCCGCCGACTCACTTAGGAGATCTGCCATTTGCAAAATGAACGGGAAACCGCAAAAAGCTTAAGTAACCGTAACTTATAAAATAAATATTTATAAGCCACACATGGTGTTGTAAATTTTTAATTTGCATAATTTTCTTTTAGTCATCTTGGGGGTATATAAGGTTAATAATTATGATTTAATTTAATATATATAGGATCGTTTAAAATTGGGGGGATCGGGGTCAAACTTTTACATATGTATGATAAAATAAATGTAACCCATTGTTTTCATTGCTTTTTCATCTATAATCTATATGCAATGCAATTTTACCTACGAAATTGATCGTTCCGTCAGACACGCACACTGTCGCAATGTGCATGTAAACATTCAACCACGAGTAAAGTCCACTCGCCTACGTGTATTGCAAGAACTATGTTTGCTATATGCTATAGGTGCACATTTTATTTGTTTCCCTACGTTCAATTTGTTGTCCCTTACTATTCATACACACGACACACTCGCTATACGTACCACATTCATTACAATTACTTTCAGCAAAATTATGAAACTTGCCGTCGGTACTGAGTATGCTCCTCACAAGTGCTTAACTATTTCATAGTAGCTGACTCGTGCCCATTTCGTTGGGCGTCATTAAAAGATATCCACGTATGCACGCAAGGCAAATATAGCCAATATTACTCAGGAATAATGTAATGCAATAGTCGCGAAATAATTTTCAAAATAGATTCAGCAGTTAATGAGATTATTTTCTATAAACAAACAAAATCGTATATATAAACAAGGCGTAAATTAGTCTCATGAGATAAGTATGTTACGCACTTATCCACCTAAAGTGTGACTTTAAGTGTCCAATTTACGCAAATAAAACGATATAAAACTTTTTTTAAATAAGGTTTATGAAGACTTAGCACAACCAAATGAAATTCTTATGGTTATTTTATTAGGTCTTCAAAGCTATAAAACCACGGGCTTATCGTCGATTGACATCTAATCCTCATCGATCGAATCGAACAGCTTTGAATTTCACAGTCACGAAATCCGATATACCACCTTAAAAGTTAACTCCGAAACAAATAGATCAATTGAACAATCCTGGTTTGAAGGATTTCAACTTTCGAAGAGGTCACATAATTATTCCCCCACTTCGCTATCTAACGCGCTCTACTCTTTAAAAGCCTATTCTTGTTACAAAGATAAAGCAAAGATATCTTGTGACCTCAGTATATCTTTAGCTTCAGGATAACAGAAACAATGAATTTAAATTTTGGATGCAAGCCGACCGCCAAGGATCATAAATAAACCCCTTATCGAATAGGTAATTGGTAATGTGGGCGACCGCTTCCAAAACACACGGGCCGAGGCGCTATCGAATACGTGACTGTAAATTAAATTACATATACTCTATCAAGTCTACAATTGGAAAGGACAAACACATACAACTGTGGAACTCTCGCATTTCCTTCAAACTATTCTCGTACAAGGGGCCCAATTCTATTATTTCAATATCTAGGCGTCGCTCACATATTCAAAGTACGATTTAATTACGATAGCTATAGATATTTTTATCCGTGCAAGAACGGAGAAAAAATACCAATTTCCTGCGGCCAGGCGGCCTGTATTAAGAGGCGACAAAACAACTCATAGCCAGGTGGTAGGGCATTTGCCCGACTGGATGGCTACCACCCCTGGTCTAAGGGATGTCGCCATAACAACCTTAAGTTGTGTTCCGGTGTTAGTGACTAGGTTCCAGTCTCCTTTAAGAGAGTAGCAGCGCATTTGTAGTACCATTTGTGTGTTGATGTTGCAAACTCCCGCAATAAAAGAAGTGTCAAAATGAAATTCTACTAAATCCACAATATCTTCTCGATATTGCCACGAAAGAATAATTTCTGTAAAAAATTGGTATTACCAGCAGTATAAATGGCGTTAGCTGAAATTAATGTTAAAAAACTAACAAAAATTGTAAATATTTATTTCGCGAGTTATCGTTTATAAAGAGTGTCGTGCCACGAGCATTGCATTAGATGACAGAATACTGAAAGCAGTGAAACCTACAATTGACACGATAGTGTCCGGTGATTTTGATTAGATTAGTAATAGTAGAATTAGGCCCCTGTTTGTACGTCTAACTTTGTTACAACAACCTTATCAGTGAGAAGACAAATAATAAATCAAAATGCTACTTCAGGAGTTCTTTTTGTATATCTAAGATAACCATGTCTACAAAAATATTATAAACTTTTATGGCAGCAGAACACCCAACTTGCAGGGAACAAGAAACACGGAAGTTGGGCACGTTAACAGTTTAAACGTTAATAAGAACGAAACCATTTTGCACGCAAACGGTGTTCGTGCATAATTCTAACTACCGGTCTTGCCGAAACAAGCACAAGTGTGATTATTTCTTTGCATATATGTAAGGATATTAAATTCATTTGCTCTTCCAAAAAAATACTCGAAAATAAAATTGATACTCCTAGCCTTCGTCTCTCTCATCATCATTAAATTAACCAACTATTATTTTTAATTATAATAGATACGTGTATACAGAAAATTTATACATACAAGTACAAACCCTATTTGTTTGTATAATTTGTAATATGCATTTTTGGTTATTTATTTTATTATTCGCTCTGTTGTTCGTGCCTACCCCGCAAGGGACCTGGCGTGAAGTTATGTATGTATGTATGTATTTTATTATTAAATAAAAAAATAACCCTGTTACAAATATATTTATTTCATTTAATTAAATCAAAATACACAGGTAACAACTATGCACAGTCAGGTAGTATGTACATGAAGCGTGAGTATTTAATTATTGTCTCTCATTTCACAGATAATTAAATAATAAGTTTGCGTCTCTGAATAGTTTTGCATTTTAACCTTTTACAAACGTTTTTTACAAACATATGTACAAATATTAATAAAGGCTTATTATGAAAAAAATATTCCTGATGAAACCCTCGAGTGACAGCGGGTCCTAAATCCGCCATCAAGTCTATCAAAATCGAATAAAGTACAATTTCCCCCATTACCGCCCTTCATATCTTCCGTCATTTTACGTATCGCTTCCGAGCCCAAAAGAGGGTAAGATGTAAAGATGAAAATAATAAATCCACATCGTATATGCACGGTTGGAGCGAATGAAAAAATTCTTCAGAAATATTATATTTTGGCCGTGAAATTCGCTTGCCGGCGCGTGTAGTGATCCATCAACAATTAAATGTTCGGTTGTTGGCGATACATTATCAGTGGCATTGCGAACACTCCCTGATTGATGGTACTGGTACCATGAAACCAATGCCAGTTCCCGGTCCATTGGCTCCCACTCTACAGAGACTAATGTCAGAGTGACCGATCACCTCAGCTTCCTTTGATATTCAATTCATAGCGGTGTCGATTCTATTGTTGTTCAGTTTATCCCTGTTTTATCTAATGATACATTTAGCTTATTTTAGTATTGTAATGCGTCATGTATCTTATGAAAACAATAAGTAGGGAAAATTATTAATTAAAAAATATTTGTGTCATTACAGCGTAATATCTAAGTTAACCATATTGAATTTGACTTTCATTTTATTGTATAGTGTGTACATAATTTATTTTAAGACTACCATTTTAATTAAGTTATATATTTGTAATTATCTTAATCTGTAATATAAATGCCTTTATATTTTTCGTTTGTAGAATTTTAATTATATTGCCGTAGACGCATTTATGGACTCATTATAGAAATCTATATTATTTGTGATTCCATAATCTAAGATCTGTAAACTTATACACAAAATAAGGGTTCAAATTATAAATCATCAAAATTAAAAAGTAATTTTGAGTGTTTTGAAGCACAATACCGATATTCCAAGTTTTTAAACAATATCATAAGTTTATTAATTAATTACAATGTATTTGTAAATATTAATTTTGAATATAATTTACCAATTAATCATGCTGTAAACTTAGCTACTGCAAAGTTGTTTGTATTTAATACTAAAATGAATTCACCCATTATGCTTTAAGCATCGCATTAACCTATATACTATCTAAATGAGCAGCGTTAATCTCACAGCCACAAATTCGAGCTTAATTATTTCATCCGCTGCATAATGGCTTAAACAAAAGACTGCGTGCATTCTATGCAAGTATTGAAAATGACTTCTATTGTTGTTGGGATAACAAGGAAAAATCCACGATTCTTCCGGTTGAGCTCCTGCTTTTCATTGTTGAGCCTTTCTTATTTCAATTTACGCATCTTCCATAGCATGACTAATGCATTTATCATTAATGTTTGAGAAATTTATTTTACCCCCCTGTAAACAGTTTATTGAAGGCGTTTCTAATGGAAATCAGGACGTATCTTGCGATGTCTTTTTGATTCAAAGCAGAACGGTTGATTTGTAGATATTTAGCGCGAAGGTTTAGGGTCGACCGTTCCCATGGTATTGGGGTGTTACGCTATTTTAGTGTGTCGTCGTTGGGTAATTTACGAGCATGCAATGCACACAAGTATGCCTGCTTTTAGGGTGATGGCTTGGAATAACCATTTCTCGTATATTTATGTTGTTTGAAAAATGATAAGAGGTGGAAAGATTGCGTTGATTTTAACATACGGATGCCTAAATTAACTTTATTACCTTTATTACAAAGGCATAAATTTCCATAATAATACGCTGGATATGATAGCGATCAAAATATTAATTTAAATAGCCGTATTTAGCTTTGTCGGTGGTATAACGCTTAAGGCGAGGATCTAATGTAAAAGTTATTGAAGGAGCTAAATTAATAGTTTAGTTTTAGCATCAAAGCATTTAAAGATAATGGAGCGTAATAAAGTCAAAATAGTTTTAAACAAGAATGTATATGTAAAGTGTCAAGTATTTAACGACTAAACAAGACTATTCGATCGGTGAACTGTTGGACCAATTTGTACAAGAATTATTTGTCAAGATTGTTCATTCCGAAAATTGTTTCCAGATTTAGATCTGAAGGGGTATGCAGTAGAAGCGCCTCTGGTGTTACGATTTGGAACAATGTCGACTTGTGTAGATATAGATATCATATAGAGCGGACTGATTTAAATAGGTTTCTTATTTAAACATTAATACAATTCAAGTACAGTACAAATAATTTCCGAAACTTGTTAGAAGCGTAACTTTTCATTTATTATTTTTGACACTTTATAAATAAATAGATTGCTTATGATTTGAAAGCTGGCTTATAATATTATGCTTTTGCATATCTCTAAAATATGTTAAAAAAAAAAGTCTGCATAGGAAGTCTTTTCTAAATTCTAATGGGATTCAGTATAAACAGTCTAGAGAACCATTGCGTAGTTAAGCTATAATTGTTAATAATTTATAGACTTATATTGCATCAACGTAATAAAACAAAGTGTAAGGAAAATAATTGCACATCATTGTGTTACTTTCATATTATACCGAAACTTTATATATTTTATAGCATCGCCCAATGTCACGGAAAAAGCAATGAGGTGTAAGCGACGCGCAGCTGCCAGCATTATGCTTGGTAATGACACTGTTGCAGGCATCTCGCTAGATTTTGCTTATATTATTTATATCAATATAATTTTTAGTTATTCGTTTGTATATTTGTGCCATTTGGAGTTGTGACACTAGAGGTCCGTGGGGCTCATCTGCAAAGAATTTTTACAAAGAAATTTGCAGGAAAACCTTCAATGCCGCCAGAAGGCTAGTTTATACTTCTCACAGCAAATTAATATTGGCATCCAGCGTGGCAATCGCTTTGACAGCGATGTAGTAATTGGCTTCGGATTTCATTTTAAGTTTAGTTGAATTAAAACGCATAATTTGGTTATGGTTGTAATAGTGAGGTGATCTGAATTTAAAGCGTTTTATATTAATAATAACATGAATTACGTTCATTACCATGGTAAATAAAATAACGAATGTTAAATAATAATAACAGACCACAAGTGTCCCACTGCTGGGCTCGGGGCTCCCACTGTAGGGAAAGTATATCCGCTACATTTGTCCAAGGCGGCTTGGCAGGTATGACACATCGGTTATTTTAATGTGCCGGTTTCATCGCGATGTTTTACTTCATCGTTGTTAGCACGCAGTAGTTGTTAAATTATGCACATTAGGTCAGAAAACTGCCTAAGTGGTGCATGAGTTTAGGCCAGGAAATAGGGTTAAAGTTATTAATAGTATGGGCTTCCATAAAATTTAAAGAATTTTATATTATAAATACATATTTTATTAAAATCACTTTTAATTGTTATTTAATTTCTTTACTCGCTTTAAAATATGCTTCCTTTACATGTCTAAACATAGTTACATCTGCGGATATACCTCCGGGAATAGAATACTAAAGTTGAGTATATAAATTAGCTGTCAGGACGCTAATCGCTCCGACAGGCCGCGATGAAACTTTAGAATCCATCAGTGGTTGTCTAAAAGGCCAACGTGTGTATCCAAAATAGCTGCGCAATAATGGCAGTAATTTATTTGTTACTCTTTTAGTTCGTTACAGATAATAGCCTGCGTCGAAAAATTGCACGTTTACAATATACAAACAAGTTGATTGATTTGGCAGCCATAGTTGCCTTACGCTATGACTTTCTTTAAAGTACTTGTTTTTTTAATTTAGTTAATATTGTATGTCTTTTACAAACATGTCTTTATGTGATTTACTGAATTAGTTAAGCAAGTTAGACATGAATTTACAAATTCAAAAATAATCTAGAAGTCATTACTCGTAGGAACAAAATATAAGTCGAAATTTTAACCCGACCTTAGCATAAGAGAATTAGTACGTCTTTTACTGACGTCGAAGACGGACTTTTCTTATGGTAAACTAAAAAGTAAAACTTCAGTAAAAATTGAGATTACACAAATCAAATATTCTTATTTAGATAAAAATAATATAGTATTTTTTTATTACGTTTAGTTCCTTTACCAATGTCTTCCTACATGTCAGTATGTGATAGCTTTAACAATTGCTTAAGCAGTGTTCTTTTCCAGACTTCTAGCCTATGCCATTAGAATGAAACACATTTACGTTAACCTGAGTCATTATGACTTTCCTACATTCAAAAAAATATTATAAAATGACTCATAGTCTATAGCTAAAACCATCTAAAACGAAATCCCCTCGTTACTTTTAACTAACGTATCTTAGCTGTTTGCTCAAAGTTTTCGTTGCCTCACAAATTATTTTACTAATCCCAAATCGATTTCGGCGGATTAACTAGGTAGGACAATTTGTTTACCTATAAGCTTAGGACTATAAGAGCAAAAGAATGGTCGATATTGCGTTGGATTACCCTTATTTAGTGGTCGAGTAAATAAACGTTTGGAAATAGATATTTTTCATTACAGTACAGATCTATATGGTAAGATAATGTGCCAGTTATTTTAATACACACAGACATAACTTTATCCAAAGACATGAAATATATAATAGGCGCGCAAAAGATTTGCTGACAGCTACATATTATTATTTTATTGTGTTACTTACTGTTATTGTATAAACTTATGTAAATTATTTACAATAGTAAATTACAACAATAAATTTGTTGCAACAACTATTAATGAAACCATTTTAATTTTATTTAAGAAACACATAGTTTCTCTTGCCGTTACCTATCACTCTCCCTAACTAGGGTTCGAAATCGTAAACTAGGCCGTTTTTCTGGTTGAATGATGATAAGTTAACCAAGTAAAGTTGGTAAAAAAGAACTTTGCCTCATTGTATTTAAATTACGAGAAAGTTCGTTCCAGCAATTAATTTGGCGAAAGTCAGCGGAAACTTCACGCGAATTATTGGATGTCCCCTCGTCCCAGATTCACACGGTTCTAAAGAAAAATGGGCGGTTTCGGCTACCAAGTACAATAGCGCACAATTACGTCTGCCCGTCTGCCGGGCGTAATGAGCACCAATGAGATAGCGATAAAATTTCGCCTCACAATACGGCCATAATTAGAATTAACTGTCTCATTCCAGCCCACATCCGATGGCCATCTCTATTTTGCCCATTCCGTCCGAATGACGCTGGCCAGACTACCCAGATTTATTTTATGGTTATCGTCCGTTGTAACATTGTTACGTAATAAGCAAGATATTGATAAAACTTTACTAACTAGATTATTATGTTTACTAAGAGTTATTGATATCATAACTTTACAGGTTATAAACTTAATATTTTCTTAAGTTTTCGCGACTTGTATACATAAGTAAACTACGTTTTAACGGTTTTCAGCTTGGTAATTTATTTGATTTTGGCTATTTCGACGTTTCGGCCGCTTTTCAGTGGCCGTGGTCACGGATGACAAAGATGACAATTGTCCAACGAGTATTGTTAAAGTTTTATTTAGCCTACCGTCAACTTGCACGGCCACTGAAAAGCGGCCGAAACCTCGGAATAACCAAAATCAAGTTATAAACTTTTTACCGATAATATAAATGTTCTACAGGGGAAAAAACAGAAATTGATACTTCTACAGACTTAGGGCCACTTGCATAAGGTAGTTTAAAATTTATTTAAGGAACACAACACGTATTTAACACCCTAAAACAATTAGCGTCTTGCAGAACGCAAAATATGCCGATAAATATATTAAAAGAACTGTCATATATTTTGTAAATACGTATTTAGGCAGTTTAATATGAGTGAGTAATTTTATTCAAAGGCGATCGTTATGCAAACGGGCCTAAGATATTTTAGGATGATATTTGATAGTTGTTTTTTGTCTTTCATTTACATTATTGATTATGCAGTGTAATTGAACACCGTCATCTTCTTTCAGTGCTGTGCCTTTCAAACAAATTGTTTCAATTTGATTAGTCAATCTAATATTAGTAGTATAATAGAGGCTTGTAATATAAAAATAAAACTACTAAATGAATTATATTATTTATATGCTTACTAATATCAAAGTTAATATATCTCTGTTTGTTTGTACTTTTCGTTTTTGGGCTAGAAACGTTATAATGCGAATACTTGTAAAACACACAACAACAACAGAAATTGCATAACTAAGCTAAAACAACAATTGACATTATAACTATTTTGTATACATGTAAGTACCATATACATAAATTCTGTATGACCATAAGATGAGTGAATATAATAAATACTTCATTATGTAGGATACGTATCTGTCCTACATACTACATCCTACAATCTTATCCACATGAAAAGCTATTATATATGTGTAAAAGCGGGTCTGGAATTCATTGTTCTAACCTGAAAAAAATAGGTCTCGATTGCAGCGTCACCTACTAGGTCCTATTGTGAAACTATACCATTCTTGAATCCACTTGAACACACACAAAAAAACATCAAGATCGATCCAGGGCAGTAGCTGTTCAGTGACATACACACTCACATTAGAATTTTACATATGTATGTATGAAGGTAGATAGAATAAAAGCAAACCCCAATTACAGTTTGTTTACAAATATAAAATACAAACCAGTTGGGCTTTGAATTATATTATTAGCACGCTATCATAATTATATTACGAATGAAGCACTCATAAAAGTTTATCGTTCTAAATTATTAACTTTTATATTCCTAGTACAATGAATTAAAGTCAACGAATTAAAGATAATTAATGAATTATTCGCAGTAATCATGTCAACAAGTTTACTCTTTATAATTTATAGTGTTTATATATAGTATAATATACTAACTGTGCCCTGTCACTTCCTTCAAGCGGAGTTTGGATTTATTTTCATTTATTCTAAACTCAGCAAGGTATTAAAATCAAACCTACACAAATATTAAGTTACGAATCGTTTTTTAATCCCTGTGAATTTTCATTCAAATCTAGGGACCGCTTTGTGGACCTATTTGTGACAAACTTTCAGAAAGATGAGAAACGAAAATTCTATTCGATTCGGCATAAAAAAAGCAAAAAAGAGATATGTTTCTATTACTAAAACATAAGCCCTAAATTCTACTAGAAAATCGCGTGTGTGTGTACCCCTAGTGTTATAATCAGTTAACTACTGTTGTTTCCTAAGTTCGGTTCAACTCGGCATAGAAGTTTTTAGTTTTATTGCAGGAGATCCGCAAACAGCCAATATAACTAATATTTCTGCCAAATTATATTTATTTGGACCAATCATTATCTGATAAAAATAACTGTCAATAAATCACAATTGGGCTGATGGACAGACAGACGGAAATGCCTATTGTATAAGGGTTCCGCTTTTACCAAAAGAAATAAAAAAAAACAGAACGAAATCTTAAAACCGATAACAATTCAAAATAAAATTTCATCATGGATGGAAAAAAAGGAACTAAAACGAAGTGGTAGAAAATAGAAAAATAACCATCCAATACTTGGCGTTGTTAACAGAAAACATCTGCTGTTTTCATCGAACAAATACCTTTAACAAACACAACTTGTGTGAAGAGCTCGTAAGAAGTTTTTGTTGAGCCAATTAATGCGATACAGTTTCCTTGCGAGCGTTTGTTATTGAAATTCACGGATTGCCACTCAGACGGCCCTCCATTTAGAGGATTTAGTCGGAATTAAGAGAGGAACTTCGGGAACAGTACGTTTATTGTATTCAGTTTTTGGGAACAATACACTATTGTGCCATAGAACCTAGCCCTTAATGTAGCGGCATTCTGTTTATGACTGTGATTCATAAAGTCTCCAATTTCATATTCCGGTAACGTCGTTTTGTTTTGAATTGGGCAAGACTTTATGTTATACGTTTATACTGGTATGTATAAATATAAGTACATACGAGCATATTATGTATACAGAATATATAGAAATTTCTTACATAATAATAGCCCATAAACGTCCCACTGCTGGACTGGAGCCGCCCAATTAAAAATAAATTGCGAGTATATATACAAAATTGTAACTATATATAGATGAGGTAAGAAAATTTCCTAAGTGAAGGATGTTTCCTAGCCAGGAGTCCAAGGCCCTTTGAGTTTAAGACGCGAGTGCTCTACCCACTAAGCTATTAGTCTTGTACATATTTGTTAGGTAGGAATAATGAACAAATAATAAAATTCTTATCTGTGCATTTGTACCCACTATCTCAGCAGCTACTAGGACGACTTAAAATCCTATTACATTATACCTTTCTTGATTGGCGCCGTGTGTGTTACACTTTATTAAAGATATTGGTACTTTATATTATAGCCAGCATTGATGTAACAATATTGATACATGAATGATAGCCAGATACAAACAGCCATTCCGTGTTGCTTACAAGTAAAATTCTATCTAGAGCAACTTATAAGTACGAGAAGATGCTTGACTTGCACATCTTCCTTCACAAAAGCTTTACATGACCTGTATATTAAAAAATATATTTATAGGTCTGTCATTTGAGAATAAAGAAACTGCGGGACGTACTATGCTCAAAAATAATATTATATATATTTATATTAGTTTTATAAAAGTATATGTCGTACACGGGGAATAAAATATGTTACCAGAATCGAAGAGTACGAAAGGAAAAATACATATTTTGCCGACCCCAAAGGATTAGAAAACGATGAAATAAGAGACAACTTCAGTAAACGTACAGTAATCTCTTCTATGCTACCCAATGTATATATATTTACAGTAGCTCGATTAAGTCTATCATAGAAGTAGTATAACTAGTAATATAGTGTTATTCCCATTGGAAATAATGTTATCGTGAAAACAAACACTAAAATGCAAATGCTCGTAATTAGTGATGTCGTAAATATTATTGTGTCGATTGCGGTAATAAATAACGTAATGGAATCTCTAAGCCGAATTCATAAAACGTTGTGAAACCGGAGATCTAAATTTTAACGCCCGACATGGTTACGATTTGAAATATATTTTTAACTGGATTAAACGAAATTGACGTATTGGTGATACACATACATTTTGAAATGTACGCGTTTTAAGCCACAAATGCACTATACGGATAGCTGCAGTTCGGTTAATCGGACGGCTGACCGTAGTATACGGTTGTGTACGACTAGCCGGATTACGGTAAACGAATCGCAACCGCAACATGCGGTTTAGTATCGGCCGTACACTGAATTGCAGTAGATACATTTAGCAAGGTTTTTTGGTTAATTCAGGAGAAATCTTGTCTTGTCTTGTGACACACACACATGTGTCTTGGATACAGGGAAGACCAAAAGTGCCGCCTAGTGCCGCACGCTTCGTGAGCGTGTGGGACTCTTGCACCAAACGGCAAATGGGATCTACTCCAATAAAGGAGGAGGGCTAAAAAACTACCCACTAAACCAACCTGGGTCCTTATGAGAGCATATGTCTAGAATCTCAGGGAGTTATAAAGTAGTCAAACTCTTCCAACATCCTAGGCGCGCTTTGGTACCAAGCCCCGGAAAGCAGGGCCGTACCACTTTGTACAGTAGGCATAGCAGCGCTTTGACCAAACCAGCAGCAGCCGCGATGTAGTGCCTATAAAAATCAGTTTTGCATGCTTGCACAAATATTTTATTTATCTATGCCCATATACCTAACTTGAGAAATAATGGGTTGACAATAAAATATCTCTAACCAAGATTATCTCTCGAGGCGAAAGGTAAGATGTATATTATATATTTATATTTTCCACAGGTGCTCTACACCCACAATCATATTTTTATTCATATCAGAAAAATACAGATCATGACATTATTAATGCCTTTTTTATGTTTAGTCATATGCACCTCATTTTATGCATCACTACAAAACTCTTTTATTCATATAAATTCATGGGCTTTCCGGAAAATCATACATCTTTAACTGCTATCAAACAAGGGAGATCTTGTTACAATTCGAAAGACCCATATATCACGAAACAGTTAATATTGTTGTAAACCGATACTAATCCTTTGCAGGTGTCTTATTACCCCTTTAAATTTGATTGATTGTTTGCGCCATTATATTTGTTCACGCCGAAGTAAGACGTCATAAAACCTTCTTTCCTCTATTGGTATTTCATGTGATTTCTTGGAAGCTATTAAGCTGACCATTTAACGATTTCAAGAACCAGTGGGCGACATGTTGCTAGGAAGCCATGTCTATTTTACAACTGGATGAGGGTCGGTGAACCGGGTAATGCGCCAGTGGTGTTCTGACTGCGAACGAGGCATTACCTTCGTCCTACTACTTTCCTTACCACTTTCGGTGCGAGTATGTTATATTGCCTTAAGCAAGGCAATGTAACATATAACGACGGACTTTGCGCGATTTATGTGACAACGGTTTTCTGCCGTACAGTTCAGTTTTGTTGTACTTGGCTATACTTGTAAGAATTGTGAATTTGTGGTACTTTTAATTAACTTTGTGATAATTTCAACAGCATTTTCGAATTAATTCCTAAAAATCCCATACAAATTCGTAACAATATTTTCCGGTTAGACACACATTTTTTACCTAAAATTATTTAGTTAATTTTTAAATAATGGGGTAGTGGAATGTGAATACATTGAACTAATTTCTATAAACGTACATAGAACATCTCAGCCTCATAGATTTCGTTTAATTATACCTACTTATGACATCATAAGTAGGTAAAAGTAATAGAAGTCAAGTAGCGCATTCATTTAAATTATTGTTTGAAAAGGAATTAAAATTATTTCTTTCTTGACCTTTTAAGAGTGAGATGATAAGGTGTGAATTTAATCGAACATGTGTAGGCTCTGCTATTTTAAATATGTTATTGAAATAAAACGCCCACTATAAAACATTACTTTTTAAGTTCGCTCAATATTCTTGAAACCTATAAAGCTTTTGAAAATTTTAATATATTATACATAGAACTTGAATGCCGACTGATATCTAACCACATATTTTATTAGTCTCTTATCCACGCTCAAATATCGTAACCGTAACTCAGCTTATGGTAATTAGCCTAATAAATATCGGAATTTTTACATCAACCATTATCGGAAACACAACGTTAGCGTAAAGCTATCAATCAAACCTTTTGAAATTCAATCTGTACTTTTAGACCCTTCAATTAAGCATAATTTAAGATAAGCCTTTAATTTTTACGTCTCGGGTGGGCTTGAGGAAAGTGTAAGCCAATCATTAGAAGTTTTTTCATCCATTTTGAATTTTGAATTTTACGCTTACAGTATTTTTTAAATGCAATCCATAATTCATGAGAAAGTAATCCTTAGCAATTATGAGTAATAAATCTTAAGGTAGATTGATGGCCTTTGAACTGGTTTTATTTTTGTACTAAAATAAAACCAATAAACATTGTGATTCGAAAGTGCCACTTCAGTGACCCAGAATGACTCGGTGACCGGGCGGGCGTTATCTTCGAAAATAAATGACCAATTAAATAATCTAATTCATTTTGGTCGGGTCTCGTTCCCGATGGGGTGGAAACATAAATCAACATGCCGTCGAGTGGCGATAAACAATTTTGGTGACTACCAACCCAGGTGATAAAAAGTTCGCTCTTTTTTGACTCTCCACACACCAAGAGCCTTTGGAGGGTGACATTTTTTACCTAAATGGCTCCTTGATTGTTACAGGCTACCCTTTACGGTTAAATGTGTCCTTTTCAACAAAAAATTGGGCCTAAATAAACGACACTGACTGTCCGTTTTACTGCTTTCGGCGCAGCAAAAACTGGTATGCAGACATAATTGGTCCATTACCAACGATTGATAAGGTGAATTTCTCCCGTTCATCTTGAGATTTCGTCGCCACTTAAATAAATGTTTTCTTAATGCCACATGCCGATACATTAAGTGCTAGCTAATAGTATAAGCAAATAACGAGGCACACATTTGTATTTAAAGTGCTACAATGCAACGTCGTATGATAAGAAGGTCAATATTTTGATAGCGCGCGTGGTATGGGTGACTGTGGAAACATGTGGTCAAATATTGTGCAACGCCCGTGTTGATTTTTAATCTCTAACATTTAAACAGCAAGCGGCTGTATAATATGTAACCGTGTTTTTGATACACTCAGTCGAAGACCACAGAGAACAAAAGCCAAAAATAACCACCCACAACGAACAAATCGCTAACTCGAGAAATTCTTGCACATCAAAGAATAAACTTTCTCGGAATTTGACATATCTGGGCATTATTTTGTTCCAGTTATTTCAAAGCTTGCTTTGGGAGGTATTTATCAAATAATTATTTGATCAACTTTCCTACAAATTGTCATCAACCAATTTGGTTGATGACTCGCATTTTTAATATTGGACAGTTTTTTTATACAAATATTAAATAACAGTGACAGAGAAACAACACCATTCCCGTCACCACGACCATGTATTTAACGTATTTTTTTTTTAAATTTATTGTACCCTCTACACATTTATTATATTATAGATAGATACATAAGTCAGCGTGAAATTTAAGGTATATAATTATAAGTCGTTTATTAATTAGTCTATTCATATTAAATTGACAACTTCATTACACAGCACGAAACTGTCTAACCACATTATTGCTAATTTAATTGCTGTCAGTAATATCGTTACAAGCCTTTTGATTGAAATACAGGGCAAAGATAAAACAGTAATTCCAAATTATCAATTATCCAGATAATTGAGAGGTTATCAATATACAGTTAAGATGGCTTATAACATACCAAACTATTCAAAGTGTCATTTGTATCAACTATGAAGCACTGAAGTGTTAAACATTGAACAGTAAAACAATAACGTCTTTATTCAATGCTCTTTATAACACCTATTAATTCAGTTAATAACCATTTTGTGTTGTTTGTAGACCACTAATTGGTTATTCATGGCTACGATAATATTCCTTTAATAGGTTTAACCTACCGCATTCAAATCGATTACGTCGAGCTTTTAAAGAAGATTAAGTCATGCTTAATGAAATTGTATTTAGTACTTGTTCTTACTTGTCTTTATATATGTTCTTATTCATTAGACGCGTCTTTAGCGGCATTTATTTTTTTAATCACGAATGGTCGAATTCTATATCTTGATATTCATTCACTTACCTTGCCATGGGTTGAGTATTGACATTACTTCTATGTATGTGAATACATAGAAGTAATGTCAAAATATTTTAAACTACTAGCGGCCCCGGCAGACGTTGTCCTGCTCTGAAAAAATAAAAATCTATGACCCGATCCCAGCGCCACCTACTGGTTCCAACGGTATAAAAACTATCCTATCTTTCAAGTTGGATCAAACTGAACACGGTGTGCAAATTTGATTAAAATCGGTTGAGTAGTTTAGGAGTCCATCGCGGACAAACATCGTGACAGGAGATTTATACATATTAAGATTATATTGTTTTACGGCTTTCAGTTTTTGATTCAATTTATTTAGCAAAAATTGAAAGTATTAAAACAAAATTGTAGTTTAAAATACCCTTTGCAACAAAAAATATGCTTAGTTCAAATGTCGATAGTAAATTCGACGATAAAATGGCGTTAAAGTCGATGGTTAAAGTATTGAAAATATTTATATATAAAATTCTTATGTTAGTATAGTACTCCCTCTATGCCCATAGACCGATCTTGAATATTTTTTTGTGTGTGTTGTAGTGGGTTGCCGGGTGGTTTAGATTCACTATTGGGCTAGATAGGTGACGCTGCAATCGGGTTCTAAATTTTGTTTCAGACAAAACAGCGACTGCCTTGTCCCCCAGTAACGTTATAAATTCTTTATTGCTAAATAAAATAGCGAAACCAACCAATCAGAATAAAATAATTCGTTCCATTTAAATAATAGATAAGTAACGATCCATACCGGCACGTTATTTAGATATCAAACAGAATCGATAAAAATATCAATCGTTGTATAACTTTTTTTCATCACATTTCGACTCGCAACGGCACGCCAAACTTTGATCGCGAACACCGCTCTCGTAACATAAACCAAACTTTTACTGTTCTTTTCGATGTTTCCACGTCTCCATTTGGAGCGACTTCAAAGTTCGATGCATTATTTATATAATAAAATTTTGTGGTCTGAGCAAGCGATACGATATGAGATGGAAAACAGAATTCATACAATTTTAGATGGTAGAAGTGGTTTAGGTATTTAAAATCTATATAAAACCAATGATAGAAAATTAGCATTTACTTTATAGAATTTATGTCGAACTTTAACGATCATTAGGCAATCAATTAGATAGTTAGACGTGGGAACCAGCTGTAGGGATGCCAAATATTACCACTACCTAATCCGTCTTACGGGAATATGTTAAAGATTTTCAAACTTTTTATTTTATTTTGAGGCTATTCGAGATTTTATGATCAGAATAATGTTAGCGAACGACATGTTAAAGGGCATTCGGATATCTAGACTCCAGACGTTAATAAAACATACACACACACTATTCATTAACTTCATTGAGTCAGCCTTCTAAGAACCTTACCCATTGATTTCGGTGTTCTGGGCTCAGTGTTCTACTTATAGTCTTAAGGGATTATAGCAGAATATAATATAAGCTAAATTTCCGTCTCTGTACTAGTTAGCAATACTTATACCTAATTTGTATTTTGTTATATATTTTTTCAATATTTGTTGCGCGGTTTAATGTATAATTTATAATACAGATTTGGAGCTCCGCTATTGATATTAAAATCACTTGTGGAACATAAATATTTCTATCCATTGTAATATTGTTGTTATAAGTTGATATAAAAATACTTTTTGTGTTCTTTTTTTTATATATATAAAAATATGTTTAACCCTTAGTACCTTTATGAAGATGACGATATAAACAAAGCACGCTTTTTATAAAAATATTTTATCCTTTAACACCAACGAATTCTCTTAGGCCCTTTCAAGTAACACCTACACCGACACAAAATAACGAGAAATAATGTGTAAATTTCGGTAGATTGAACATCCTTTACCTGATGTGTGTAGAAAAAAGTGTTAAGTATAACAATGCTATAAATAAAATCGTAAAAAGCTGTAAGTGCTTCAATAACATGTATTGGGTGCGTTACGGACAATCCGACAATTTTATAGTGGCAATTCGTTTCATATGAGTGTTAAATCATTTATTATTACGATAAAAACTGACGTGAGTATCCGTTTCACATATAATATTTTTCGTAATTTTTAGATTTCTGAACTTAACAGGGAATAGTAGTAGGGAAAGTATAAGAACCTTAGACTTGAACCGTCATAAATATACTCCATACATAAAATAAAAGAACAAGTCAAACAATTGGGTATTTGACATAATTTAAAATAAATTCTGTAATAAAAGTGCCTTCATAGAAAAAACCATACTTTTAAATATCACGCTTTGAAAAATTTCGTTATAAAAATAATTTTGATTAGGCAGGAATTAATAAACCACTTTACAATTCTAACGAGAATTGTGACGTCATGATGCATCACACCTGTACAAAATCAGGGAAGCTGTGACTTGTCATATGATGATAAAAAAGATTCCATGTGATTTCACCGTCAAGATTTCTCTACTGTGTTTAACATTATACAATTCTATATACGTTTACTCAACTCACTCCCTAAGACTTAATTGTATCTCATTCCAATGATATGGGTTTGAAAACTCTCAGAAAGAAACAACAATTACGAAAGTTTAAATTAAATGTACACATTTTTACCAATGCCAAGTGTTGATGACGAAAGTAAACATTATAAAGCAATCTAAACATGAAATTTAACTATTTGTAATACTAGTTAATCTATCTTGGACCGGCGTACCATATATTTTTCTAAAAATAGAATAGAAAAGAAAACACTTTATTGTTCACCAAAATAAACAATTACAAAATAAATAATTACAATAATTAAAGGCAAAACAAAAGGCGGCCTTATCGCTAAAGCGATCTCTTCCAGGCAGCCTGACTGAGAGGTCAGTTTCAACAACTTATAGTTAAATTAAAAACAAGCAAAATAAAAAGGAAGAACAGTACAGTGAGGACAGTAAACAGTTAACTTAAGAAAGAAGAATAGAAAAATATATATGTAAAAATGTAGACGCTTTAATCCAAACGTAGGACAATTTTAAGTTGAAAATGCTATCAATTTTACAAAGAAGCTTAGCAATTGTATAAATTGGCTCGTAGCTATATAATCTTAATACTTCATATAATCAGAGCATATAAATGGCTGATGAATAAATGTAATTCGGAAAGTAGATATTCCATTTTAATTAAAGCAAATAAGAGGCTTACGAACCGGCCTTAATATTATATTTCAAATCCCTAATCATTCATAAGCATCCCAAACCCGCCGACATAATCTTTCGACCGCTTTGCGAGGCCGCTTCCGTCGTGTACAATGGATGCATGCAAACTTTGTGAAACGGGCAAAAATAATCCTCTACCCTAGACCAATACATCACGCGAACTGTCAGTGGAGACCGCACCAACAAAAATATACCATTGTGAGAAACGAATACTGCTTTGTCCCAAACTTTTGTAAAAACTTGTGCAATTCCAGCAATACACGCACCGAGGCACCGACAGACGAGTGACGACGCATCGAAAAAAACTCAAACAATAATAGCACAAAGATTTTAAAATGTAACACTTACTTATTAAACGTTCAGGTGAAGTTTATGTTGATTTTTATATAGTGGGAAATATCATATTTTTGTAGAAATGTAATAGAAAGAAGAATAAGGTCCTTTTTTAAATGCATAATGACATCTACATGGTATATTATAGTCTCTTATTTTATTTTTAATTAAGAACAATAATACTAAACTATGTTTGAAACAAGATTTATATTATAATTAATTGTCGACAATAGAATATAGAAGTTTTATTGGCTTTAAACATAAAAAAACTGAAACTCGTTAATTTGTTAACAGTGTTAGACAGGTGTCCCTAAAAAGTATGAGTTCTTAAAAAATATTTATCAAAATTAACACTAAATTATTAAAATAAACAAGTTGGCGGTAGGCTAAATAAATCTTTAACAATACTCATTACCACTTGACATCTTTGTCTTCCGTGATTATGGCTACTGAAAAGTGGCTGAAACGTCGGAATAATAAAATAAGTTACTGAGCTTAAAACCGTTAAAACGTAATTTTATTATATTTTTGGCACCCAATTCCGTTCTGAAGGTCATATCTATTTGATTACAAGCTATAACAATAAACGCCTATATTCACTATAAAATAATAATATAAGTAAATGTAGTGCTCATTGAAAATTATTGCATTTATTTTCATATTTATATTATATATTTGATATAGAATAATATAAAAAGGTTTAGAAATATTTATAATCAAGCCGGAATAACATTTAACGCCTTAACAAAGTAGGAAACGCATCAGATCCTCTAGTGTCCTACATGTCTATAGGGACAGCAACCATTTAACATCAGGTGAACTGTGTAACCGTTTACTTAAAAACAAACATAAAAAGAAAATCGACTCTGACACATCAACTTAACATCCCTTTTTCAAAGCACATCAAAGTATGCCATCGTTAACTAGTAAATCAATGTCGGCAGTGAGCGATTGATGATTGCAGCAATTAAAAAACTAGCTTTACTGTCGACAAATAAGCGTTTGGGACTGATCCTAATTTAGACAGTCGAGAGTCGCATCTAAGAAGTCACACAACTAACAATTAATCAATTCCAAAAGTGGAGCACCGTTAATATTTTACAGGGACCGAACTATCAATCGCTCTTTGTGTGGGTCTAACTCACGTCGACACTTTGCTCTCTGCACCACCGTAAATATGGTAGCCCTCGTCAAAACAAACATTATTCAAAATGTATGTTTTCATTTATTTTTATAATACACCCACGGTTAAAAAGCCGCGTGTGATCGCGCTTGGCTCGCAGGTTTCGTGAGACTCTCCTATAAACTAAATGGTACCATATACTTCATATGTTTGCCGTTATCGGTAAAACATGACACAACGCAAAAGGTCGTGGTACTTGTTACTGTAAATATACATAAGGGAGTTTACCGAATTATATTTATAAAAATTCGGATGTTAGCTTCTAAATTCACTGTGCCCATTAGCACTTGACATAATACGGAATTTGTATACAAATATTAAATGTTAATAAACTATGTTGACGTACCAGTATGTGAAGAATAAACACGCTGTAGCCCAAGGGTTTAGTGGGTTTGCTAAAGCTATCTCTGGCCGTGCCTTGAAAGTAAAAAAGTCAACAAGCGCATTATGTCTTTGAGTGTCGCTACATTACTAACGACTTTTTTTATCACATCTCCTTTTATGACTAAATCCGGAAAAAACTAAAAATGATAAAAAAAATGTCTACTATACTACAATTTTGGAGTCACTTTAATCAACAGCGACTATGGGAATTTTTTCATATCAGTATTTATTGTGAATTTCCGTTATTATAATTGTATATACAGGCGATTCTCAATGTTACTGTTACTTGGTTTCAAATTGGCAATTACGTGTGATATAATAGTAGCTAATTCAATAGGACGTAAGTATCTGTATACTAAGATAAACAAAAGTAATTGAAGCGTCGTAGTAAGTGGAAAACCCTAGTAGTGTATGGATTGTAACGGTTATTTTTCATAACTGCCGTACTTATTCTTAATTCTATTATTGTTTTCATGTAAGTATATGTAATTTATATTATTATAATCCATTTAAGTATGTATATGTATATTAGTTTATTATTGTAATTATTTTGATTTTTCTTTAAAGATCGCTATAAGCGATAAGGCCATTGTTCTAATGGAAATATGTTTATAATAAATGTCTACGCTTAAGTTATGGTGAACAATAAAGTTTTCATTCAATCATACTTAAGGGCTTGAAGAGGTGTCAATATAAAATTTATTATTAAATTTGTAGGTAATTAGGATTGAAATGTTTAACATTTAAATATATATATATTAAGTAATTTAAAATTATGATTGATTATGATTATGAGTACTCTGTAATTTAATCAATAAAGACGAAAACTGCAACAAAAATAAATTTGAGTTTATCGTTTTGTTTTATGCTTATTTCTACAATATATTTTTCAATAGAAAATCGGGATATTGCTTTTCAGCCTCTCTAAATTAAAATACCAAACCTTAACAGCAGAATGCATTGTTTATCCAGGCCAATACATTTTTAAGTAACTGGCGCCCTGTCGTCGTTGAAGTGGCAATAAATTATGAACTTAACCTTGGCCACGTTTGTTTTAGTTAAACGTTTAGATATAGAGCGCATATGTGCATCGTGAGAACCAATTTCAAGTTGAAAAAGTTAGTTTTAAACTTAAACACTTCATTGTTAAACAAATTTAATAAAAAACTTATACACACACCTATCTATCTATACCATGATTAGAAAAATATAACTGAAATAAACATTGCGTTTATTCCAATTAAAAATAATATTAACAATGCTCTTTATCATGTGATCAACAATAGACAGATGGTAGATATTATATTATGGTTGCTAAGAAATTTGATTACGTGTGTGGTAATTTAGTTGATAATTAATATTTATTTAAACATTAGCTGTCCCGGCAGACGTCGTCCTGCCCGGAAAAGTTTCAATCGATATGCCGACAGCAGCGCCACCTACCGGGTGCAATTGTGAACCAACTCAGAAACATCCTCTGGCTCCTGTATAACAACTTTGCTAAAGATCATCACATGATCAAATGCACAATTTACGATTCTATAAAGGACATACAGCCAAACATACATTTGTATATATAAGAAGACGATATTACGTCATGGCGACTTTCCACATGAGAATCACAACGGCCACGTTCTCGAACTGCGATTTTTCCCGTTCCGCTTGCTTGCGGGCGTTTATTATACAATTATAATTATAACCTCTAGTGGAACGGTTTATGGAATATTTTTCATTTTAGTTAACTCAAAGTCTGTCGTTCAAAAATTCAAATTGATCGTATTAATTTTGATAGTTTCTTCCGTTGATCCAGAATTTAGATTGAATTTTAGATTCATCGGATCAGCCATGGAAATAATTAACTAATAACGGGGATTATGCAGCGTGTTCACGTGAAACTATTCCCGTTTCGACATTATTAGGTTAGCCGGTTATTAACAATTTCCCTCTGCAACATTATGTATCGTTAAATCCAATCGCATCCGTTATCATTATGGTTTTTATTTTAGAGTTTATGAATATGTCACTGATCTGTTCATAATTTTATGTCTGAAAACATCCATCACCGCATAATGTTTATATATTTGTTTCCTTACTAGACAAAAAAGCGCGACTGTTTAAGAGGATAACTTAATGTTTTGATTTCAGAATATTGAGCTTTGATGATATTATTATCTTGAAGGTTTTAATTATGATATCCTGGTATTTAACACGCATTATATATTCTTTTAAAGTTTTTAATGAATCATTTATTTATTTACAACTTGAAAAAACATTAAAACCAAGTAAAAAAAATTAAATTCATGTTAACAAAGAGCAAAGTTTTAGTTTGAGATAAAAAAAAGTATTTAAGTATAAAACAACTATTAAATTTCATAAGAACGATTATATTTTTTATTTTTGCGCCAGTAAGATGAAATATTGAAACCGATACGTCTTTTTTAGCTTAAAAATCATATTTTTGCAAATTGTTAAAAAAATAAAGAATGACTAAACAGATATACAATGCAAAAGTGGATGGATGCAGAAGTCGCGGAAGGCCACGACACACCTTCCATGATCAAATTGATCGTGTACTAGCAGAAGGTGATGTCAGGAGCCTTAAGAACAGGCGAGCGTGCATGACAAGAACTATGAATGTCAAAGAAGCAAGTGAGGTGTGTAAGAATAAGCCTAAATGGCGCTCTGTTGTTCGTGCCTACCCCACAAGGGACCTGGCGTGAAGTTATGTATGTATGTATGTTAAAAAAATTTTTTTGTTACAACTCATTCAAACATCATACAAACCATTATTCTTCGAAAAATAATTGTAATACAACTTCTACACGTATTTAAAAAATATAAGTAACTATCATTGTAAGCAAGACGTGTTTCTGGAGGTTTCTTGCGGCTTCTCTTTTAAACAGTGATAACACATCACGAAGCGGTGTACATAGAATGGGAAGTAGATTTAAACTTTTACTTTCATGTATGACCTCCCGAAAGTGTTCTCCAGTGGAACTTATAAATTAAAATATTTGAATTTGAATTGAATAAAAATTAATCATTAAATTTTATATTAAAAGAATAATTAAAACTGTTTAGGCACAAGGGTCGATATAGAACATAAAACAATTTTGTAATATGTAATAAATTTTAATTTAGTACATATATTATTCTATGTTAGTGAGTACCTTAAAGTTTCAATCAACACAAAATACAGAAGCTAATACCAATAATATTTAGGCCAACAACACCGCTTGTGTTGTAATCAAAGCTATTATCGAATAAAATCTCATAGAATCAATAACATCACCCACTCGGCAATGACGGAAGTTGTCAAGAGCATTTGAGCTCAGATAAACTAATTTGAACTAGTCAAAAGTTAAATCAGGGCCGTACACTTGTGGCTTCACAACCAGTGTTGAATATGAATATGGGTTAAAATAACCCGCAGAATATCATATTCATACGCGTCTAAATTTGAAACTTACGTTTTAGAGAATTGAAGGCAAAATCGCCTAGCAAAAGTATGGTAAGTGTTGCCAAGGACGCTTTTCACTTTACTGTAAGTATTTGTTTTCAATCAAGCATATCAGTTGTTATTGGATCAATACAGGAACTGTCAATATTAATTGAAACATCCTTGTCAATCAATATTTAAATTAACTCGAGATAAAATATGTATCTGCGTTGAAATGAAAGGGTTAAATAGGTTCAATGGCTAAAGTATAAAATGATAATTCAGGTACCTTCTAAGTTTTCGTATCCAAAATTCATTTTCTTTGGCTCACTTAATGGAAAGCGGCTACCGTCACATATATATATATATATATATATATATATATATATATATATATATATATATATATATATATATATAAACATTTGTAACACCAATGGTACTACCAATTAAAGCCTTCTTGCTTCTCTAAACTCAAGCTTGTTATAGCGACATAATCTAGATTAGGGGTGGTAGCCATCCAGACGGGCAAATGTCCTATCACCCGACCTTGGATTGTTTTGTCGCCTCTTAAGACAGGAAATTGTATTATTTCTTCGATATTGAAGGGATAGATAGGTAGATTTCAATTTTCGGTTCCTCCATGTGTCCTTCTGTATGCCACGGCTGCTTTAATTGCTTTTATTTGAGTCAATAGTGTCGGTGTGTTCTAAAGTTCTATAAAATAATTATATCTTTCTTTATGACTTTTTAATAGTTAGTAAATGAATTTTTTTTATAGTCTGTACTATTTCCTGAATGATTAAGTGTTTTGCTTTCTGTCGAGATGATTTAATCAATTATTAGTATTATTAATTAATTATTAATTACACACCTCTACAAAAAAAAGTTTTTTTGTTGCCTTGGATATCATCGCAAATTTTTACGTTTTCAAGTGCCCAGATTACGAATATATGCATGAAAGTTCTCAATGTGCTCGTATTTTCATGATTTTTGCATATCTTATACTTATATTTTGAACAATTAATTACTGCTGGTCTTTGAAAAGAGATTGTCCCCTGAAAGATTATAAAAGAAAACCTCATAAAAAGGGTTTTATGAAAATATAAAATATATTTTCAACATTTTCCTCTTTTTTTACTTCGATGTATCCTAATTTCTCAAAATATTACTGACATTATAAATACATCTGTTATTTTATTTCTCGTTTTTTTTGTGATGTAAAAAGAAAATAACGATTTAAAAAAACAGAGCAAATCTAACATAATCATTGATAGTTTCATGAATTGTGTGCATAAATGGACCCAAAATCATTTTGATATCTAGGGCAACAAAACCACTGGAGATCAGTGTTATTATTATTAATTTTTGATGTTTAAATTCTGCTCTACAGTTTTATCAACAAAATATAGTTTTTTTCTCTTCTGTATTATATACTTCCTTTATTTAAAAATATTTCCAATTTTATTTATTGTATAGACTAATAAATCGACTATTCGTTAATAAATTATAACCCACACATTTGACTACTTGTTTGTTGTTTCGTTATTATAATTGCTACTTAAAGACACTCTGTAGAGAAATTTTAAGATCTCAAGACTGGTCAAGAGTTTCAAATCTCAAATTGACAGACGTTGCTTATCTAAATAAATATTACCAAGTTGTTTATATTACGCAAGAGTGAGGGAGGTGTCGCCACCGAGAGGTTGTTTGTTTGTGTAATTTGATTATGAAGTCTCCACATTGTACTGAAACAGATGTGGCTACCTTGTGAACCCTTACTATATTAATGCTTGGGAATTTCGTAACAAATTACTGAGTTCATTTTAGTTAGATTATTTATTATGTAAATTCTGGTCCTAAATTCTGTTTGAATTGCTACTGTGATTCTATATAAAGTGTGGTTTGACTTCATTTTTACCTTATATATTACTATGATCTTCAAAGAATGTTCTCCAGTTGAACTTACTTTGAATAAACACTTTTAGTTTTGAATTTACGACCCGAAGTAAATCTTGATCTTCGATTCGAGAATCTTCTAAAAACAAAGACTCTATAAACGATGGGGAAAACCAAGCATTTTTTATTTCTTGTCTGTTTGTTTGTTTTTCGGTTCGTCTGTTTGTTCCGGATTCACTGATTTCGATGCGGTTTTCGCTCCAACAGCAAATTCTTAGACTTAGACTAAAAATCTGCGCTACTTTTTATCCCGGAAATCCCGGGACCGGTTTGTAGTTGGTCGAATGCATAATTAGCTTTTAGCTTAACATTTTTCACTAGAACGATAGCTTACATTCTTTTGAAACATTGCAGTATTCCCGCGGCTATTTAAAGTCTAGGTTGTAGCAAAAAAATAAAATACATCGGCAGACAAACACACATATTGTATATCACCAAATTAAACATGTTACGTTTGTGTTATGGGTAATATACAACGGACTACTGGGGCCGATCCCAGTCAACCAGACCATTGTTAATAATGGAGAAAATACGTTTCCGAAATTACTACTTATCAGTACTACTTTCTTTACTATACCGGGAATCGAACCCGGAACCTCTGCATTGCAGTGAGGTAGGCCGGCAATGGCTTAACCCGCTAAACCACAGAGGCCGGCAGCAAAGTCGCTGGCACATCCTAATTTATAAATAAAACTGCACAGTAGAACGTCACCTTACAAATTTCCTAAAAACCTCCAATACAGCTTTTATATATTTTGCCTTTTTATTGACACCTCAGCTTTTCAACTTTGAATCTTAGTAGGGGCAATGAATAAATGAGAGCACTTTGTCCCTAGCCAATGTGGCGTTTGGACCGCGGACGCTGTTAACCCGTTACGTATTATTTGATAAAGGGAAAAGGGGTTTTATGAAAATCAACGGGAAATGTAAACTCGGTTACTGTAGGACGGTAAACCTGTAACGAACTTGACGATTATCAATTTGTACGTAAATTGATTACTTAGGTGGTGGAGAGTGCCAAAGGGATTTTGTGTGGTTTGATCTACTTCACTCGGAAAGGTTGAGTAAAAATAAAAAACGTGAAATTGCACATTTACATTATTTTGTTCCCTTCTTTAGCTAATAATTTATAATAACTTTATTTTCTACTAGGCAAATCATATTGTACCTATATATATGAATCACGTGTTTTAATATATAATATTACTTTTGTTTCATGTAATAGAAGAATGAAAATGTTAGCCAAGGCCCTCATCCGTCAAATTATGTTAATATCAAGCTGAGAATGTTGAAGTGAACTACAAGATGGATACTCTGGCAGTAGTTACGTCTCTGCTGGGACTTATTTTATATTTAGGTGAGTTTATTTGAGATTTATTTGCCATCACTGGATTCACACACTCAAAAACATTATATAATTACTTTTTTTTAGCTTGTATTTACTCCGGTTATAATTTATCCAACTGTTAACTTATTTTTGATGCAATCGTCAGATGAAAGTTATATCAAATAGATATAGACCACTTAGGACCGGTTTTTCAATAAAATTCTGCCCTAAGTGGTCTATTTGGTACAAGCTTCTGCCCGCGACTTCGTTCGCGTGGAATAGTTTAAAAAACTCCGCGAAACATTCTTCATTGGTGCTCCCCTCCTATTACTCTTAGCGTGATGGTTTATAGCCTATAATGTTCCTCGATAAATTGGCTATGTAATACTGAAAAATTTTTTGAAACAGACCAGTAGTTCCTGAGATTAGCGCATTGAAGCAAACAAACAAAGAAACAAACTTATCAGCTTTATATCTTAGATTATATAAGATAAAACTTTCTCACCGACACCACACCCTGTCAAAATATCCGCTTCTATTATGTTACGTTGCAGAGAAGTTACATTCAGTCTGTTATAAGCTGTTTAAGTAATTAGTTTAGTTAGATAGTAGTTAGTTAGATAGTAAAGTTTTTTACTATCCCGCGGGAACTCTTTAATTTTTCGGGATTAAAAGTATCCTATATGGTGACCAGGGATATAAGCTATCACCATACAACATTTCATGTAAATCGATCCAGTCCTTTCAGAGATTAGCCGGTACAAACAAACAGACAAACAGAGAAACAAAAAATTGTAAAAAAAATCCAAATTAGTTCGTTCTATTTCACTTTTTACACCCCCTGACTCGGTTTTTAGCATTTTTTTTTATTGTACAGAAATTCGACCTCTACAATTTTATTATATGTATAGATAAGTTTTATCTAATGATTGCATTAGATAGACGTTAACATTTGGATAAATTATAACCGGAGTAAATTTAGAAGTGAACCTATTCAATTATTTTTTTCATGCATTTTTAATTTTTCACTGTTACACTTTATTCTGCGAATAACTTTTATATGGTGATTGGAAGGGTACGATTTTATTGTTCGGTTAGTAAAATAAAATTACAAGTGTTAAATACCGGTTGTGTTTTTTCGTGTTCCCGCTTTTTCTCTCTCACTTTGCACTTCCGAACTTGTAATTAATTGTAGATCATCGAGACTCGTGACAGGCCTTACATTGTTCACTCAAAGATAAATATAAAATAGACCTACTATGTAAAAAGAGTAGATGATCTCTCAGGACACAAATTTTCAAAGAGTGTAATTAAATTTAGCATTTCAACTTCAATTATCGTGATTTGGGTTTGAATCCTGAATCATGCGCTTGTAGATTTTGAAGTATTTTCTCATTCAATTTAATGCATATTATTACAACTGTTACCTATGAATTGGCAGTGCGACATTTATAGGTAGATATATAACAACTTGCCTCGTTGAGTAAAATCATTATAGTATTTAGTGTGGATAGGTAAACTAATTATCAAAATCTGTCTACAATGAAATTCCACAGCGATGCGGGAATTGCGTTAAATTAATAATAAATTATAACCTGATTAGGGACTAGTACTACATTTTCGCGTTGTGACATATTATAAAGATTGTTTTAGTAGTACGTAATTAGAAGATCGGTAGCTTTTGTACTTCTTATCATACATCTACTTATCATAAATATTAATGGAGAAAAAAGTGGAGAAAAATTAAGTGGTAAAAATTGTATATTATAATTGTAAAATGGCATATTTTTTATATGAATCGCAATGTTTGCAACGTTTCATATTTCAACGAAATTAAAAAGCTTAGCTATATAAGTGTAAAAGTCAATATTTACTGAAACCGCTCCACCGTTATGCTGATGTTAAACGGACTATCCAAATTGAATAAATTTGGTTGAAAGGCTTAGAATTGAAAGAACTTGACGGTATTCAATTATATTGAATGTTTCAAGTTTAGTGTTTATATATTGCTTCGGTTTTAATTTGAAAAATAGAAGTCGCATTAGAAATCTTTTTTTTTCAATTTGACCATTTTAAATCATTTCTAGAAAAATCCCGAGGACTAAAAAGTAGTGCAGATTTTAAGTTTAAGAATTTTCTGGCCTACAACGAAAACCGTATCGAAATCTGCCCAGTAGTTTTTACGTGAATCCCGAACAAACAGGCTGTTTATCTCCATTTATTCTGTTCGAGTTGCTTTATTCCAAATAGCTTACATACATGGCATGTTTAAAATTTTATAATATTATAGATTATAGATGACGCAAAGACCTTGTTAACTGAAATTTATAGGACCCAAATGGCTATATTTCTACACCTACTTATATTCTCTGTTGTGCAAATTTTCTCAAAAGAATTTCTATGAAACCAAAACACTTCATGTGTATACGGCTTTTTATTAATCCCACCGGACTACCTCTTAATGCTGTTATGTCACGTCTCACTCGCGGTTGATCACAGAAACATGGGGTGTTTACTTATGAATTTGCTTGGGTATAAAATTACCCAAAAGAACCGGTGAAGTCAGGGTTCAACTAGCGCTATTAGCTTGGCATTCGCCCTCCCTTGGGGTCGCACACCCTCGAACTATTTGATATTTAGTGCCTTGCCGTACCATCTTAGATTTGTGGCAACACTTAGCGACGAAAATAACCATGTCACTCCCGTGGTATTTTTATTATTTATTGTCCAATGAAAAATAAGGTTAATGTAGCAAACATGAAAAACTTTTTAATAAAATTATGATTTATTGAAAAACCTATCTCTAATTAATGGATAGTAGAGCACCTTTGGAAATTACTTTGAAAAGTTTGACTGTTATAAGTCAAACAAAAAGTTATTAAACAGCCTTTAAAAATGTACCAATATTATAACTAGATTATAAATTAAACAAAAAATTAAATACATAAGTTAGAAAAATTAAAGTCTTATATATGTATAAAAATCAATTGCTGTTTGTCAGTCTGGCTAAAACTCAAATACAGCTTGATCGATTTTCATTAAATTTGTGTCGTATTGTAGCGCTACAATGAGTTTCTAGATTTTTATTTTTTAAGGACAGCACAACATCTGCCCACTTCCACTGCAGTTCCACTAGTTCCACCAATAATATCTAGAGCCAGACTGCTGTTGATGACGTCTCCGAAAGGCTGACCACTCTGTTGAAGGGCAACACTGATGCATTGCCCGGGGTAAGGACCAGTCGTTTAGTTAGGTGACACATCTACCAGACGTTTGGCTATCTCGATAAAAGTTGCGCCTCACTTAAAAATATAACTTTTGCCTTAGAAATGTGTGTTTTACAAATGAACAACATGTGAACACGCTCTCTGGTATATAGAACTATGAAAGCGTAACCTATTGACAAATCTCATTATGTTAACAAAATACACATGCGTATCTGCCCCGCATCTATTTGTTGCATACATTTCACAATCAGCGGACTATAAAAACTGTGACTCTGGAAATCATCAATCCCCCATTGAAAATGGTGTCACACTGATTTAATTATTTGCTCTCGTAGTCTCTGTTGGGCACTGAATATATCTATATATAAAAAATGGCCGTGTTCGAGTCGGCTCCACATACGAAGGGTTCTTTTATAAATATACATAGATTTAAGTATCTAAAGCGAAGTTCAAGAGTTTAATTTAATTAAAAATATTGTTAAAATAAAAAACTGTAGCAATAAAAAGTTTGACATATGAAAAATAGTTTATTTATACCAGGGAATTTAGAGGATTGTTTAATAGTTAAATATGAAATAAGTTTAAATAATTTAATTTTCATGCAGATTTGTATGTTCGCTTTATTACGACATAGTTTTTTTTTTAAATATTGTTTCACTTGTTATTTCGTCCTAATTATTTTATTCAATAGTGGATAGTAAAGCACACATCAGTCACTCGAATAGTATTGGAAAAGTCTTTTAAGGAAATATTGCACTTGTAATTCGTATTTTTTTAATGAAATAATAATCTCTATTAATGAAACAATAAATCTCAAATTATATTAATGTACTCTGTGAGGAAATCCGTTTAAATTTGAATTCTAAACAATAGAATATTTGTCTATGACATTATAAGAAGAAGACATTATATTTTACAACAAATAGACCTGATTTTGCGCCTACTTAAAGTGCTACAAAGGTAAAATATCGGAACCCTAAAAAGGAGATGGCACCCCAAGCGGCTATCAAAGCGTAAAGAAGTTAAGCTAATGTTAAACGACGCCTATCTTTTGTGTGTAATGTGTGATGGATGCTGCGTAAAATGCGGTAAAAAAGGGAATAATAATAAACATAGTGAATCAGTCGGGGCGGCGTACAATGGCCACGGGCGTATAGTGCGGGCCATTGTGTTTCAAAAATGGTTCCTATCTTAAATCTAACTCTAAACAAAACTTTGACTTTTATGAATATTGACGCTAGCGTGATCCTCATAAAAATTGGACTCACATACACTGCTTGCAAGTTTTTAAAGACTTGAAATACAGTGAATATTCCTAACATTTCTTGACTCCTAAATTAAAGTTGTATGTAATAAATAGAACTTTACTAATAAGGCTATAATTATAGATATTAAAAATACCGATATCGATACGATAACGATTAACATTTTTAATCGTTATATACATAAATTATATAGAAAAAACAGTAACTTAAAATTTGAATATTTTAAATGATACATTGAATGCGTCCTTAAAACAATCGCGAACATTATTGTTTCCACATGTGGGCGAAAACATGAATAAATCTATGAAGAGAATATTCTATAATATGCTATTTTGAAGCAGTTTCTCATTTTAACTCTAAGATCTCGATCAGCTCGAGCCATATAGTACTTAAGAAAAAACTTCAATCACTTGAGTTGGTGTCAAGGGACACCCGGATGAAACGAAGTTAGTTATAATGCGAATCTTTATTGTTATTATTGTCTGTATAAAATCTCTAATTACCTAACTCTATCACAGCAATATCCGGAACTTGTGCAGAAACACTGTCAGGATTCATTATTGTTATTATTTTTTATTATGTACAAAAACCTGTATTTTCTCAACAAAAATAATCGTCGCGACACCACACTGTTCAATGCGTAATAGAAAGACGAAACAAATATAACTGGCTGGCTTTCTATGAGAGAGGGAGAGACACGCGCACGCCGCACGGCTTACACCTATAGCATAAAGTGTCGCTACAACTTTTGGTCTTAATTTTTTCCGTCTAGCCCCCTTTCGCAACGCGCGATAACGAACTTCGTTCCAAAATCGTTTCAACAAGACCCATTGAAACGTTTTTTATATTTGTAATTTTAATTCAAAGTCAAGTATTTATTCAATCTAAATTCCAGAGGAGATTATTTTATGAAGGTCATAAATAAGCGTTAAAAAATAGGTCTACTCTCTATATGCACACTACTACGCAACTTGTTATCACTGTTTAAGGAGATGAGAGAGAAACTTCGCAGCAACACGTCCATCTATAAATTCTTCTACTTAATATTCATCTACCTCGGGCCCTTTTTTCTTTATGAATATAGAAGTATATTAACAATTACTTTTCGAAGAATGAATGGAGTTCTACCAAACAGTGTACAATACGAAAATTAGAGAGAGACTTTATTGCACACCAAAACATACAATTACAAAAACTGACCATATTTACAATATTTTCTAGGCAATATAATAGGCGGCTTTATCGCTCAAAGCGATTTCTTCCAGATAACCTAAATGAAAAAAATGAATCAGGTAATGTGGGTGGTGCAAAAAAAACACAATAGATACAAAAATACTCAAACTAATTTAAGAATTAAATATATAAATAAACACATATGTACATAGTCATATATATACACATGTACAATAATATACATATTTAAAAATACAAAAGTTATTATTATAAATGTATTGAATGAATTGAATTTGTAGGAAATTTACTACTTTATATAAGTTCTACAGCCAAATAACAAAAGCATTTGGATGGTCGTTACACCTATCCTATGGAATCTTTTACTGTTCGCCGACTGACACGCACTTGGCCGACTTTTTAATCAGTACAGACGGAAATACACACGAAAGATAGAGATTATCGTAGCCATACCTTTGTGTTTAAGGCATGAATATAGTTCCTTTTCTTCGTGCTTATCTTTGATCTCGACCCCAAAATATAGATGTCAGTGAGCTAATCAGCAAACACATCGTAAGAAGGTATTGCAAAAAGGTATTGAGGCATGCCGAAAGGCTTCCGATCAAGATAGCTTCTTATTATGTAAATTAGTTTTATACTTATTTTGTTCCTTGACGTAATGAATGATATTGTATTTATTATAATTTGTGGTTGTTTTTAGTTCGTTCTTGGGTTTGAATCTATACTAATATTATAAAGAGGAAAGATTTGTATGTTTGTAACGAATGAACACAAAAACTACGGGACCTATTTCAAACATTCTTTCACCATTAGAATGCTACAATCATCATCATCATCATACACATATACGATACAATATCCCTGATTAATATGAGCTATATGAAAATTACGGATTCCTAATAAAACTTCAATAATGTCACCCATTAAACTAAAAAAATACTTGGTGCTGGAATCGCGTTCTAGGATTTTGAAGAAATTTTATGTATATTTGAATGGGTTGGTCTAGATTCACAATTAGACTCGGTTGGTAGCGCTGGAATCGGGTTCTAGATTTATAATTTTTGAGGGCAGGGCAAAGTCTGTCGAGACCGCTAGTATTTAATATAATGGAATTAGAATACTAGGAACGACAATTACAATACTTTAATAAGTTACCTCGATGCTCAGTTCTACTTTGGTGTATTATGTTACGAATATATAGATTCGTCATAACAGTATGTAGTTACGTAACATCTACAGAAAGTTATTGATTTGATTTGGATACTTTGCTTTATTTTATAATTACTTAAAAATAAACTTGATAGAATTCTTAAACAATAATCCTTTTAAGATTGTGAAACGCTCGTTAACGATTTTAATGTTATTTGTGTATATAAAAACCGAGAGAAGAAATACCAAAAAAGTCGGATCGTTAAGACGACCAAAGTCATGCAGCAAATGTAAATGAATAAATCTTGTATATGTAATGTGTATACGACAAACTATAAACATGTAAGTAATATAAGTAATTTTGTGTAAGTTTTCCTTGTGATGCAATTTCACAGCTCTAAAAAAATTTTAGAGCTTCTTAAAATGTTTTTAAGAAACAGTTCAAGTCTATTGTGCCATAATTTATATATTTACAAGTATGTAGGCGTGTGTTACAAGAAATATTTCTATACTAACGGTAATTGACCATGCTTTTTGAGATCGCAATCTGTTATTCCATCTGCCCACGCGCCAAATGGATACAACAACAAACCTAACAAGAGAAACGCAACTGTCGCCGACGCATTTCCGTAAACTTTGTCACTAAAATGGCTACAAATCAAATTGCCACACAAAATTTATTCATATCTTATTAGCCTCCAACTTTACCCCGTAGATATAAGGGCGAAAGTTGAACGTTATGCTTTCCAAAAGCGCCTCTGTGTCGGTGACAACAGCTACCCCTATGACGCAGGTACACCGGACCCTATGAAAGATGACACTGTGTCAACAATTTGTCCCTTCGTACATTAGACGAACGCCTTACAACACAAACATTGTAACTCACGAAACTCATATTGAACTAATCCGTCCATCCGTCTCTGCTTCAGCCGGCTAATTTCGAGCACATGTGCCAGAGCGCGTTTCGTTTTTTGCACCATAAAATATTTAAGTGCTATTTCATTAACCGTGACTTCTAAACGAACACATTAGTTTAAAAAGCCATTTTTACAGAAAAAACACTGCTTAGTGGAATGCCAGGCATCAACTGCTTACATATGTTTAATAGTACACGCCTTCATGTGTGGGTATGGTTAATTATTTGATTTTCGTAGTTTCTTTATCAGGATTTTTTAAATGAAACTTCTTTAGAATTATTGTGATTTGAAACTCGATGAAACGAAAAAGCGACCTTAAAAAGAGATTAACACTTAGATCTATAGGATTATGTCTGCGAGAGAATGAGATAGAATAATACATTATGTTTAATAATTTCAACACTATGCTCATAGAGATAGAGTTGGAAGCTTCAAAGTTCGTGTTTTAAAGCTTAAATATATTATATAACGATATAATATATGAAATGTGACGTCACAAAATTTAGAATCCTCCCACCCCTTGTCAAGCTTTGTTTCAATTCTACAACGTGTGAACTGCACACACATTTTGTTTAAATGTTTAAAGTGCTGCCTTAGTGATGGCACTTGCAGTAATAAACATTTTTGGGATTTTAATTTTTTTCAGAAATGGTATCCCAAGGCCCTAAACTATACATAAAGCTTGACTGTTTAAATTGTTTTTAGATACACTAAAAGTTACATATAATAGAAAATTTATTTAGATTTCTAAAAATATATTTACCGCGTTTTTATCGAAACTACCAATAATGACGTACGGTGCTGAGACTTAGACACTACTGGTGGATCTAGTCTTTGAATTTAATGTCACTCGGCAGCCTATGGAGAGAGCATGTTAGATGTTTATCTGAGGAATAAAATCAGAAATGAGGACACTCGTAAGAGAATCAGAGTAACCGAGATATTTTATAAAGTTATCAAGCTGAAGTGGCAGTGGCTACATCTGTCGCAGGACTGATAACCGATAGAGTAGCCGTGTCCTGGCGTGGTGACTAATACTCGGTAAACATAACATAGGATTTCCTCAATCCCGGTGGAATGACAATTTGGTTAAGGTCACTGGTTGGCGTTTGATAAGAAAAGTGGAAAACATGTTTCTACTCAAAATTATTTAAGACAAATCATCTTGAATGTGAAAAATATTATACATTTACCGTAACATTTCATTGCATGTTTGTTCCACGTGCTTATCTGTAACGGCTTGAAGACTCATTTATTATGTAGCGTCAATCTCGCACGTGGGCGCGACCTCAAGGTTGTAAAAGCTTCACAAACATTAATTTGTTTTCTCCTGCAAAGTTTTGTAAACAAGGTCATGTTTGCATTTAAAATTATGCCAAGAATGCACCTTATTTAGGTTTAATTTATATTTTGTTAGTAATAATAGCAGGGATGTGCCCGAGGCTTCGTCTAAGCTTGATATGGAAATCCCGCGGAATTCCAGGGACACAAAACACTGCAGCATTGTTAATGTTTGCAAGCAGTTTGCTTACAAACATTAACTCATATGTATGTTAATATTCTTAATTGAATATCTATGGTCACATTTGTTTACGTTTAATTGTTTACAATTTAATACTCACTTATACTTTGTATACATTTCCAATTGTAATTTCACAAATCAAAAACTATTGTCATTCAGACAGGACAACATCTGTCGGACTGTTACCTAGTAGATAGGTGAAAGTATAAAAAAAAACCACGTAATCAAGAGGTTTTTAAATATTTTGATCCGATTTCATCCAATTACTTTGATATTTTTGAAAGTGGATTGCGTTGTCAAATGTCGCAAGGGCTTCAAATTGCAAAAGGGGGTTTGAAAATTGAACGAACACGTGTTCGAAGTTCTAAAAATCATGATTACCTCCTAAGGGAGCCAATCACGGCGATTAGAATTAGATATTCGATGTTCAACGGCTATCATATTACTTAGGGCGACAGTTACGTCTTAGATAGTCGCTGATTGAAACACGATATTTGCATAAAATAAAAATTCTGAAGTACCAGATCTGGGGTCCAATTTTGTTATTACTATCTCGTCAAAATCTCCGGACACTATCGTATCAATAAGTTTTTGCGTAATAAATAAGTCATGTAAGCCACACATGTGTATACTTAAAAGTGAAACAAATGCAAAATCGCGAATTTCTAAATCGAAATAAATGCCTTTTTTAAATTAAACATTTTAATTTTTAAGGAATTAAATACGATTAAATGTAGGTATAATAAGAGCAGTTAAAACAAAGTACATAGCTATGTAGGTATCTTTAGATAGTACTACTATAAGACAGACTTTTACAAAATAATACGGGTTAATAATAAAAAAACATTAAGTCTATTCTACTTATAGTCTTAAGGGACTATGGGTAGAATACAATACAAATAAGTTAAGTTTTCTTACATTGTATTCAATAGTATGTAATTTTATCATTGTGTTAATAAATAAGATACAACAGTCTAAAGATCGCGAGATTATATTAATCTTTCAAATTCCTAATTCGTTTGAATGTGTGTGCGTGCATTTTACGTATTGTGTATATTGCATAGGATGAATCAATCGTTCATTGTAAAAAAAGTTTATCGTTCATTGTAATAAAAAATGAGCGATTAATTATTTTAAAAAAATATTTCAACAAGATCCATTTGGGTCTTTTTAAGATATTAGGTTTCTTTTATTAATTTTTATTATCCTTTTACTTAGACATCCATAAGCAGATTTTCGTTCATTTGCATTTAAAAACATTTAGTTATAATACGATTCTAAATGATTAGGACAAACAAAGATGATCATTTCACATAGTAAGCTCCGTGGCTAAGATATCTGCGTCCCATTCCAACGGGATAGATTGAAATCTAAACATGCAAAACGTTGTTAAATTTTCTAACCTAATGTGTATTTTGTTATAATTATCACGTACTGATGCTGAATGAAAATGAATGGTGCTGAAATTTCTACTTCCAAAGTGTCAGTGCGTATCCTAGCTAGCCCAATGTAACTGGCCTTGAACAAGCGTAGCGTAGGTATATACCGTTATCAAAAAAAGTAAAATGTTCAGCAAAGAAAACAAGTGTGCCTAGTCATATAATTTGAAGGTTTTTACGCAGCAGATACTACTATAAGATTTTACTGTCTATCATTAACATAAACTCCTCAAAGATCACTATCTTTTGTAAACAGTAATTTATATATGTCTATATAACTCTATGTACATATATTTGTATACAAATATGTATGTGTATTTTTTGATATTGTTTTTGTGTATATATGAATGTGTATATTTTAAAATATGCGCACTGAATTCCGACCCATTATTAGAAATGTAAAATTATCTCCAGAAGGTTGTCTGAGAGAAATCGCTGTTAGCGATAAGACCGCCAATTGTAGGTACTAGTTATAAGATTGTTAATTCATGTGTATTATTGTCTTGTTGTGTGCAATAAAGAATATTCTATTCTATTCTTTTAAAAGAATGACTTATATTCAACTTAATGTCTATTATCGACTTCTACATGAAAGCTATCAATATCGAATCGATAAAACCGTAACGGCTCAATCGGACTGGCATCGGTTTGGCCGCGTGGCTACATCGATTCGAATGTGAAATCCGTGTCGCAAAAGTTTTTTTAGTAGCTTTTTTCTCAGCGCCGCGTGTCAACATGTGCCAGCAGTAAATTAGCAAGGGGTTCATTCGCCCTCGCAATTTTTTTAAGCAAAGACATTTTAACAATAGGCCTAACTACTCGCGTGTGAGTTGAAACGTCACCTCCCTGCCGCGTGTGACTGTATGCAATGTTCATGTTTGAAATTGAAGTGATTTATTATCATTTGTTATTAAGATTTAAAACCTTAATTACACGATACTGTTTGAAGAACCTGGTATAGAGATTTTCGGCTTCTTTGTCTCGTCTGAGTCCTTTTAAAAACTCCACATAATATTTTTCAGAATTTTTACTGTTATCAAGTTATAGAATAACTACGCCTATCAATCGAACTTCGTCCACATAGTATCTATGATTTTAACGAAGAAGAGTTTGGGGTGAAAATATCTACTATTACTGAAATATGTTTTTTCAAATTGTCACAAGAATTCCCATTGTTTGAAGTCAGTTAAAGACCTTCAATTTTACTCAAGATCTTGCAAGGCTATTCTAATACTTAACATGGTAAGATATACTGTTGAAAACTATATTCATAAAGAAAACGAAATCCTTAATAATCGATCGAGTTCTAACTGGCAACTAAGCAATAAAGTTAGGTTTTATGTGCGATAAAGTATAACGTACCGAGATAAACATAAACTGTAAATATTTTATGTTCTTCGCAATCTGCTAAATCTTATTTTTATCTACGCGTCTAGCCCGCGGCGGTGATGCCCTGGATAAAAACGATATGGATACATAGTTTTGTCTTTTATTTTGTGTCATTAAAACGGGCCACTTTACGAATGATAAAGGGTTCCGTGGAGATGAGGAACGTCCATTTTTCCTGTCATTTGATTACGAAACCCCAAAATATTTAATCAAAAATATAACTATAACAGATGGACGGATTTTGTTTTAACTATTTTTCATTGGACTTATTTTAAAAATTCTAGTAATCTGATTATTTTTAAAATTGAACAGTTTAGAGTTCAATCTAATCTTTATTTTTCGTAGTTTAACTACAGCATAGTGTAATGATATACTACTTACATAATTGTTATCCATATAGATTTTTCCAGAAAAATTACTGTCATCAAAGCCCTATAGATGGATGGATACACTAGCGGACAGATAAACAGACTTACAAAAAAATAATGTAGATCTGTAAAAAACTCTTTAGAGCTTTTTCAGTTGATACCTCCTATGATGAAATTTATTCAACTTTACTATATAAACACGTAAGAAGTGAAACTTCTTTATGACCTTATTTTTCGAAAAATGATCTACTATATGCAACTTTACAGAAATTGGTTAAATAAATAAAGCCCCTACCACGGTTGATTCGACCGTGGTAGGGGCTTAGGTAAGAAAACAAGATGGCGCGTAACCGAAAAAAGTGATTAATGAAATTTTTTTTCCAACGCATTTAAAGCAGTATAAAATGATATTTCTGTGTTAGTTTTTTTTCAACAACAATTATTGAATTTTCTTTAAATTAATCACCCTTTAAGCACTCTTAGAACGGCCGTTAAAGTAATGATCATTAAATTTCCTGGAATTCTACACTACGTCCTTCAACTACCCAGATAACTAATGGTATTAGATTTGTGTTACCCCTTAACGGTTTGTTATTAATAATCCAGTCATCTCCACTGGATTATCTACTTTAAAGATGTTTTAAAATTACTGATCTCACATATAAAATATGTTAAGCTACTGAAGCACCTTTGCAACTAATACCTTTGGTGTTGCAAATGCAAATAGATGATCGTTACCGCTTTCCATCAGGTGGGCCGTCTGCCTGTCTGCCGATCTCGTGCCATAAAATATATAAAAAGCTTCCAGCCTGAACCGATTTTAGTGACAACGGCGGATATGTATTGTGAGCTCTGATTTCCGAGCCTAAAAGTTATCAGAAGTAAAGCCCCGCAAAAAAATGGTGAGCATAGATAGTGAACAAGAATTTAATACGAAGCGTTCGAGCCTCTTCAGATGATCAGGAAGGGGGAGGGGGCTGATGTCTACCTCGAATAACGAATCAGTTCGGAGATCCAGTTTTCTAAATACCTTACCCACTACCCACTTGGCTCAGTACTCTACTTATAGATTTACCGAATTATAGGTATAATACATTATAATTAATATTAATAAATTAAAGTGATTTCAAGTTAAGTTTACATTATGGTGTTAGTTTATAATAAGAGTTTGACAGTCATAAATTGGCTGTCAGCCTCGCTGTCCATTCACTGTATAGTCAATATTTTTTGCTTCTCATCCGGCATCGTATCTCTACTACGCATCATATATTAATTCTAATTGCAATACCTTTATCTGTTCGTCCTCTCACATTAGTGCAATTTGAAAAATGATCGTGATTCATTATGACACATTCACGTCCCCGTTCATTTTACGATTTATTATCGTATAATGTTTTTCTACTATGGTTGGGTTTGAATCTATAACACAAAAACAAAATACATAATACCAACGTGAGAAACTGAAAATGAAATCACCTGTAAGATTTTTTATTCTATTTCCACAACTTTGACTTTGAAGCTGTTAACATGATAGTTGAAAATATAATTAATAAACATACTTACTTGTGATATGGGGAACAAAGATAGGACAGAGAAGATATACTGCATACGATCGCGGTCAAAGGAATACATACTCTGTGTTTCAAATCTAAAGTTTACGCTAGTAAAGTCACATGAAAAGCCGTAGAACAAAACTGTAATATAATGTATGAAAGAAAAAAGTCACTTAAATTTATAATTAAAATTATGCTTAATTACTGTTATAACGACTGAAAGTAAATTACAATTTTATCTTTATTCTGACATGTTGTCAGCAAGATAATCCATTATTTGAGTCTGAGCATACAATTATTATACAAGATTTACTAGCATATTAAAACGACAGACAGCTGTAAGCCTGATTTAAAAAATATATAAATTATTGATAATACCATAATTTTATATCTTTGAATCACTATTGTTTGGGACAAGTAGCCACACGAAAGCGTCGTAATTATGATAAACTCTGTTTCCATAATGCTCGGACTACTGTGCAAAAGTATATTTTGTATAGAACCTTTAATCTATAATATTTTAAAAATGCTGTATCTATACATTGAAGCTATTAAAAAAATACAACTGGAATAGATTATACCTATATAAACTATAGAGAACACGATGCATTTTTTTTAGATTCCTTGTCTATCTGTTTGTCCGGGATTGACGTAAAAACTACTGGGCATATTTTTCGCTGATCGACAGCAAATTTTTAGACTTAAAAACTGCGCTATTTTTTATCCTGGGAATCCCGTGGGAATTTTTCTGGGAATGATATAAAATAGCTAGATAGAAATTCCAATGAGATTTCATTAATCGATAGCACATTTTATGTAATAAAATGTGTGATATTTTTTATCCCGGGAATCTCACAGTAATTTTCCCGGGAGCGGTTCGAAGTTCTTCAGGTGCATAAAAATTAGTTTATTCCAGCACAATTTTCACTAAAACGATAGCTTATATTCTTTTTTAATGCTGCCATATTTTGTGTTCTGGAAATCCCGAGGGGATTTTCCCGGGTATGGTATCAATCTGTTAGATTGTGTAAATATTAGCTGATTTCGATACGATTTCACTAAAACGATAGCTTAGGTCCTTTTTAAGCGATAATAAATAATAATAATAAATTGCTTTTTTATTATATATCATAATGTGACGATCGTTTAAAAAGAAATATTACAGTCTTAAAGCACAAAGTCTATTATAATATTATTGACTATTATACTGATTAATTTTAATTTGTTCTCTTTAATATTTTTATTTTAAGTTGACATTTCACAATTTTATTTATTTTATATTTATTTTCATTTCAATCTAACTAAATTAACTGTTAATTTTACAGTTTTATTAACTTGTTATTACTAAATAATTTTGATTTTTCTAAATTGAGGCAAAGCGTTCATTACCTTTGCCTCCACTTAACATTTGTGCACGCTGATGGGGTGAAACATGCTGTATTTTGTCCATCTCAATGCTATCCACGCTGTCATCGTTTGAAGATTATGATACTTAAAGTATTTCCTATATTCATAAGAGTGATGAACATAACATGATTCATCTTAATTGGGCTCGGGTAGGTCAAATAACAATTGCGCCCAAAAGTGAATGACATGAAAATAAAGGGACAGACATAAAAAATCGAACGATAGCCAATCGAAAGGAGATTCAATTATAGATTAGCCCTTGTATCGCACCGCATTCACAACGTTGGGACACGTGAATAAATAAACACAATTACTTTGCACAATAGAGTAATCCCTATTGATTTTGTTCACAAAATACGACATCTCTAAAATCGAGCCGCGAACCTCCCTTAGAGGTTCATTTTGCCCAAAATCTGATACCGTAACATTTTTTTTATTTTGACGATCGATTTTTACTTCGCAATAATAGCACAGCACAACAATAGACATACATCAATTCAAGTGTCAAAAACTAACATCTGCGCGTTTCGTTGTAAACACGTCGGTATAGTAGTGGGGCTCAGTCAGCATCCTTGGGGAACCCCTATTTTACCAAGCCCGTGTTTATAGCTCATTATTATTATGCTACGCTTTAGAGTAGCTGCAAATGACATACTCCGTTTATTATTAAAATAAACCTTTGTCTCGTTACGGCTTTTGTTGGTAAATTTAAAATAATGCCTATATGCTTGTAGGAAATTGCGGTGGGCGGGCATAAGCGCAGACTAACCGTCGCCTTTTATTACTCTCGCCCGCCATGCTTGCTGAAATGGGTGGTTCACTAAAGTGTTTATTTAGTAATATGACTACACAATGTTGATGATAGACTTCGATAAAAGTTAACTTTTGTCAACAGGGCCGGTGAATGGAGGTGCAAACGACGACTATATGGGAACTGAAGAGGCACCATATATAATAGAAAATCCTTTAAACATCACTGTAGCTAGGCATCAGCCGGCAACGTTAAATTGCCGTGCTGGTGGTATGCCTACTCCTGTCATAAAATGGTACAAGGATGGCGCACTAGTGAAGTCAGATAGTCACAAAAGTCTATTGCCAGCGGGTGGCCTATTTTTCTTAAGAGCAATGCATGGGAGAGCGCATTCTGATGCAGGAGTCTATTGGTGTGAAGCTACAAATCCGTATGGTACTGCTAGGAGTAGAAACGCTACATTACATGTTGCTGGTAAGTGTTTATTTTTTCTTTCTAATTAAGGATTTAGTACATGAGCTTATTTCCCTTTTGAATTTCGTACTTTTATCTATGGATAAAAGTACAAAATGCATGAAGCCTATGAATTACTAAAATATAGTATTTTAGTAAATTTTTTTGGCTCATCATAATTTTATTTACAGTTCTTCGTGAAGAGTTTAGATTAGAGCCAGTGTCAACTGAAACAGCACACGGGGAGACTGTTATACTTGAATGCTCACCTCCAAGAGGTTCGCCAGAGCCTACAGTTTACTGGAAGAAAAACGGACAAAAATTGAAATTCGATGCAGATTCAAGGTTTGTTGTAATAAAAAGTTTTTATTTTATAAAAAATACTTATTTATCATCATTTTTATATATGTAGCAACACAAAGTAACTTACTGGATTGATTTATTGAATATTTAAATAAAGTCACATTAGTAAATTAAGTTCAGTTTAACTATAAATACAAATTGGTAATTTTATTGATTTGATATTATTATCAAATTTTCATTGGACGTTACTAATTTGAGAGTTTTAGATATCAAACAAAAGTTACACAGACACTAGTTATCTAACTGATAAGGCACAGCTTGGGGAAATTTGGAGAGTAATTTGTAAGTGCTCTCACAGAGCCAAGTGGGATGCTGGAAACATGATAGTCTTGTAAAAAGTTACACTTAAATGGAGCTGTTTGATATCTGATATATCTTTTGCCATATAAATTTAATTGCGCTGCAATTTCCCAGGCAATCAAAGCTACTAATTTATTCCAAGTTAACGACCGTAGTACATTCTTTATGAGCTCCTGACTTTGTCGCAGCTATTAAGTGGCTGGCGTGAATATTTACAGAACTTTGACAATGGTCATTAAGACCACTCATTAACACAAACAAACATTAATCCTTAATGCTCATTCTTTGTCAAGTAGTAACAGAGATCGATAACATAAACAAAAAGTACCTTTATAAAGGGGTGTAAAAACCTTTCAATACATTTGTCAATATGCAGCTGGCTTAGTTTGAATGTTCTTTTTACATGGCCTTAGTAATATAGCTACTGATTATAGTGAAATTTGAGCATGCATGTACTTTTAATAAACGAGATAAACGTAGAATTCCTTTCATTATGAAACATACAATACAATAGTTTCCCTTAGATTTGAATGTAAATTTTATGCTAGTAAATAAATAATACCAATACAGTAAATAAATAATAACAATAACTTTATTTCAAAATATCATTTACATATATTCAAATTTAAAACATTTACATTCAAAATGAAGCAATTAAAACTAATTACTATAACATTACCCGCGTTATTATTAGTTAAAGAAAATACCTCGAATCAAAAGAACTTATGTATATACCAAAATCATGTCATATATTGCTACGGCCACCGGGACGCGAGGCAGGCCGCGAACTATCTTTATTATAGATAATTTTTTATGAGATACATCCAAAATTTACGCAAGCGAAACCATTTGAAAAGCTCTAGTGTATAAATTGATTCTTTCTACCTTTTTGGCACTAATACATATTCGATGAATTTTTATGAGCTCCAGATTACATGTTCAGGGAGAATTTTGTTACGTATATTGAAGCATAAAAATAATTAACAGCCGGAGGGTGGGTACATCAAAGTAATAAAAGAAGGGAATATTTTGAAGAGGTCGACAAGCAATCAAGTAAAAATCTCAATAGTTCTGGTGCACCGGACCCCTTATTACATGTTAATTTCCCATTGAATAATTCCGCCCCTCATTGAAATGACTCTTTTACAATACTCTTTGTTCCAAGTAACTAAATATTTTCATCACTTTTTAATAACTGTTTTATGAATAATAATACAGAAATAAAAATATTCGCTCTTTCAGAATTCATTTAGCAGATGGTGGTAACCTCGTTATACAAGATGTTCGACAAACTGATGCTGGTAGATATCAGTGTATTGCAAAAAACGCAGCGGGGACCAGGGAATCAGACATAGCTTCGCTCAAAATACACAGTGAGTTATTACATAAAATTTCGTATAATAATATTAAAAATAAACAAATCTATTAATTTGCTATATTTAGTACTAGGACTTCAAGGATTGTCTCTTTTGTCACATTATTAAGATATAATTTCTCACTGCACAGTTAAGCCGTACTTAATCACGGGCCCGGAGGATGTGGTAGCTCAGACTGGTGGCAGGGTGACGTTCCAATGTCGGGTGGGTGGTGACCCCCTCCCGGACGTGTTGTGGCGAAGAACAGCTGGTGGAGGAAACATGCCACTTGGCAGAGTCAAAGTATTAGATGACAGGAGTCTCCGACTCGACAAAATAATACTTGAAGACGAGGGAGAGTATACATGTGAAGCAGATAATACTGTTGGAACTGTTAGTGCTACGGGATATTTGACTGTTTATGGTAATTCGTTTATTATTTTGGCTCTTTATTTTGGAAATATTGATAAATATCTAACATAAAACACCTGTGATTTGTTTATACCCATTTATGCATATTTAATACGGAATATTTTTTAGATCCACCTACAATAACACTTCAACCAACTACTATTAATGTTGAAACAAGTTCAACAGCAACTTTCACCTGCACAGCATCCGGTAGACCTGACCCTACCATGTTTTGGAGCGTAGAGGGAAATCGAACTATAATATTTCCCGGTACGACAAGGGGAAAATATCACGCAACAGAAGTTTTAGATGGCGTTACAGTGCTAACAATTAACTATACAAATAAGAACGATAGTGGAAACACGATAGTTTGTTCGGCGGTAAACTTTGCTGGCAGTTCGTTTGTCAGAGGGAAACTAACCGTGATGTCAGACGATGACCGCCCACCGCCAATCATAGCAACCGGGCCCTCTAACCAAACGTTACCTATAAAATCGATGGCAGTTTTCCCCTGTTCAGCGGTCGGTGCACCTGAACCAATCATCGCTTGGTATTTTGAAGGGGAAGCATTAATACAAAATCATAGAAGGAATGTTACTAATGACGGAACTTTAATATTGAAGGATTTGGATAAAAGCGACAGCGGTACTTACACGTGTGTCGCATCTTCTCATCACGGAAAATATGTATGGAGCGGAACTTTATTAGTTGACAGCCCAATGAATCCTAATATTCACTTTTTTCGGGCAGCCGATGTTTCATCTTTTCCGGGGGCGCCCACAAAGCCGGAAGTATATAACATTACCGAGAATAGTGTTACCCTTACTTGGAATCAAAATAACAAAATTGGATCTTCATCAATACTCGGATATCAAATAGAAATGTTTTCACGGGAAACGTTGTCAGGAAATAATACACCAAGAAACTCAAGAGGTTGGGTAGTAATTGCAAAGCGTGTACATCAGACTCATTTTGTGGCCAAATCTCTTGTGCCCGGTATAACTTACATGTTCATCGTCAGATCGGAAAACTCTCACGGGGTATCCGCTCCTAGTGCAGTGTCTGATTCGGTTACAATAGGGGAAGATGGACCATTATGGGAAACTGGTATTTATTCGAATAATACAGAGTTCCGAAATAATATATTAACCGATAATATTGTAGTATTAATAGAAGCTACGCCGATTGATGCTAAAACGATAAAGCTTATGTGGGAAATTTTGAATTTTTATTACCTAGAAGGACTGTTTATTTACTTCAGACCGCTGGATAACGTTACGACTGAATACGAAATGAAAACTATTTTACATTCAAACGACGTATCGGGGTACGAAATAACGTCGTTGAGGAAATATACAAAATATGAGTTTTTCCTTATACCCTTTTATAAGAAATTTGAGGGAAAACCTTCAAACTCTAGAATCGCACAAACTTTAGATGACGGTAATTTTTTGTAATTTTGTTCATATCTATTATTCGTTTTTCTATATCTAAATAAAAAATCTATTAATTTTATTTTCTTTCAGTGCCTGATGGTCCTCCGATAAATATTGAAATGTTTATTTTGAATACAACGACAGTTCACTTAAAATGGTCTCAACCTGAGCCGCATTTACAAAATGGAATAATTATTGGATACAACGTTGTAGTGGACTGGATAGATTTACCAACCAACAAATCTATGGTAGCCATTAACACTACTGTTTACCAAGCTATGAGCCTTATTATGACTAATTTGACTTCTGGAATTATTTATGCTGTACGTATCGCTGCGGGCACAATTGTAGGCTTTGGACCATTTAGTCAAAAAGTTTATTTGAATATTGATTCCCGATCAGTTGGACTAGATCCGCTATTCAGGTAAAAATCATGCATTAAATTGATTTTTATGGTAAGACGTCATTGTTAATTTCCATACTAAATCGCAATGATGTGAACATCTATAATATTATTTAATTTCAGATAAACATGCCGTGTCTGTACATTGGAGTTATTCAAAAAAATAACTGGAATACATTAAATAAACGATGTAGACCACGATACATTTTTTTTTATCTGTTTGCTCGGGATTCATGTAAAAACTACTGGGCGGAATTCGATGTGTTTTTCTCTGATCAAGAGCTAATTCTTAGACTTAAACTCTACGCTACTTTTCATCCCGGGAATCCCGCGGGTAGTTTTCTGGGAATTATTTAAAAGAGCCAGATTGAAAAAAAACGAATTCTAATGCGTTTTTTTCACTGGTCGTAGTAAATTTTATGTAATAAAATATCACACTACTTTTTGTCCCGGGAATCTCGTGGAAACTTTCCCAGGGATGGTTTGAAGCTGTTCGGGTACATAAATATTAGCATATTCCGACACAGTTTACACTGATAAGATAGCATACATTCATTTTTAAATGTTGTTTTACTTTTTGTTCCTGGTATCCCACAGGAATTTAAAATCAGGCGTGGACGAAGTTGCGGGCATGTCATAGTAAAATTATAAAATCTCTTAATATTTCTTAAGAATTTTGAACTTTATTTAGACTTGTCATTTAGAATTAGTCAATATGTATTATTATATCCAAAATATAGTATTACGAGAAAATTAAATTTCAAAAATAATCAACATCATTGTTGATTATTTTTGAAATTAGGTGCATGGATAAACAGAGTTTTTTTAAGTTTAATCTAAAAACGCGTTTATATTACATATGTGTACAGTCAATGACAAATTTTAGTTTGAAAAATGGTGACAATGATGTCGATCTTAAATATTAGTTTAAATCAAACTAATATTTTGATAATATTAATTTTTAGCTACCCGTCGAATGGAGATGTATCTATAGTACCTGGACAATTCGTATTGGAATCATGGTTTTACTTTTTGATTGGCGCAATAATACTATTCAAACTAATTTTGATTGCTGGTATAATTTACACAAGAAGGCATAGTGTTTTCACTAAAAAGTCTGCACTTCCAAACATTTATGGTAAGTAAAAACACTAAATAAAATAATATCCACTCTTGTAATATAAAAGGTAATTATAACGATAGCGCTTATCTGTCGTTGTGCAGAGCAAAGGCTACGATGCAAGTAGCTTATATAACACTAAAATAAAAAGTTATCTCGAAAGGTTTTTCCCGTGGATTTAGAATTTCGAAATTAAAAACATTCCACGGGTGTCGTGGGGTGGTGCAGGACGCAAGGTACGGGGTGCGGGACGCAACGTTTGTTTGACGGAGGCTTCATGCGCCAGGAGGGGAGGGCGCTAGATTACTTTCGAGTTGAAAGGTAGCACGAGCCCTCTCTCGTAAGCGCAGTGGATCTCTTTCACTTTGCATTCACATTCGGGGCACAAAGGAATGATACAAATCCGAGAAATAAAGACCCAGTAAATGTAAATGTTTTCTATTTTGTTTTCTCCGAGCGATTCGTTTGTTGACTCACCCAGTTACCTTTAAGCCAATTTCCCTCGCTTTGTTTGTTATGTATAGCGTTTACATCTTTTAAGCCTTCAGTAAACAAGATCATTTGCATTCTTTTTACATAATCGGTAACGAGTTCACTTATTATTATGATTTTTTTATGTATGTGTTTATTTCATGTAACTTTGTAAAATTTAAGTATGTATATTGTATTATCTTTTCATTCGAGCATTTTTAACCTATTATACGGCCAAAAACTATTATATTCCTTTATTTTTAATTTTTGTTTAGGCAAACAAGAAAGTTGAAATTCTGTATCTGTCTTGTTCTTATCTATTACTATACTTATTATTGATTGTTATTAAACCCTGACCTTGGTGTATTTGTTTTAGATTCAAATGGAACAAGTTTAGTAACTCAAATGAACATTAAAGCAGCGGTGTCATTATCACACCCACTGAGTAGTTGCTATAATAAAAATACGGTAACAAAGACTGAGTCGCTGCTATGGATGGAAAACCAGCCTGGAGTGTGCATGTCTGGTAGTCAAACAACTCAGAGCAAGGAGAAAACCAATTCGGAGTATGACAAAGTTGGTCAACAGTTACCAGAATATGCTGAAGTGACTTCTGTGGGTGCTAAAAATAATGAATGGAACACCAGCAAAACTGCAAATACACCCGCAGCTTATGCATCGGTTACCCTAGTTTCAAATACCAGACAGTGTGTTAGTTCATTGGTGAGTTAAAATTTATGATTTTTTAAAATAATTCAATATTCGTGATCTTAGAAATGAACTAACTATCAAGAAAATTTCTGTATTTACTTTTGATAAAGGAAGATATAAGAAAAAGCTATAAATTTTATCGAAGTCGAAGATTACCCAAGAAAAAGCGTTTAAAATTTTTAAATTATGTATATTTATTATATAAATAGTTGTAAATTGAGAATAATGCAAAATTAAATTTAAATTGTTTAACAGGGCTGGTTCCCACCAAGCGGAAAAAATGTTGATGGCTTCAGTAACCGTTATGCGCCTGACGAAGAACTATACCCCGCGAGCAACGGAGGTTATTACAATAGGAATGTATACAGTGAGAAATACTTTCAAGGACATCCAAATGTTCTTAAATTCTATGAGCCATCACCCGCTGATAAGATACAAAAAGCGCAGTTAAGATATAATCAAAGTCTAGACGAGCGTAAATGTGATAAAGCACCTAAGGCCGATGTAACACAATCTTTAATAGGTCGAACATACGGTATTAGTACCAGAAAGAATTCTGATACAGAAGCGACTTACCGTGCTTTTGGAGACGATGATACCGATGAAGACAATTATGGTGAAGAGGGTGGTTATGATGAATTAGAAGCTATGAAGCCACAAGGTCGAATACAGCATCAGTACGAAAGGCCTAGTTTTCCTGATCCTGATGGTACTAGAACACTTGCTCGCCTAACTTCCTTTAAGCACGGGAAGGGTGTTGTTACTACGCAGAAGTCTCCTGCGCCCACACATCCCCCTCCCGCGCCTCACCCCCGGACTGACTCTGTGACACGGTAGTATAACGCTTTGCTGTTCTTCGGCGATTTGTGCCAAACGGACGTATAAAGTGTACGTATTTTGAAAAATAGTGTAGTGACGTCACTGAGAGAGATCGTTGTTCTTCCTGAAGTTCTGTAGTTCGCGTACAGTGAGTGATTTTGTTCCTGTAAGAATTTAGGTGACTATTTGTAATCATTATTTTATAGATATTAAAAGAGGCCTATAGTGGAAGCCTAATCAAAATGCCGGCCCTAAAAATTACATAGCGCACAAAAGTATTACTTATAACTTTTATGTTATCTTACTATGAACTGAAGATATGCCTAGTCTTAATAAAGTTTGTAAATGTTGTAAATACACATAACTATTTAATTTAACGAAGATCTGACTACAGCACGTATTTAGATATTTAAAATGATCAATTATAGCATACATTGATTATTTTATTATTGGAATTGATAAAATTCAAATGATGTCCGTCTCAATATCGATGAACGAATTTGTAAGCCTAATATCATTAGTGTAAGGAAACTGAAGAAAAATAATGCTTGGCAATAATTTTAAATAATTGAACGATGAATTTTATTTTGATGTAAATAAAGCACAATTTAATATTATTTTCTAACAAGTTTTAAATACTAAATTACACTAATCCAGCTACTGACTTGTAGAGCGAACTGTCAGAATTGTTAGCGCTGTTCTGACTGCAAATCCATTCACACGATGCCAGTATGAAGTCATCACTGACTTCCTTTGAATCTGAAGTCAGTCGTTGGATCAACGTAAATCAGCTTTTAGCCTTAAGACTCATTTAGGCCTAACGTACAATAGAGCTAACAAACAAAATTAAAATAAAATGTATAAATAAACAAACAAACTCTCGTCACCCTAGCTCTTCTAAAAAATCATTCAATATTTTTAAGGAAACTTTGAAGTTTTAAGTAAAGTTCCTGTATATATATCTTTTAAACGTGGCGTTTGTGTTTTAATGATTATTTAATATTGAAATGTGTACGTTAAAATTTAATCTTATGTTCAAGAAAGTTAATAATTTGTTTATATTACGTACTAATTACAGTAGTAGTACTAGTTCATTGTTCCTAGTATCTTGGTAGAGAACAGCTCTTTCTTTAAAGTATCCACTTTTCGTTGTAAATGAACGGTATATTTTCTTTAGTATAATGTTCAGCTTGATTTAAGAATGATCGGTGATTGAAATTAAGAAAAGATGTAAGAGCCATAAATATTTAATTCATATAAACGAAATATTGATTCGTGTGGCAAAATAATTTATTTGCATATTTTCGTATTTAGTTTTAAATTAGATAATTTTAATTTACTTTATGTGCCATAACTAGGTGGTTATAGCTGAAATGTATATTGAAGTAACATTCGAGTTGTGAATTGAAATTCAAATAAAGCTTTTACAAATCTACTTAATAATCTACGTAAATAATGTGATATGAGTTATATTATAGCCACTTGTTATTATAACTGAATAGCACGTCTTGTATGTTTGCATATCATATGTATTATGAAATAAATCCAGATGCACATTTAACATTATAGAGATGAGAGCCGTTAAGTTATTTAAGCACAGTTTCAAATAAATTTTCTACCCATTTACTAATCAATAAACAAAGCGAAAAACCAAATAAACTAACATATTGAGCTCTGATGAGCTCTGGCTGATAGAAGAGAACAGGATATTATTGGAACCATCAGTTAGTTGTGTACTCCTGCTAAGTAAAAGCCAACTAAGTTAAAAACAACTTCATTCAAAATTATATTCCAAAACAGTAGTTTTACTTCTTTTATCAACAGTCCTTTCTTGTGTGAATATTGACTTTGTATATTATTTATTAAAATGAGGTCTCAAAGGAAATGTTAAAACTTCAACCCACGCCTTAAAATATAATTGTACTGGCTGCAGTTACTTGATAAAATTACCAAGTTCATATTTTAGAAGAATAATTACTTGGAAACCGATACTTAAATGACATAAAGAATTTGTTTGATTACAAGTAAATATCTTTTTAAACCTATATACCAGAATATGGGTTTCCAAAGATATATATATATCATAACTCACCGACTGTTGCAGTGTCAAAGTCGTCAAATGTGCATCCGGGCTAATGTTACGATTATAAAATTAGGACGCTTCCATATGTCACTGTTGATCTGTGAAATATTATGTGTCACGTCCTTAATTATGTAAATAAATTGTATAAAAATAATATATACGGCTTTTTGTACTTCCATTTCTAAGGAAAATTATTTAATTTTTCGTTTCAACATTCATTGTTTTTCAACGTTTTGACATGTCTTACAACTTACTGTTATTTTAAAGACGACATACAACTTGTTCTAAGGTAAGCAATTTAAAACTTGTAATACACGAAAATAGGTTAGTTAAAAGGTTTATTAAATATTAAACGTTTACTAAGGTTTTAATTAATCTCCAAAAATTTTTATTTGTAACCAGAAATCTTTCAATTTTTTAACTTTATTTCGATTTTATATCTTTCAATTTTGTAATTGTATGCACATCTGGCCAAAAAAACTGCTTAACAAAAGCATTTCTACAGGCTTTGAATCGAACTTGTGTCATTTGAATAAGACGTGATGCTTTAAGCATTGAGCCAACAATTTGTGTCTTTATCTTGATATTACAAGATTTAAATTGTTGATTTACCTCTTTTCTGAATCTTAGATGCCTTCTATGCAATAATGTACAGTTGTTAAATAATAGTAATATACAAGCGTAATTAGATAAAACAATCATAAACGTTATCGCTTAAAAGACGATCTAGTTCTTATTTTCGCAATTCGTGTAGAAACTGGAAAAAATAGAGATAATACAAAATCAGTAGTGAATATCTTTTATTTAATAAAAACTTAAAATTTGGCGAGACAAGCAGCCTAAAAAAAAATTCAGAAATTTATAGTATTTATCAACGCCCAGTGACTCTCGGAACTTTAACGAGATTCCAGTTTCAATAAAAACAATTTTACAAAATAGTTTAGCAAGGTGTCTATGTATATACATTTCTATTTTGTAGAGCACTTATCGTTCAAAAGTATTCCATATGACATCAAGTTTTTAAGTTAGATCGTACAGTAAGTGCAATGGATCTTGGCTGCATTGAACTTCATGCACCTGTTGTGATAGCTGGTATATAGATAAAGTTGGAAAACTAAATGGTTTCATAGAATAGAAGTTGTAGGATATGGTGGTTTGGTGTAATAGTTACGATAGTCTATTCGCCGGGCATCTTCTATTGGAATAGATTATTGATATAATTTATGCCTAACGATAAGATCCCAGATTAGTCATAGAACATAAATTTTATATTCATAAAACTTTATAATTTGCATTGAACGTTGCAAGCAAATAGTGGCCATAGACTTTCGAATAATAAAAACACCAAGATAATCAATCGTTTCTACACCGTGGCGGTGTTTGATATTATTAATTGTAATATCGCTGTCGCATGTTAATGTAATTACTCAATTGTAAAGTAATAAATAATCATGTTTTTTAAAATGAAATGAAAAATTCGTGGATATGATAAATTCATCTGTAATGGATTTTTTCATTCCAACACGGCGTTTTCTGCTCGCTTGAAATTATAAGTTACATTTGGTATAGTTAGTTTATATAAGGATCTTTTTTTGAATTGCGGCCAAGATTCTTGTCGCTTAGTGTAAAAATAATACAGTAATCAAGAGGACTATAAAAAAACGTACAATTATTATTATTTATGAGCTGAACATTTTTTCCTGATCAAAGACATTGTACTATTATCATTATTACATAATTATTATATATTATTATTCGGATGATATAATAAACAGTTATAAAAATATCAATAAGCGATTTTTAATTTATTTACTTTAGTCTCTAAAACAATATTTTTAATAAAGTAATTTAAATTACTAATGAAAATGTAATTTTATTTTCAACAAGTACCCCTGCTGTATTAAAATAATAAAATTATTAAGGCACAAATTATTAAGGGACAAGGTTCTAAGGACTTCGTTTGGATATGTAAAGTAAAAAAATAAATGGTGCAATATTTTAAAAGATACAAGTTACAAATTCTCACGTTGCAAATTGTAAACAGCCTTGCAGATATTTGGGTAAGAAAGTACCGAAGATACCAAATATTAACTATTTGGGCAGAGTTGCCCCTTTATTGTCCAGCCTTTGGTGTGACTATTCACACCACACAGTAAGCAATGAACACCGTCTACACGCCTCATCGCCTTTTTATACGAAAATACTACGAAACTACCCTACCAAATTATAATATTACAACATTGCTATAAACAGCAATTATATCATAGTATTGCCAGTATCATATTATTATCTATGACGATTGTCTATGTGATATTAATATACTCTATGACTGTTGTGATGGACATCGCGTAACAAAATACTGCAATACATATACGTTTGCTAATAGATAGAGAAAAGGGCGTCCTTACATAATACTTGAATATTCTTAAAACATTTTACCTCAAACCAACATTCTGATTCGAAAATAAATATCATTGTTTGCTACAAAAGGAAACCTCATCAAATATTTACACAATACTGAAACTGAAATAAATCTACATATGAAAACTTACATAGCCTCATACAAAATGCAAAACCAAATGAGCCCAACAGCGAAAGGCTATTAAAACACTATAGAATTCAGAATTTAAATTCCATACACAAAAGTGCATGTTACTATTGTTCAACGCAGTCAATTTATGAGTTCGCAATTCATAGGCCAAATCTCCACTCAACACTCGCCGTAAGTATATTATTGTCTGGTATTTAGCACCGGCTTGTGGTCCAGTCGGCTCGTCTGTAACTGCCTGATAACCGTGTATACAACCTACATCAGCCCATACTCACATACATGCCGATCGCGGATGACATTCCGCTTTGTCCTCTTAAGCGTAGGGTAATGCGGAGATTTTCACTTTGGTTCGCCATTCAGTGGTTCATTGGATTGCAGACATTGGATAAATCGAATATTTTCTATTCAATCAATACGTATACTTAAATTTAATCTATAACAATATTACAAAGAGGATACATTTGTATTGATTTAAAAAATGATTTCACTCATTACTAGAAAAAATTGGGATCCCTACTAAGACTAAGACCTGACCGCGTTTAAGCCCACAACTGGCAAGACACTACGCAGGAAGTGGCGTTTTTTTGTTTCGGAAGCCAAGACTCACTTTGGGTACCATTTCGATTGTAAAAATTGCGCTAAAATGCAACATTTAAATCCTTAAGTTTGTTACTATTTCATGATTAGATTTTATAATTTACTAAAGATGCAAATGAATACTAGAGATAAAAACTACCTGACCCGGCACACTTATTACCGCCTTAGAAACAATAAACAAAAAAACAGAAATATAATTGCAGAATGTTTCTACTTTAGTAAAAAGTCTTGTCAAAACTTAACCAGAATGAACAACATCAAACATTTTGACATTCAAAACCAAAAAAAAAAAAAAACTTCACTTTTAAATTTTGTTTGATTTCTGAGCGACTTTTAACGGAACGAACATCAAATGTTTGACAGGTAGGAATAGTTTCTAAGGGAAAGCGAAATTATTGTTTTTACTATATTCTAAGAATTTTTGTCATATTTAGTTACCTTTTAAACCTTTCCCGGACTACCATAAATAATTCAAAACCAAAATTATCCAAATCAGTCAGACTAACGAACAGCAATTGAACGATTCCATGTGATACTCATATAAACATACGTTGATTAAACATACGTGTTTCCTAGTACCATTTCAAATGTACAAAATATTTGATAAAAATTCCCAACGAATAAATTTCACCAAACCCGTATATACAGCGCCGCTCCGTCGAACTTTTATGCAATGAAGTAAACGTATGAAAACACGCGAAGTTTTTCTCTTTCGTTCCACTTTTGCATATTTCACAATGGGTAGCGTACGATGGCGTGAGGACGCGAACTCGCCGCGGGGATCGTTTTAATTTTCCGCCACACTGAAAATTTACACGAAGTGAATGAACCATCTATTTTAATGAGCTTTAAAGTTAACTGATCAACGGCCCCGACGAAACGCACCTCGTAGACGTGTGCGCTAGTTAAAAATAAGAGTAGAATAAAACTATTTTTTGCTCGGGCTTCACCTTTGACTGTGATTAAATACATCTTATGTATAACGTTATACATAACTCTTTTAATTAATATATTAGTATATATATAACTAACTAACTAACTCCGCTGGCTCAGCGACCGAAAATGTGTCTTGGCCTCCGAAACAAGAACACGCCACTTGTACCTGTCCTGTGCGATTTCTTGCCAGTTAAGTGCTTGACGCTAACACAGGTCAGTCTCCACTCTGTTCCTCCAACGGTATTTGGGGCGACCGACCGGATGTCGCCCATCCGATCGTCCCAAATAGGCCCTATTCACACTTCGATCCTCTCCCATCCGTTCCACGTGACCAAGCCAGCGGAGGCGGTGAGATTTTATTTCTCCTAGTATGTTAGGCTCGGCCACGAGAGAAGTGTATATATAAAGTATATCATAATTATGCTCTCTGTCAATATTTAACGACGTCAACAATTAATAACAATATAGCATCACAAATAATGCATTACACCCATCGCTATATCAGCGTGCGATATTATCCCATATGAAGCAGTAGCATTTACCTTAGCTTAAGGGAAAAGTCTCGTCATTGCACAAAGGAAATCGAGCCCTACTTGATAACGGAAGTAATTAGTTACAATTTTTTTTTTATTAAAACCCTTAGTTGTTTTGTAGCCAATGTATCTAGGTCTTATTCCAATAACGTGGATTCGCAACGTTGTATAGTCTGCCTAGTCAAGTTTTATTGTTTATCGGCCTATTGCTAAAATTAACGCACAATAAATGGGTGTAAAATCATACACGTGAAGAATTTCGTAGACGGGATGTACTTTTAACCTTGATATATAAAGTTAACCGAAAGCGTCCCTTTCAAAAAACACAATACAAAAACTACCTAAAAAATTTCCTTCACGGTTGAAAGTATTTTTTTTATCTCTATTATCTCAATTTTATTCAAAATATTCGATTTCATAGTTTAAAACTTGAGGGGCTGATAAATTTTAACGAATTTGGGAATATAGCATTACGTTGCAATATAATATTAGCGGAATCAATACTATGCTATTGCAATACCGCCTGGGGCTCAGCAGCACCGACTCATCTCATAGTTCTGGAACGTGCCCAAAGAGCGCTATTAAAGTGCATGACATTCAAGTCTAGATTATTCTCCACAGACTCCCTTTATCACGAATGCAAAGTCCTGAATATTCGCAAACTATTTATACGAGCTATAGTTTTGAAACAACACAATCTTGTAACTAAAAATACTGTGGAAGAATTGACAACAAAGCGTAGGCAAGATTTGGTCTTCAAACAATCGAACTGTCGTACAAGCTTTGTTGCTAAATCTGTAAAATTTCTAGGTCCAAAATTGTATAACGGTATAAGCAGTAAATTAGTTTTGGTTACCATGACACACTTTCAATTAAGAAAAGGCTTAAATAATTACTTACACTCCCTTCCATTTAAAGATGCTGAAGAACTTCTACGATTTGTTTGCTAGTCACCTTCTGCTAACCATATTTGAAAATAATTATCACTTACGCCTACACAACACTACGCGCGCGCGCGCACACACACACACATACACACACACACACACACACACACACACACACACACACACACACACACACACACACACACACACACACACACACACACACACACACACACACACACACACACACACACACACACACAAACGAATATTGTCATTACTAACCTCTTTAAATATTAAGTTGTAATCTTTAATTTACCCATAGAAAATACTATTTATACATATACATTTTACTTACTACACAAAGACTTGCATCAATGTACATACTATCAGCAATCATATGAATTTTTATGACCGGAGCGAATCCTACTGTGGCCCGCCACACAGGCTCTAAGGAGACCTAGCGCGGGAAACAGTGTTTCCTTTGGGACGCCATCTGTACTGTTCTCTGTATTTTAGTAATTTTTATGTACCATGTACTACTTATTTACTTGCTATTAAATTTCATTGCATTAAATTTCATTCCATTTCAATAACCAGAACGAATGCAAGGATAATGGTCGATGATGTTATGCTGGAACAAGTGAATGAGTTTGTATATCTCGATTGTGCTTTTAGCAGGGATGGAAGGTACACCACTGATATAGAAAGAAGAGTGAATTTGGGGAATAGTGTGAATGGACCGTTAGGTAAACTTATAGGCGCTAAGAACCTCAGCCAGAAGGCCCAGCTTGCCATACACAACGCGGTGCTGGTACCTACGCTCACGTATGGAAGCGAGAGTTGGGTATGGAATAGAGAGCATGAAAGTAGAGTAAATGCGGTCGAGATGCGAGCACTGCGCAAAATCTGTGGAGTGACGCTCGCGGACCGCGTTCGTAATACCGAAGTAAGAAAGAGAGTTGGTCTGAAAGAGAGTGTCGGGGTGAAGGTAAGGAAAGGAATGCTCCGGTGGTTCGGGCTTGTGGAAAGAATGTATGATGAAAGAATGACTAAACAGATATACAATGAAAAAGTGGATGGATGCAGAAGTCGCGGAAGGCCACGACACACCTTCCATGATCAAATTGATCATGTGTTAGCAGAAGGTGATGTTAGGAGCCTTAAGAACAGACGAGCGTGCATGACAAGAGCTATGAATGTCAAAGAAGCAAGTGAGGTGTGTAAGAATGGGCCTGTGTGGCGCTCTGTTGTTCATGCCTACCCCGCAAGGGACAAGGGTTATGTATGTATGTATGTATAATAACTCAAAAGTTATTGAGGACAATATTTATAATTTTTGAAAACCTATCGAACAATAATAATAATGAAAATGTCATCTCCAGTTATATGTATGGCGGCATTCCCTAAATATTTAGTTTTTACCGCGAATTCTCTGTACCTAGATATATAGTGGCCAACAAATACATCTTTCAAGGTGTGTGCATATAAGCCCAATAGATTTTCAGCAAAATGCAAGATTACACTTTTGCCGAAAAGGCTGCAAGATTTAAAAAAAAAAACGTAAAATAGTACGCTCAAGTATTAATAATTTATATATAAAAATTGTTTCGAACTTGTAAGAGAGGCTTACCGTTAAATAGGCCACATGTCAAATGATCCCAAAACCGATGATGAATCCAATCCAATTAGTGGTTAATTGCCAAATAAAGTTACCTCAGGCCGGTGCGAACGTTTTGTCCTAACGAATTATGATTTAGGGGTGCGGCATTTTGAGTGTGAGTTAATTTCATTAATTGAATGATAAGAATATTAAGAAAGTAGATAGAATATAGAAATAACAATATCCGAATGAAAAAATATTTGTCTGAAAATCTTTTGAATCCTATATGTCTAAATAAAGCCAAAACGTAACTTTCCTTTCGATATTTTGAAGTGATAACTTTTTATGGGATGATAAACCGCTTCGTTACGTAACGCGTTAGGGCGCCAGTCTATCTGGCATTCCTTTCTCTCCCGCATACGGCAGCGGTAGGCAGGCTCCTCCTCCCTCACTCTAACCCACGCGTTAACAATTTCAATTTTCAATAGTTCAACTTAGATTAGTTTAAGTTATCACTTCTGTCGGGTGTCCCGAGACGCACACTTTTTTTTAAATTAATAATTATGATTATATTTAAACACTAGCTGTGCCCGCGACGTTGTCGGCGTGGAATTTGTTTTCAAAACCACCCCCGATTTTGAAATACTCTTCATTGGTGCTCCGCTCCTATTAGTCTTAGCGTGATGATATATGACCTTCCCCGATAAATGGGCTATCTAAAACTGAAAGAATTTTTCAAGTCAGACTAGTAGTTCCTGAGATTAACGCGTTCAATCAAGCAAACATATAAACAAACAAACTCTTCAGCTTTATTATTATCATTTATTTTTTTAAACAAATCTTTAAATAAATTATCTTATTAATTAAAAAAAAATTTTTTTTAATAATATTCTTTTTTTTTTTTTTTTATTGCAGGAGATCAGCAGACAGGCAGACGGCCCACTTGATGGACAGCGGTTACCATCGCCTATGGACATTTGCAACACCAAAGGTGCTACGAATGCGCTGCTGCTCTCTTTAGGGAGCCTGGAACCTGGTCACTAATGCCGGAACACAACACAAGGTTGTTATGGCGACATACTCTAGACCAGGGGTGGTAGCCATCCAGTCGGGCAAATGCCCTACCACCTGGCTGAGGGTTGTTTTGTCGCCTCTTACGACAGGCCGCCGGGCCGCAGGAAATTGTATTCTTTCTCCGTTCCTGCACGGATGATTCTATTAACTATTAAATTTAATTTTAATTGTATATCAGTATAAGATCATTTTTTAAACTAGTACAGTTTAGAAAACTTATATTCTTTCTATAATCCCTTAAGACTTTAAGTAGATACTGAACCTAGGTCATCGAAGTCCATGGGTAAGTATGCCTAAAAGGCTGGCTACATTACCTCGCTGGGTCGACATTCTGAACCGAAGGTAACAGCTTTCTGATCTTCCGAAGAGTCAATAAGTCGTTTTAAAACATCTTTGTAAAGGCTCATGGCCTTATTATGTCGTATTAAATATCGTTTTTATACCTAATAGGTATAAAAACAATATTTAATAATAAGTATTTGAACTGTTAATAAATGTATTTTTGTTTGCGCTAAATAAAATGGATTATTCTATTTCTTAATTTTTTTTCATATCTACATTCCAGTTACATTATAAATATTTTCAGTAGAAGCAAGCTTTGAACATGACCAAAAATCATGAAACATAAAATCCAAGATATACGTAGAAAAACGGTTATAACATCGTCCTTAAGTCCAAAGTGCCCTTAATACTGTGCTTAAGTGGGCGAGGTACAGAAATGTTCAGAGGCTTTTCATACCCAACACTTCCAAGCCTTTTAATATGACGCCCTCCGTGTACGCCCTCTTATCGGTTACGTATAATGTTGCCTTTTTAATGGCATTTTCAGTTAAATCTTTCTCGTATTTTTCACTCGTGCCTATCGTTGCGTAAAAACACCTCTCATTTGATGTTTTCACATTTATTTCTTGTGATAAGATTGAAAGAAATATATGAAATTGGGACACTGATATTGTATTTGCGGTTGGTATAAATTGTTTATTATTTAATGCTAAACAATGGTCCTCTTGTTCATACTTCAGTACATATTCTTGATGCATGCATATTTTCTTCTATTTTTTATACTGGTAATTATGTATCTATCTCTGTCCCTCCCAATTATGATTAACTTTACGAGGACGCTGTGCCGTCGGATTTCGCTTGCGGTGTTAAATAAACAAACATGTAAGAAATAATTAATAGATTAGGTTAACTTATTTTAAATGGAGGCTGCCCTAAAAATTAATGAATTTGGTGAAAGTGATTGATTGAGCTGGTTTCAAGATACAGTGCGTGTTATATGTTACAATATTATTTGATTTTCAAAATACAGACTTCGTTGAGTTTGGACTGTTAGATGTAAGTATAAATGATATTTTTTGAAACAACAATAGTTAATGTATTGATAGCCATGTCATTAAATATAGTATGTAATATGGATGGATATAAGTATTTCTTTTGTTCTGAGCTACCCTGAAATCTTAAGTAGTCCAATTTGCATCTCAGATACACGAATTCATTTAGACAACAACATCTCACGCCTGCATCCCACGATAAGCCTGTTCGGACCGACAGACGTGATTCAATTTAATTAATTTAATTCTCACATTCGGGGTCATTGCCAAATTGTAACGTCCTTATAAACAGACGATGACGATTGCCCAAATTTAATTACGAGTGCATATCAACCCCTTCTCGTGTCACAGGGATGGGTACAGGCCAGAATGAGCTCTAAACTTCGTAATGCAGCACAAGGGGCCAGACTTTTGTAATTTTATTAATGATGTAATAACAGTTCTGTCAGTTGCATGTGTGTGCCCATGAGCGATAGTGAGGTCGTTAGTTCGGACGGGTTAATATTGGAGGGTTGAATTGGGGATTATCTATGAAATCCATGGTGTTGTGTAGCGTTAAAAGCAGCGTGGCCTGAATGGCATTATTGAAATTCGCGTGTAGCGGTATAACTTGGATCATTTTCATAATATAATGTTTACATATAGCTAGACAAACATGATCATGATAAAATTTATTTAAAAGATTATTTGTTCATTAGCTTTATACACACTATAGCATACAGGAAGGCATCAGAAATGACGCTTTATTCATAACTACACTTATGTGGTTATGAATCTATACTAGTATATAAAACTGAAGTTTGTTTGTTCGTTTGCTTGAACCCACTAATCTCAGGAACTAGAGGTCTGATTTGAAAAATTCTTTCAGTGTTAGATAGCCCATTTATCGGGGAAGGCGGGAAGGAAGGATATATGTACGGATTTTTTTAACTTACTTTTTTTGAACTATTCCACGCGGGCAGAAGCTAGTAAATGAATAAAATAACACGGGATGGGACGTTAGAGTCCCAGTTTACAATAGCTTTTTTTTTCTATAAGCCTTATTAACATTTGTGTCAGCTAGTAATCCACCTTACTTGCGAAACTGGCGTCTTACCATCGTAAGGACAGTAATGTGCTACTAAATAAAACCATTGAATGCAATAATGTATACTTCACAAGATAAGAATAATTAAATTCTTGTGGACACTAAAACTGTAGGTTATCAATTACTTATAAGATATCTTAGCAAGATTTTAGAACATTATTAAAAATTCTGGGAACGCCACTGCGTCCCAACTTAACTTATTGTTCACCTTCAAAACTACAAGGAAAATTAATAGATTGAAACAAACAGTTTCCATGAAGAAATTGACTCATTTAATTTACAAATTGCTGTAATTCCTTTATTGTGATACGTAGTTTGAAACTAGGCAACGAATTAATGGGTAGGTTTAGTCATTGTTCAGATTAAATCGGTTAGATGTAGACATGCTTCTATTACTCAGAAAGTTGATGCCATTAAGAATAGTTCACACTGAGCGAGCTGAGGTAGCAAATCAGCTATCGAAATGCAAATGATCTTTCTTGTGTTTCTTAACTAATATAATTTATAGTTACTATATTTTGTCTGCCTTACTAATCCACTAATCACTCACCGACGATTGGATTGGAGGTTCCAGAGTTCCTCGACGTTTGGCAATTGTCCATTGTACGTGTCGCATACATTAACCTTAGTTGCCTGCAACTAATCATTCTACGCACGTTACCTTAAACATAAAGTTTACGGCATTATAGTTTTCTAAGCGACGATTGTTTTGAAATGTTATGACAACGGTTTACGTCAGCTGAAATTTAATTTAGTCTTAGATTAGACGGTTTGGTTGGTTTAAATTTTTAGATGAACATTGATACTGTTACGAGCTACAGGACTCGAATTAAAATAAATACCGTTGGAATTACTATAAAGTTTATTAGAACTGTACGAAAACGTATAAAATAAGTACAAAATAAAACTGGATGCAACCAGTTCACACTGCACGATTCAATGCAATTCAACACGCGCAAAGTCCGTCACTATGTCGCGAATTGAAAGTCTACACGTCTTAATCGTATCGTAGTCGTCGTTTGACTGCCTCATCCCTCCGTTCGGGCATTGTTTTATACTAATTATACAGTAAAAAAATCGACCGCGTGTCAGTGCACTGCTCGGCAGTCAGAAACATCAGTGAATTTCCGAGAAATAGTAATTTGCACACCTGGAAAGCTTCGGCGCAATGCAATAAAAACAAGGATTATGTCGTTCGACACTTATTACAGCCATAAAATAAGTACGATAACAATAGATGTTTTTAACATTTAAACACGAAGTAAATAAAATAAACCGTTTTTACAACATGCCAGATGTGCGGTCTTTGTCGGTATGTAACAATACGTTTCTTTGTCTCACGTATATCACCGGAGTAACTCGGCTAAGTATTTTACTTATTCTTAAGCGATTATAGGTAGACTACAATACAAGTGTTCGTTGTTCGTGCCTACCCCGCAAGGGACCTGGCGTGAAGTTATGTATGTACAATACAAGTTAAATATTCTTCATTGTACTAGTTTATAATTTAAGTATATCTACTATTTAATTTTGTATGTCGACAAGTACAATAATAAATCATCTCTGATATATCTTTGTAAGTATAGAGTAAACAAGATACATTTTGAAATGAAATGTAAGAGAGTAAGTGTTGTTCTTAAAAATATACAGTTTAGTACATTTTAGCATAGTTTTAATGGTATGCAAGCGAGTAAGATCTTAATACTTCATGTTTAGGTATTATTGTGTTGTAATTATTCCTGTTAACTTCTGATTTTAACGACAAGCTCTATAATACAGAACAATATTTTGATTTATATGTCACTCTAAATAAACTCTTTTAGCACATTGAATACGGAGTACAACAGTGTGAGAGACTGTTTGCACTCCGGTCAGTGATGTCGCCGACAGATAAGTGCTGCACGATCCATCATTGCATTAGAGGGGGACGACATTTTTTATTGATTTTACTTTCAATTTTTCGCACCACTCGTGACATTTTTCACGTCTCTCTGTTTTGTAACATTTATAGAGGTTTTGTTGCTCTGTTGATGTTTAAGTATTTTTTCCTCCGATAAGATAAGATATAAGTAATTATTAAAGAATTTAAAAAATGAGATTTTCTATTCATCTGTATATTATATATATAACATTTATGTAAGTACAATATATTTATTTGCGCCTATTTTTTTATTCAGAGATCGATTTTAATTATACTTTTAGGGTTGGGTTTATAAATTTTAGAATTCCGTGATATAGCACCTTGCACTGTAATAATAATATTGGACCATTAAAAATTATAAATAAGTTATTTTAGATTTTTTATTGAATTGGTCCACAGAAATTATTTTAAATAACAATCGATTCAAAGTTATTGAAAAAGAACACTACGTTGTTGTTTACATTTCGTATGAATAATGTAGGGCTAAGGGTTTTTTAATCAACCTCAATTTTTTCAAGGAATCTAGTTTTAAGCAATAATATTTTGCAAGTACATAATTACCTATACTCTAGAAAACTTTTTTTCGGTTATAACATTTTTAAATGAGACAAAAACCTTATAAACGCTCAATATAAATCAAATTTATCCACCAGTGTTCATGAAACGCCTAATTACAGCCATAAATTAAAACAATCGGAAAACTAGAAGGCGCATATGCACTGACTGCCCTTTCAAATTAAAATAAAATAGACTCCTTTTAAAATAAACTAGTATGTATTATACTCTCAACTGTTAATTCTTAATAGTTTATGCAAATTTGTGCCAAACATCTAAAGATAAATAGGGGTGAATGTTTATTAGTTTATGTTTATTAAGTATTTTAATTGAATCTTACTCTAAAAGAATGTATATGTCTACCAAGTATTAAATAGTACTTTAGTAAACAATTCCTTTTTGGTTTTTAATGAATTGTAACTTTTACACCGACATTTCTTTGATTCTTCCACTTTCAAATGTTAAAATCTAGTCAATGCTAAGTTAAGTATTTGACTAATTCCAAAGAACGGAGTTCTCGTGGCATCTTATTTTTTATTTTACTAAACATTTCAATTACTTAGCCTGGTATTGTAAGTGCCCATGTAGCCGATACCGTCGATGTGCCACAACCGCGTTACATTCCTATGATTTTCTGTGTAAAATAATGCAATCTTTGTAAACCCTACCATACCGCCGCCACACCGCTGACGCCGACTTCACGACGTAAGTACGACCGCGGCACGGCGATACAACACATTAAAATTTTAAGAAGGTTATAAACAACATAATGTACCAAACATAAGATTAACCTAACAAGTGCTAAAGGTAAATGTCTCTAAAACTCTAAGTAAATGTTACACGTCTCACTCTTCACATGCCTTATCAACATCTGTCTGTACATTTAATTACATTTCTCTTCGTGGGGAATGAAAACAAAATGTTGATTTGCATGTGTAAATAACATTGTAGTGAAATCCAAACAGCAATTTGGCAGACAATTAAAAGGCAGCTGCGTTGCTTTTCTTAGATGGGGACCAAGTCAGTTATTTTAATGAACCTTCAAATGTTTTTATGACAAACCTAAAGGTTTCTGTTGTTTTTATGTTAAAAAACAGGTATAACAGAAAAGCTTGGAAATCGGAAAATATTTTGACCTTAAATGATTAGTACAAAACAAAGAAATATTATATATAAGAAATTCACACGCAGTAGAACTTCAGAGACTCAAAAATGATGGCTGGATGGCTACCACCCCTGGTCTAGAGTATGTCGTCATAACAACCTTGTGTTGTGTTCCGGCATTAGTGACCAGGTTCCAGGCTCCCTAAAGAGAGCAGCAGCGCATTCGTAGCACCTTTGGTGTTGCAAATGTCCATAGGCGATGGTAACCGCTGTCCATCAAGTGGGCCGTCTGCCTGCCTGCTGATCTCCTGCAATAAAAAAAATAAATAAATAAAATAAAATAATTCTTCTCTCACTTTTAGCAATATAAATATAATTCTTTAAGCCTATATCCGTCAATTTATTATAATTCAAAATAAACTTCTTAAATATCACATTAAATTTGTTCAATTATAAGTTTTATTCTGTCCAAATTCGACGTATCTTTGGTTCCCAGTTTTGTTGACTCTATAATTTGTGCTGTACAATGAAAAACTTGTATCTTATTCTCTCGCAGGCTTAGTGCTATATTTATGTTTGTCTCTTTTTAGTGTCGCCTTTTCGTTGAATTGAGTTTCAAATCACAATTCTAAAGAAGTTTCACTTCAAAAGATTGTATATATTTATTGTTTCACAAAATATTTATCTAAAGACTATTGAAAAAAATATGATGTAAGTGAAAAAATCATTAATTAATTTTATTAAAAACACAGGCGGCCATGACGATAAGACGCATATAAAAAGGATCTTCCAGCATTTAATTATAATACAGATTTCAGTTTTTTTATTGTAGGTAAATAAACTGACAAGCAGTAGAGTTTCTGTTTTTGCGGTCTTGTGTATAAATTGATGTTGAAACCTAACATAGACTTAGGTATATCCCACAAATTGCAAAATCTTCTCCGGGACATAATATAGTTATGGCCAACAAGTAAGAACTTTCGAATTTTTGAAATAAAAAACTTTCTCTAATAGATATTACGTTTACTATCTTAGCTTAATTTCATAATAATCTGTTAATATCAAAATCGAAAAGAAGACGTTGTTACTAAGAGTAGAAATTGTTATTAAGGAAAGAGATGACGAGATGATGATAAATTATAAGCTAGTACAATGAAGACATTTATAAATAATCTGATACAAATAAATTAAATATATTTATCATGATAAATAGACTTTAAATATCCCTATCCCTATCCCTATTAATATTATAAATGCGAAAGTAACTCTGTCTGTCTGTCTGTCTGTCTGTCTGTCTGTCTGTCTGTTCCGTTTTCACGTAAAAACTACTGGACCGATTTGGCTGAAACTCAGTATATATATTTTCGATACCGAGGATGAACATAGGATACTTTTTATCCCGAAAAATGGGATAGTTTCCGGGATAAAATGATATTTGTCTGTTTGTTTGTTATGCTTTTAAGGTAAAACTACTGGACCGATTTGGCTGAAATTCGGCACGTATGTAAATTAAATACTGAGGCTGGACAAGGGATAATTTTCATTTTGGCCTTTTTGGTAATTTTGGCCTTTTTGGACATTTTGGCCTATTCGGTCATTTTGGCCTTTTTGGTCATTTTGGCCTCTTTGGTCATTTTGGCCTCTTTGGTCATTTTGGCCTTTTTGGTCATTTTGGCCTATTCGGTCATTTTGGCCTCTTGGTCATTTTGGCCTCTTTGGTCATTTTGGCCTCTTTGGTCATTTTGGCCTCTTTGGTCATTTTGGCCTATTTGGTCATTTTGGCCTATATGGTCATTTTAACCTCTTTTGTCATTTTGGCCTCTTTGGTCATTTTGGCCTATTTGGTCATTTTGGCCTATTTGGTGATTTTGACCTTATTGATCATTTTGACCTTTTTGGTCATTTTGGCCTATTTGGTCATTTTGGCCTTATTGATCATTTTGACCTTTTTGGTCATTTTGGCCTATTTGGTCATTTTGGCCTATTTGGTCATTTTGCCCTCTTTGGTCATTTTGGCCTATATGGTCATTTTAACCTCTTTTGTCATTTTGGCCTCTTTGGTCATTTTGGCCTCTTTGGTCATTTTGGCCTATTTGGTCATTTTGGCCTATATGGTCATTTTAACCTCTTTTGTCATTTTGGCCTCTTTGGTCATTTTGGCCTATTTGGTCATTTTGGCCTATTTGGTAATTTTGACCTTATTGATCATTTTGACCTTTTTGGTCATTTTGGCCTATTTGGTCATTTTGGCCTTTTTGGTAATTTTGGCCTTATTGATCATTTTGACCTTTTTGGTCATTTTGGCCTATTTGGTCATTTTGGCCTATTTGGTCATTTTGGCCTATTTGGTCATTTTGGCCTATTTGGTCATTTTGGCCTCTTTGGTCATTTTGGCCTCTTTGGTCATTTTGGCCTATTTGGTCATTTTGGCCTATTTGGTCATTTTGGCCTATATGGTCATTTTGGCCTCTTTTGTCATTTTGGCCTCTTTTGTCATTTTGGCCTCTTTGGTCATTTTGGCCTATTTGGTCATTTTGGCCTATTTGGTCATTTTGGCCTTATTGATCATTTTGACCTTTTTGGTCATTTTGGCCTTTTTGGTCATTTTGGCCTCTTTGGGTCATTTTGGCCATTTTGATTATTTTGGCCTTTTTGGTCGTTTTTTCCTATTCCGTCATTTTAGCCATGTCAGTCACTGTGGTCTTTTGGTCATTTAGACCATTTTGGCCTTTTTGGTCAAGTTTTGTAATTTATTTTGTTGACAGATAGACGGGGGATAGTATATATAATTAGCGATATAAAATGAAGTGAATCTTCCGTGGGCAAATACATAAAAACATTGTAATATAATATAACCTGTAGCACTTGCTCTTTAAACAAGAGACACGCACTAGAGGTTAACCCGCGGCGCAGCCGCGGGGTAAACTCTAGTACTACATAATGTACAAAGATAATTCTCATTTCATACAACTTGGCACGAATCGTGATGATGTGATTCTAATGTAATAAATTAATCCTGTGATGTATAAATAACTATATCTAATATATAAAATTCTCGTGTCACAGTTTTCGTTGCCATACTCCTCCGAAACGGCTTGACCGATTTTGATGAAATTTTTTGTGCTTATCCGGTATCTATGAGAATCGGCCAACATCTATTTTTCATCCCCCTAAATGTTAGGGGTAGTCCACCCCTAAATTTTTATTTTTATTTTATAGACAAAATTTTTAATTTCAATTTTTTTACGATACAACATACAAAAATACATACAATCCTCAATTTTCACCCTTCTACGATCAACCCTTATTTTTTACCGGGCAGGACGACGTCTGCCGGGACAGCTAGTACTTTAATAAAGTATATTAAAGCAACAACGTATTTGCTAACAGAATACCTAATGATGTTAACAATGTTGTTGTTATGCCAAAACTTTTGTTTATAACACGTATAACATTGTGAACTGGTAAAGTTTGCTACCTCATCTGAGCTTACATACAAAGTTGCTAAGTTTTAGACGATATCTTATACATATTTTATATGGCTGACAAGACCAAGTTATGTAAAAGTAAAATTATAAGAATTAGTTTTAAGAAACAAAAATAAACAAGTAATATTCATAATATAAATTAAAAATTTTAACAAAGTTTAACAGTAATTTTTTTTAGCGAAAACAATTTCCTTTCGACCTGACCACTTTAAACCTCACTCAAGAAAATTCCTATAAGATTCTCGGGATATAAGTCCTGCAGATTTTAAGTCCGGGAAATTACTATCAATCAGCGACAAGCGTACATTATCTAAGCCCGCGCCCTTTGAGTTTGTGACCACGGCCTCTTTGTATCTGTTCTTTATTCATGACTAAACCACTACACTTTAGTTTTGTTTACAGAACTAATTCAAAGGTCTTGCCTCTTAGAGCCTTTTTACTATGTCCGAGTTTTCGAGGAGCTAGATCGCCTGGAAATTCACACAGTGGTGAAGCTGATGTTCATGAGCCTCAATCAAACGACGTGAGTCTGGTGGTTGTATGAAAATCAACGCATCCGCATATGTGTTAAAACTCGTCAATGCACATTGATTTAGTGTGTTGGGTATATCATTGGCATCGTAAAACGTGAAGCAATTCGACTTTTATTGACTGTGATTTAAAATGGTAACGGTGCATGAAAATAAGCTGATTAAATAAATAGTCAGTCACTAGTAGGACTCAAGAATATTCTCGAAATTTAACGAAATTCCTAGGAAGTATAAAAGTATTTTACGAGGGTAAACACAATATATCATGATTTATAATTTCTGCAAAGTAAGAAATACGCAATAAAAAGGAAACCTAGTTGAACAATAGATTTCTATCAACGCAATGCCGAAAACATAAAAGTGTCATGTGCATAATGCACCCTATAAATATTATTCCCCATGGATACAACTAATGCTGTTTAGTCTCTCTCTAGAGATGTAGGTCACCATGTTATCTATGATTCTACAACTTGACAGGAATTCCAACCTTAAACTATTTTAATATAAGGTTCAAATTTCAACTTTAATAACATGACCAATCCGAATATTTCAAAATAGAACTTTACCTTCAAATGTACAAAGTTCAAAATAATGTGCAGATGATGTGAAAATAATATCCATTAAGGGCCTCAGATTTGCGCATCATCTATTGCAATTGCAAGTAAGTCTAATGGTCAGGACAGGCGTTTGTCTGCGCACGAGTACACTTAATTTATAGTCGCAAGAAAGGGTACGGGACTATCCATTGTCAACATTATCTTAAATATTTTATGCACAATTTAGTTGCGGTTTTTATTTACGATGTAATAAATTTTGTTAAGCCATGGAAGAATATTCTTTTTCATGGTTAAGCTAAGAAATTGCGGGTAGTGATCGAAATGTGTATGTTATTTTTGCCGCCCCTTTTGTTGTCAGTATTGCTTTTTTTTAATATGTGAGTATAGATATATTTGTGTGGGCGTGTGTTAAACACAAAACTAAATATATATTTCTCCCTTTATGGTTGTTTTGAGACAGACATTAATACTTCTAAATCCAGTCTTCAAGTATACTTAAGTTTGTTCACTCCTTTTTCACGGAATAAATTAGGAATATATATATAGGATTAATTTTATATTATTAGGATATTAGGATAATATATGGGATTTTTTTAGGAATATATTAATCATCGTCAATTAATATTAATTGATTTGTTCGATAACGAATTAAATAATAGATACTTCAATTCCGCGAACTAGGAAAGCTTTTGTAGAACAAATTTTACAGACTATACTCGGAATTCACGCCAGTGAGGTTGAATGCGTCGATTTTTATGTAAATTAGTATTAAAGACACAACTTTCAACAGTTATAAAACAGGAATCATTTTATTGCAGTAAAAGACAACCTATCATCAACATAACATATCATGATTATGAAGCTTTAGTGTAATATATAATTGTAATATAAAATATTATTTTCGAATTGCATTATACATAGAATTTTATATTTAAAATAGTGCAAGCTCTTTAATTTGAAACAGAGATTATTTATTATAGTAATAAACCAAGCGTATATTCGCCTGATTAAAACCACGACCCTTAGTAATATCAATTTTAAAGGCCAATTTAACTGGACGGTTAATCGCTACTAAACTCCTGATTAAAAGGAACGTAAAACTTTATCCGTGGCTAAAACATCACCGAGTCTAGTTGTAAAACCCTATCGCTGAGGCAGTGTGAGCTCTGTTTAGTGGTAAAAATAAGAAGTGTTGGTTTTACAATATGTAATCCGTGGCTAAGATTTATCAAATAATGTCTATGGTTTATATGTTTATCTCTTTCTTTCACCTATTATGTAGCCTGTTATCACTAAGCGTTAGTACATAATCATTACATTTAAATAATAATAGTCGATCACTTCAACACTTTCATTGACACGTCAGTGTTAAATGACTATGAAATTGGAGACCATTTCTAATATATTGACGCTATCACTAATAATGGGAGTTGTGAGCCAGAGATACGTACACGCAACGGAATGGCCAAGACTGCTATGACCCGTCTAAATAAAATATGGAAAGACCGACAGATTTCAAACCAGACAAAAAAGCATCTAGTGCAGACCTTTGGTTTCTCCATATTTATGTAAGGTTTGGAAACTTGGACTGTAAAGACAGCAGACAGACAGACAAAAAATTGACTCTGTTGAAATGTAGTGTTGGTGTCGAATCCTAAAAAGAACAGGTCGCTAAACGAATGCTTATATACTGGAAGGGTTTAATATTAGAGATCAGCTGAGGTTATCATCAGTTTACCGACAACGGGTACTGTAGTATCATACAACAATCCAGATAACATAAAAAAGACTTGTGGTGATGGGGAAAGTTGAATTCAAGAGATCTCATGGTAGATTTCCAAACAGGTGGATTGACCGGGTTGCTGACCAGCTGGAAACATCGCTAAGTTCAGCCCTTCACCGTACTCAAAACCGATCTCGGTGGAGAAGAGCTTACTCACTGCCATTCAAGTTACAGTCCTCAGCAGTGAGGGAACAACTTAGAAGAAGGAAAAGGATATTCTTTTGTACAATACTGCAGATGATTTGACATCAAACTAAGCTCCAAAAATGTTAATATTCAAATTGATTAAATCTTCTTCTTTTTAATCTTCTGCTTGGGGAAAAATGTCAAAAGTACATGAAATTATGAAAATTTATTCAGCATGCGATTACGAATAGCGTTTTTAAGGGCCCATAAATCTCCTATAACTATTATGAATAAGGGGGTTAGACTTTAAGGCAGAAAGAAACACGGTGTTTTGGGGCTTCGCTGGACTAAACTTTGATCCTATAATCCGATTTAAGTCAGTAATTTCTTAACCAAAGTATACCACTAAAGTACTTCATTTTGTTAAGAACGATCTTTTGCATTTTAAGTGTTTAATAAAGCCCAATGAAATCTTGACAACTTAAACCGTTTATATGAATTAATATATTACCATACTGAATCCATCTTCTATAATAGTTCAAAGTTTTCCTACTGTATTCGATCAGCACTATAGAATATTGCAAGCGTCGCCATGCTCTGTTTGCACAGTAACCTACATAACTGCTTTGAAGGGATCGCATCATTAATGATCTGCGAGGGTCATTATTAGGGGAACGACACACCCTTCGTGACTGTGAATGCATTGAGGACCCACCTCAGCACACATTTTGACGTGAAGAAACAGAAATTTGAATAAGCTGATAGCTTAAGAAGTAATTTGGGAAATGTCAAAAGTTAATTTTGCCATCAATTAATAAGTAAAATTAAGTATCATAACATAAAGGAATGTTAATTAACGTGTTAATTAAACTATTTTTTTATTAATTATCACTACCACAACAGTGATATTATAGAACACAATTTTATTTGGAATATAGGTAGGTACTCTTTTAGATCAAATCAGTACAAAATTCATATTTATAGAGCGTGTCAGAGCTAAATATATAAGTCCCCACAAATGGTATGTACGTAATACATAATATTATTAATATTAATACTAGATAATAGTACCACCTAGTAAAACCAATAGAAATAAATTTCAAGGCAACACATTAAAGAACTAGGGTGATGATTCTTAGTATTCCTCTTTCATACTAGAGCTAACGGCTCTCAATAATGCCGTAATAACGTGTAATAGTCTATAAACTTGTAAAGTTCAGAATGAAATAAAGGTGAATATACCTCCAATTTCAATATCTGATTGAATCCGTGCCGAATCATTGTGACGAACGGCCTAGTGGTTGAAAGTCTATGATAGTGCTGCGACAGACTTTTTGTTAATTTCTTAATACTTGCATGAAAATAATTGTAGTGATATTTGTTAATTCAGATATTCATTTTATCTTTGTGCCATTTGGAATTGAAACATTAAAACGCTACGGATCTCTTTAATGCTATTCATTACCAGAAGACTATCTACAACATTACCAATGCAGACCATCAACCAAGCATTCAGATCACACTTCCAGATGGAACTCTATGCCTACAGACTACGTACCAGATCACTAGTATCTAGCAGGGATCTGGTAAATAGTCTGTAATCGGATGTTTAAATTTACAATTTACAATTTACGAGTATAATATTTAATAAAATTTAACTTTTAATCCCAAATTCGACTCTTTATATATTATTATCATTATTTAAAACCTTGTTTAACCCACTATTTGTATTAAACATTTTAAATTTTTCTCAAAATAAATTTTATCTTCATGAACTTCACACTATTTAATTTCAATAAAATATATCATTTGAGAAGATTTATGGTAGTACGTTAGCATACTATAAAAGAACTTTTAACTTTATTTTATTTGGGTGAAACACCTGAATGAATGAATAAATAATTTATTGCTAAAATGTAGGTACACAAGATGTTACAATGTGACTTTTTTCAATTTTGCATTATTAGGCGTGCAATGTCCGAATGCATGTCAGAATATTAAAACTAAATTACATAAAAAAAACTTGAGAGGTGTCAAGGGACAGCCGGATGGAACGAAGTTACACACACACACACACACACACACACACATATATATATATACTCTCTCGACTTCGTAAACACAACAGCGTATAGGTTAGAACACGCACGGCTTGCTAAATACATACGCATTGATAACACCGCGCGGCTTACAACTATAGCAAAAAGTGTCGTTACAACTTTTAGTGTCTTAATTTTTTCCGTCTAGCCCCCTTTCGCAACGCATGATAAGGATTTTCGTTTCAAAATATATGTTATAAAATATTTCAATAGAATTATATGTCTGGTTACAAAATATTATTAGTCATATCTTTGTCATTCTCATATTGATTTACAGTATAATAATTTTTGATCAATAAAATTTACTTAAGAGACTTTAAAGAAATTTATAGGCTGAACTCGTAAAATTTTTGGCAGTTTGTTAAGTATGATAGGCGCTATGTCATACAGTAGATACTGTCGCTCATCGTGGCCGTTTTTGAAGACCAAATACAAACTCTATGCTGATCCCGTCTATTCCGAAGAACTACATCGCAGAGCTCGGGAAATAAGTTCGAGTCACTCTTGACCTATCTTTTATTACTATTATTTAGAACTAACTCAAGACTACTGTTAGGCGAGAACTTTTGAAAATTAGCTGTATTGTATCTTTGAAAAATAACTCAGTGCCTTGCCCCTGATATAGGCCAAAATGAGACATCAACGGGACCTATGGCGTTGTCTCAATAAAGTCTGTGTAACCAGGCTCTATGATTTATATTATTTAATTTCTATTTATATCACGGATTCCTTCTATTGATAAGTCGCATCACTAATGAACGGTAGTGGGCGCTCCTGTTCAATCCGCCCCGTTCGTATGCTCCATTCAAATTTTTACCCCGAGTACGTCGGGCACGCTCGATGAGTGCTCCAACGTCCATTCAATGCAATTTGATGAAGCCAACGCGGTGTATGCTATTCAAACTGAATAGGATTGGCCACGACAATGTCGTGATTTAATAGAACCATTCCGAAATACCAGTTTACGTGCAACGCGTGCCGGTTTCAATGCACCGTTCATGGTGATTTGATTTAATGGAATGCTGTAGTTACAATTGAAAGTAGATGTCGACCCTTTCCATTAATCCACTCGTCAGAATCGTGGGTATAATTAGCGAGCCCAAGGAGCCGCTTTTGAAGTATGTATAACAGAATTGATTGTGAATTTGTATCTGCCTAATCTGCTCGTTAGTATCTCTATACTATATAGTTTAATAATTATCTCTATAATAATTAAACTCAACAAACAAACATAAATATTCAGTCTTTTTGTATATATATATGGGACTCTTCACTACTACGTTAATATGTGCAACTGCACACCCAGTTAGATGCACGAGTCTGTTTGTTTTCTGCCGCCTCGCGGCCCGGTGGCAGGGTCCATATTTGAAGTCATTTTGGTGTATCCCTTTGAAGCTGTGGAGTAGAAACATTGGTAATAATTATAGTAAAGTTGGTGTAATGTTGGTGTATTTTTCTTATTAATTAATTGTTTTGCCTCAAATTAGTTTGAACTTTGATAATATGAAACTAATTTTATAATAACAAGTTGTATAACCTGGAAATACTCCATTTCCCAAGAGAAACATTTTGTGTCATCTAAAAACAAACATTTAAGCGTTATCACGATATTTACAGAAAAGTACCTACAACAAACACACGTCATACAGAATAATTTTAAAAAATCAATTATAAAATAGCCCTTTCTACTTATATTTATTCGACCAGCATTAGCAATAAACTTATACACGCTAGGAAATAAATTCGTTCTAAAATACGACAATCTGAAACGCAACAATACACGTCAACGTTTAACAGATTTCACTAAAGTAATAAATCTGCCAACGACGACAAACAACTAAAACTGAGTTATAACAACAAAGTCAAATTACCGAAGGAGTTTACCGCATCTTGGTGGTGTGAGGGGGAGAACCGACACTGGGTGGGGTCGCGACATGAATACTGATGCAGTCTGGAGACTCCTAACTCAACCAAGATTTTCGGATCGGGATTTTCCTTTCTTTACAATGGGCCTACTCTTGGGGCATATCAATTGCACGCGGTTATGTCGTTAGAAACTTTCTCGTTGAGGGTACATCGGCCTTCCCATCGATTTTCGAGCTTAGCACTTCGATGTAATAAAAGAACGTATCTGATTCAATGGGAGGCAACGGCTGTTATGATTTTACGTTGAGTTATTAATTAGCCTTCCTTCAAAGACTATTAAAACCTAGTCGTTTTTTAAATTTAAATCAGTCTCCATCGTGAAAGACCTATGATTTCGTACATACTTATTAAGCTTAATTGATTTTCCATAACTTATACAAATTTCATTATTTTTAATATTATTTTTGCCACGTGACTTCCATGTCTCATCATTACATGCCCATGTCACCTTAGTTTTTTTTAGTTTTTTATTGCAGGAGTTCAGCAGACAGACAGCCCTCTTGATGGAAAGCAGTTACCGTCGCCTATGGACATTTCCAACACCAAAGGTGCTACAAATGCGCTGCTTTCTCTTAAGGGAGACTGGAACCTGGTCACTAATGCCGGAACATCATCCAAGGTTGTTATGGCGACATACTTTGGAACAGGGGAGGTAGCCATCCAGTCGGGCCAATGCCCTACCACCTGGCTGTGGGTTATTTTGTCACCTCTGACGACAGACCGCCCAACCGCAAGAAATTGTATTCTTTCTCCGTTCCTGCACGGATAAGTTCTCTTCCTCTCAGTTTTTCAGTCAGTGTGAAACTTATGTACCTACTCATTTCTTAAGACATCCATTCTTGTAACCTTGTAACACCTCTTCATGTCAACATTCTTATCATCATTTTCTATTTTTACAAGCTTTTATTTAACTAGCAATGGATGTATGTATGTAAGTTCGGGTGAAATCTTGCAAGTTAAAACCAACTTCCCCGTTTTCGATTGAGCTGAAATTTTGCACGCATATGTATATGGTACCATGAAGCTGATCTGATGATGGAGTCGGAAGGTGGCCATAGGAACTCCTGTCCTAAACAAGATAGACCCGTCGTTTTTGGGCTCGTTTTACTTGTCTTGGCTAGCACTTTGCGGCTACATGATATCCAGGATCTCAAAGGCTAGTATTTAAAAACATTTTTGAGAAAGTTCATTGCTGATTATTTAAAAGTTATTGGCAAATATAAGATATTGTCTAGGACTAGAAAAATCACAGTTGGCATGTATTAACGGATTAAACTATATTTCCATACATACCAATCAATCTTGAATGTTGCTGGATATGCACACATGAGCTCCCTTCATTTAATTTACATAAAAGTGCTGGCTATTCATTTTTCTGTAAAAGGGGATTATCCGTACTAAATAGTTATCCCCTGGGCATTAACTCTATTATATCGGAATACTCACATTAAGCGCATGCTATTAGGGTATCGATTTATTGGTCACATCGGGTGTACGCATAAAATTTGTTTGTTACAACTCCCAGAAATAGTTTTTATCGTTTTCGTTCAAGTTTCGTTACAAATTTTATGACAGAAGTTATTATGTTCTACGTGTCTTTTGTTTTTTTACGTCGGTAAGGTTTTATTTTACGTCGATTAGAAGACTTAAAGCAGTCGTTTTCAGAGATTATTATGACGAACATAACATAAATCAAAATAAAGTGGAATTTTATAGTCTTACAATTAGTAGTACGTGTCAATTTCAGTAAGCTATTCTACAAAAGCAGCCGCTTTGGTCCTCTGTGTGTATATATTGATTATTTGAACAGAATGATAGTTATGTTTTAATTTTAATCCTGTAAAGTTTATACACTTCTCATGATAAATTATTTTGATTTTTATATATAACATCAACCTAAAATCTATAATAATATTTGGGGTTATAGATGTTTTAAAAATAATTATAGCTGTTTAGAAAAAAATAATAACGCGTTTTATAGCTGCTTTATTTTTGTAGAATTGTAACCAGTTGTAGCGGACGAGGCGGAATGAACTTAAAACAGTTTTCGATAGCAAACGTATATTATAATTTTTACAGACAATGTCACAATGTCAACGTAAAGAAAAAGCATATTTTTTAAAGGAGTTTCTCTGTCGCCAACACTCCCCACCCTAGTGCTGAACCAGCACTCACTCCTAAGGTCAATTCGCGCCACACACGCTGCTGATCGCCGAAATATTGCATTTTGTGTTTTAAAATCGACAACTTTTATATGACCGTCTTTCCCAGGTAGTGCGGTCACAACAAGACCCTTTGGCCAAACATTTCAGGGGGTGTTAGCTTTATATCTATTATTCACACAAACATTAATTGAATCTCCTACTTCTAATTACCTCTGTTCCTCATGACACATATCAGATTTCTACATAAAGAGTTTTCCGAGCACCCGTTTAGTGCAGTAGTATTTTCGCTTCGCTCTTTCCATTTAGTAAATGAGTATAACATAATATACTTCGATTTCCAAGATGCATGTTGACCATTCTTGAAGGTTACAGCTGTAGGTTTAAGACTTTCATCAGGCAAATGACATAAAACAGATTTGCAATTGGAGGTAAAGTTTCTTATCTCAAACCCACCTTGTTGGGGGACGTAAGTAACGTCCTTTACCAGTTTAGTGGCGATTTCTTCGTTATCAAAACTATCTATGTAATCTTCCATGTAGTGCTGTTTGCATATAGCATTGACTGCATCCGGAAACATCGATGCAAACCTAGTAGCATTTTTATTCTTTACAAATTGAGCTATAAATGGCGAACAGTTCACTCCGAATACTACTGAACTCATAGTGAAAACTTTTACTGGTTTATCTGCTGTTTCTTTGCATAAAAATCGAAATGCATCTCTGTCTTCTTTGTGTATTTTAACTCTCAAAAACATGTCTTTAATGTCACCTGTGACGGCTACTTTTCTTTCTCTGAATCTTAGCATTATGCCATATAAAGAAATAAGTAGGTCGGGACCTTGTAATAAAAAGTCATTCAAACTCATTCCTTTACATTTTGCCGCCGCATCAAATACTAAGCGCAATTTTTGTTTATTAGGGTTGTCTACACCAAAATGTGGGAGGTACCAGACATGTTTAGGATTGGTTATGCATTCGAGTTCTGAAGCGTAATCATTCTGCAGAAGATGATCGACTCTTTCTTTATACCGGGTGGCAAAACCTACATTATTTTTCATGTTCTTTTCGATGCACCTCAGCCTTATCAGTGCATTGTCATAAGAATCTGGCATCTTAATATTGGTGTTCTTCCATGGCAATCCTACAAACCATCTTCCATCTATCAGCTTAGCAGTGCTTTCTAGTTGTTCAATGGCTTGTCTTTCTTCTCTGTTCTGTCTGGGCTTAGAAGAAATACCCAATGCATCAATGGCGAAGGACTGTCGCATCTCTTCCTGCATCTCTTGTAGAATGCGATCTGATTCATGGCTGGATGGATGACTTTCTTCTGACAATATGAGAGCAGATTGTAACGCAAACTTTCCCTTTTTAAACGGCATCCGAGTACTACCATGAACACACCATCCCAACAGTGTACGAGTTAAATAGGGTTCAGATGGTTTACATTTTATTATTTCCAAAGGCATTAGCAAATTGTAGTTATCTTGTCCTAATAAAATTTCGGGCTTACAATTTCCATCCAAAAGTATATTGGTCAACTCAGGCTTCATTATCCCACAAGAATTCAATTTGAGTATGCTGTAATCTTGTACCGGTAAATTCAAATCCTTTACGCTGTATGCGCGTATTTCAAACATTCTTCCTTCATCATTAGATATACTAAAATTAATAGTTTCACTTTCGCACGTGACATCTCCATTATTCCACGCTCCGCAAACTCGCATCGAATGTTTGTGTCCTCGCAACCCTAGCTTATTTGCTAGGTTATCACTTATCAAAGTGACAGTTGATCCGTCATCAAGTAAAGCCCTAGTATGCTCTATGCCGCTAGGTCCATGAACGTAAACGGAGACTGTTTTTAATAAAACCTTATTATCGTTTGCGGTCACATGTGCGATAATTCCCGTTTGCGTTTCACCTTCGGTCACGTCAGTGATGTTCACTCTGTTTCGTAGCGAGTTTTTATTTTCAGTATAATGGAGCAAATGATGGTGTGATCTGCCACAATCTTCTACCTCACAAACAGGCTCAGAGCAATCACTTTGCTTATGTTTAGAAATTAAACATTTAAAACAAATACCGTGTCGTTTAGCATAAGCCCAACGATCTTTGCAAAGAGATTTTTTAAATTTCTTACAGTCTGTTAACAAATGTTTCGACATATGACAGTAACAGCACATCAGTCCCCCGTCTTCTTGATTGTGCTTTGAATATAACAATACTGCTTGGCCACGATGTCTTAAGTTTTCACCATAAACAATACTTGATAGGTTAACAGCAGTCTTTGTTATCTTTTCTGCTTCTTCAGCAAGAAATTCAGACAAAATTACAAGCTTTGGTTTCATCATTTTATTGAAAAGAGGATAACTGTAGTCAGTCCATTTGGAAATCAGTACAGCAGGCAATTTGGAAAGAATCAATGACAGGATATTCATACCATTCAAATAGTCTTCACACCCAATAGTGGTTACTGCAGCTACGTAATTTCTCACCTTTATGGAAAATGGAATTATATCCTTTTCAGGAATATCTCCTGTGAAATCGGTCGTAGTTTATATATATCTTGTAAAATCCTGTTAATAATAATATCGGGATTACCAAACTGAAGTTCCAAAGTTGACATAATTGTTTCAACAGAGGTAGCGCTGATTAGTAGGGCAGTCACGGCATCTTTTGCTGCCCCGTGAAGACTCTTCCTCAAACGCCAAAGATTTTCTTCCTCACTGAAGTTGCAGATACGTGTCGATTCTTCAAAAGCCTTTTTAAAATGAAGCCAATCAAGAGGATCACCTGAAAATAAAGGTAATTCTTTAGTTGTACATAGTCGACTGAGCATCCGGTTGTTCACTCCGCTACTATTGGCAGCGGAAGTAGCAGCAGCTAGATCCTTGAGTGCACTCGCCAACGCGTGCACGGTTCCGTCCATGCCATCTTGAGCAGCTGTTGACACGTGCGGTGCAGCAGATACTTGAGGGCCCATAGTTCCCTTGGGTTGCAGGTCAGTCTGCATCTTTTGATTCTGGGCGTTGTCTTCCAACCAATTTTCCACTATACAGTGTTCTGGTTCATGTTCGATAGCAGCGTCAGAATGCAGTGAACAGTTGTCTACCTCGTCCAATTCTTTAAGGTTTGCTGCAAGTTTTAAATCAATGAGTTCCATTTGAATACGAGCTTTTGCTTCTGCAGCTTCCACCTGCAGCCTTTTTCTTCTTGCAGCAATCGAAGATGAAGTCGACCTTACTGATTTGTTACCTTTGGACTTTACAGTATGTGCCGATGAATGCCCATTAGTTCCAGGAGAACGTGGCCTTAAGTTCCCGGATTCGTCATTCGTTTCAACGGCTGTCGTCCTTGGTACTTCTTCAGTTGTGACTTCGGTTGTCGCCTCAATCATCTTCTTGTGCGCGCTCCTTGTGAGCACCATACTTTTCGACGATAACTGGTTCATGAGGGATCCGGCTCGAAGGACCAAAAATGTAGCGGACGAGGCGGAATGAACTTAAAACAGTTTTCGATAGCAAACGTATATTATAATTTTTACAGACAATGTCACAATGTCAACGTAAAGAAAAAGCATATTTTTTAAAGGAGTTTCTCTGTCGCCAACACCAGTTATAGCCTATCTTGAGTATGAAGAAATCTATCAATCCATATATATATACTTGCAGATGGTAAACTGAACACACAGATGTATTAATTATTATAAAATTAAATTATTAATTAAAATTTAGTAAATGTAACCAAGGCATTATTTATTAATTAAGGTATATGCTTTTATATCATTGTATGAAATGACGGGATAATTTACGTAGTCTATGGGATACGTACCAATATAGTCGTAAAAGCGAAGCAACGGAATGAGATCTAAAACGAGAAAAATCATGGCCATGTAATTTAAAGGTTCATCTTTTTTTATAAGGTATCAATAAAATAGAACAAGGACACTCCCGGTGCAAGTTACGTGATACTTAAACCGGCGGCCCTGGGATCAAGCGGGCCCCGCCTAAACTCTGTTCACGGACCTGGAAAATTGCATTCGTTATTGCATATCCGGACGTTCCTACTGCATTTCCCAGTTACAGTCCATGATGGGCAAACCTGGTTTTAAGTAACAGTTTATATTCATCGTTTCATGTATCTCAATATGTATATATCATGTATATACGAGTATTAATTTGATCGATTCTGGAAAGTCTACTTAAAGTAAACTAAACAAGACAACATTACAAAAATATCAATAAAATAGTTTAGAGTTGACATTAAAACAATAAAAATATTGCTATTTGAAAAGTTAGATAATTTCTCTAACTAACCTTTTAATAAAATTTAAAAAACAAATCTCACAAACGAAATGTATGCAAAAGCAATTGATAGACTGTTACTAATATTTTCAAATACGAATAAATAAAAGCTTAAAGCAACGGGGATTTACAAATTAAATTTACGGGTATTTCTCACGGAATTTTTTATTCAATGTATTACTGATGATATGCGCAACAAAATAATTAACTAATTATTTTGTTGCGCATATCATCAGTAATACATGAAGCAAAAACTTTGTACCCCTTTTTATAAAATTGCGCGGACGGAGGCGTATAAAATTTCGCACATTTATAGTTTACATAGAGAAGGAATGCAGAAGGCTAATGAATTTTTTAAATAAATGCATTAAATAAAAAAAAGTTACACTACCATGTATTTGACACATGGACGCATATATACTCGTTTGTTTATTGTTAATGTCAAATTAACCGTACAGCCTTGGTGAAATCTGCGATTATAGAAGTATAGTCTATGATAACAGAACCTTAATAATGTTCAAACTAATAATTTAAACTAATTGTGGTCGAATTTCGTTCACTAGCTATATTTAATAAATTATTTTTTTTTAGTTTAAAAGATTACCTTTTACCGTTACCTCGCTCAAAGGGTTAGCCTCTATATCCGGCGAGGTAATGCTGGCAGCCTTTTAGGTACATTGCCCAGCGACAGTGGTCTGGTGGGGCTGAACGGGTTTTAATACAGAATTTTATATTAGTTTTTTAGTATTCTATATATATATTTAAGTTGGGTTTATTTATAGGATATTTTAGTTTTTAACTTTTATTAATACAAATATAATTGTACTGTTTGTCATAAAAGATAAACCAACTTTGTAATACATTAATTAAAAAAAACAAAGACATAAACTAAAATACATTATGTAGCAGATCACTTTGTAATTGTTACACAACTTAGGATAGTAAAAGTAAAATTTGCAAGTTAAAAGACATAGCATAAGCATATGACAGGTATTTTAGTGTCATTGATTAAAACAATCCAAATTGATAATATTTCTGAAGAAATTAAGATTTTATCACGTCTAATGTCCGCAAATAATTTTATGACGCACCATAATTTTACGAGTGTCAAAGTAAAACAATAACAGATTTATTAGTTACAAACTGAAGCATCAAATGTATGTCTTTAATAAATAACCATTAATATATTCTTCATAAATTGATTTATAACCAATATTGATTTCAATCAAATGTCCAGCTATTATATAGCAAGCATTAGTTCTTGTTGACAAAAGGCTTATCAGCATAATTGCATGTGTAGTTAAGGTAGTTCGTGGTCAAATATGTTTTTGATTACCTTTAAATATCAATAAAGTAACGTATGACGAATTACGTATTAATATTTATTTATGAGGTTATCGATTTCCGTACATAAATTGTAAACAATATGTTAAAACATTTTTTCTTTATAAATATGAAAAATACAAAAACTTTCAAAGAGAGTTGGTCTGAAAGAGAGTGTCGGGGTGAAGGTAAGGAAAGGAACGCTCCGGTGGTTCGGGCATGTGGAAAGAATGTATGATGAAAGAATGACTAAACAGATATACAATGCAAAAGTGGATGGATGCAGAAGTCGCGGAAGACACACCTTCCATGATCAAATTGATCATGTGTTAGCAGAAGGTGATGTTAGGAGCCTTAAGAACAGACGAGCGTACATGACAAGAGCTATGAATGTCAAAGAAGCAAGTGAGGTGTGTAAGAATGGGCCTGTGTGGCGCTCTGTTGTTCGTGCCTACCCCGCAAGGGACCTGGCGTGAATTTATGTATGTATGTATGTGTACAAAAACTTTCACGTACCTTGCATAGCGTAATGTTATTCCTTATTGCGCACGAATTAATTACCTTTCTTACCAACTAATATTCCAGATTTCCTATTATATGGAAATTTAGAATTAATAGGAAGTTTGAAATTTTTAAACTATGAAGGCAATCATTTTCATGATTATGCTTATGTTAGTTACTATTGACTAGAATTCTCATTCTGTATTGCGATAAAAAAAATCATTTTATAGAGCTTGAAGTATACAGTGATACGGTTTTTTCATATGGAGTTAGAGTGTAAAGTGAAGAATAGAATATTGAGAAAGAGTGGTTATCTCTAGTTTCTGTTAAATAACTACAAAGAACGTTCAAATATTCATCACATGTTTAAGCTGTTAGACAACCGTATATTATATGTATCTTATTACAATATTTAAGACCTTAATACAAATTTTGAAATGTATCAAATTATCTTTGTATTTTTAACTAGTTAAACTCGACCCGCTTCGCTGTAGTTTTAGTTTTTAATGTTTTATATGCAATCCTTGCATTTATTATAATCCCGAAATTCGGAATAAAAAATATTAAAACATTCTACTATTAAAATGCAATATTACAAAAAAATCGAATGAAATTATCGAATAATTTTGTATTTTGTAACCACAAACATACAAATGCTAAACTTTTATATATTATATCTTACACTAACAACTAAAAAAATTGTTTGTTAAATTATCTACCATCAAACACAATTTAGTCTACTTAACATCTGATATTTTAATATTCATATAATATAACGTACTATGATGGTTGTCTCTACAACATATTTTCCTTGAAAACTTCCGATTCTTAATTCACTTAAAATCCGCCTTCATATACATATAAGGATGGTTATAGAGCGGCACGCGACTGTCTGCCACCCCGTTTGCCTCCACCAAGAGTCTTTTCCGCGACAGTCGACATCTCCTGAATGACCTCTATTCATTCCCCGACGCTCATTCTGCTAATGGAGTTGCCTTTTAAGGTGCAAATAAATACCTTCAAAGACTCTTCGGCTAATTAATTAAAAATATGTCTATCCCTCGTAGGTACTCTAAAGAAACTTATACTTTTGAAATTACTTTCATAAATGCATTGAATCAACAGGTAAGGTTGAAAAAGTGTTAAGTAACATTTTTATTGCTGGCAACGAGCCACGTGATACATTCTTAATTCGACAGGGCAGACCTTTGCCTTTTTTAACAAATGGAAAATAAATAAAATATTATGGAAGCTTTTTCGAAAATTCTGATTTTAAACAAATTATTTATTAGTAAATATTTAAGTCGGTTTTGGTACACGCAACACTATTTTTTGAATTATAATAATAAAAAGTGGGTTAAAAAATCCTTGATTTTCTACCAAATGCGCAATACTCTAATATCAACAAACTAGCTGGGCCCCGCGGTTTCACCCGCGTGGTGATGAAAAATCGTTATTTTGAATAATTGACACTATATCTTTATAAATTGTAGCCTATGTATTATTGTAAGGTTTGATCAAAATCAATTCAGTAGTTTTAGCGTGAAAGAGTAAAAAACATACATCCGTACATCTATACTAGAGTAAAACCATTTACCACTGTATATAGCTACAACAGATTTCTATGGATCTACATTTGAGTGATCCCGCTTGAGTTCAAAGGTACAGCATAATACATTTGAACGTACACATACTTAAGTAAGACGTATTTTCATAACAAAGCTGGCAATCTGAAGGTAAATTAGATAAATTCTGTCTTCATGATGCGCGTAAAACGCGTGTTATTACATTTTTATGCACAGTAAATATTTCCTCCAAAGCTGCCTGTATATCTTATAACATTTAATAAACAGCAATGTAAAAATTCCGCTATGCATTGTTAGGATGGTAGACGCCAATCTTGTTTGGCAGCCGACATTCTTAGCGCATCGGGAGCCTCCTATTAGCAGACATTGCTTTTCACATGCCAAAGTAATTGAACATTCTGAGCCTTGAATATTTTCCCAATAACTCAAGCAATGGCATCGTTCTTTGCATTTTTAATGGCAGCCCCGATTACGCCTTCCCTCCATTTCTATTGATGATGAAAATTCGAGATGTCGCGCCGAAGATTCGCTGTTGTCAAAAGAATCCCTTTCGCAGTGTTGGGGAAATAAGAGAAGAATTCGAAACTATTTCTTTCGAAAGGCATTCAGGTTTAGTAACAAATTCGAATATATTGGTTTGAAGTTTATTATATTTTTATTGTTTGAGTTCAGCAGACACGCAGATGGCCCACTTGGTAGAAAGCGGTTACCATCGCCTATGGACATTTGCAACACTAAAGGTACTACAAATGTGTTGCTGCTCTTTAAAGGGAGACTGAGACATTGATGCCGGAACACAATTCAAGGTTGTTATGGCGGCATACTCTAGACCAGAGGCAGGTAGCCATCCAGACGGGCAAATATCCTACCACCTAGAAAATGTATTCTTTCTCCGTTCCTGCACAGATACAATAATATTAAAATTAGATACAAATAATAAATATTTAAATCATCTTTTGATTTCGATCACAAACTTCTCACAGGGATTCGCTTGCTGCTTAACTTATTTTATGAGCTTAATTGTATTATCAGATTAAACATTAATATATACAAATATTGACGATACGTACAGTTATAGTCATATGATCACACCTACCTTCGTGTAGTTATTTAATTAAATAATATTATTTTCATTGGTGGTATCGATCTAGTACTCTTTTCGAGTCAATAGTTACTCAATCAATGAAAGACATTAATTTAAGGTAACTTCACTTTACGCGTCAGCTCAATACAACTTACGTTAAAATTCCTATTTCACGAAATATATTGATTTTGTGGTGCCTATTTAGGCACAATTACCTAAAAAAACAAGACGTATTAAAAGTGGTCACTTATCTATCGAAACTATGTTATGTAACTAGAAGTAAAACAATTGAATGATAATTATATCACAAATTGGATAAATCCTTCTTTTTGTTACATTGATAGTGCTCAAATTTTCTAAAGTTGAAATTTTTACTAAAAGTGTTATCATCCGCTGTAGCTGCTAAAACACCGGTGTTGCATATCGAAGGCAAACGAATGGGAAATGAACACTTTAAACTCATTACTATAAATGATTCCATTGAAATGAATTTTTTACAGTTTTCGGTTCATAGGAAATTATTGTATTTAAGTGTTTTTAATTCACGGATTTAAGATTGTGATGCTTTGGTAGACGATACTAAACATTTATTTACACTTATTTTTCTATCATATTGTCTCTATTCTATCAATTTTATTAATTTTAGTATTGTTGAACCATACTTTCCATAACATGGATTATTAATCTGGTTAAAAAGTTAGGCTTTATTGACCTACGTATTCTTACAGAGAAGATGACATAGAATTATCTAAATATACTGTTTTAATTATTCAACACTATTATAGATATATAGTTATTTTCATTATGGTGGCTTGTAATAATCGGCGATTACTCAATTTGGTTATTAGAGTTAAGTGCTATTTTTAAAATCTATCCAACTATTCGTCTATTAGTCTAATATCAGAAAATTATACCCTGCAGTCATAAAAGAAAAAATAGCCCATAAAAAGATCAGAAGGATAATATTATAATAACGTCGATCCCGTCGAGGTGACGATCGACGTGGATCGGCCATCCCGGCGATCACTGCGAACTTATAAAAGATTCATGACATCCAGCGTTACTCATTCATGATGGCCCGTGCCAACGGTTCGCTTACACAAAGCGCCGCCAAATAACGGCACGGTGCGCCACTATTTAGGGCTTTTCACTTTCGTTTTACGTATTAATACGGAATAGAAAATAATGTTTATTTTAATACTTAGAAATATCGGTCGACTTATAGGCGGGTTCTATATTTCACCAACTGCTCATTTACCTTACTACTTATTAAAATGTAATATAATCTCCATACAAATAATGTCAAATTTCTACGAACGCGTAAGATATCTAACTATCCGTGCAGGACCGGAGAAAGAATACTAATCCCTGCGGCCTGTCGTAAGAGGCGACAAAACAACAAATAGCCAGGTGGTCGACTGGACGGCTACCACCCCTGGTCTAGAGCATGCCACCATAACCACCTTAATTTGTGTTCCGGCATTAGTGGCTAGTTTCTAATGCCATCTACGAATCCGGCAGTACATTAGTAGCATATTTAATGTTGCAAATGTTCATAGCAGAACAAACATTCTAGAAAACCGTGGTGTAGTTGAGCCTGAAAACTCAAGGTGAACATCCTGTCGATGGCGATTGGTTTGGCTGTAGAAGTGAGGCGTTGGCACCAGATCATACAGTTCCTCGGAACACTCCCCGTTGTACATATGGTAGAATACATAGAGAGATGCAAAGTCTCTCCAAAGGCTAAGCGATTCTAAACCGTCTGTTAATATGAGATAATCGACTATAAGAACGGCACGACGTAGGAAGATGTCAAGGAGGTCTTATTTGCGTTTTAAAAAGCGATTAGCACAAGGCTAATCGTTTCATGCCGATACACTATTGGAGTGTGATGTGTGTGAAGAGCATTTAAGAATGACTTCAATATATCATATACTATCACGTGCTGAGCTACTTAAAAAAATAATCATTATCTTTTCCCCGTACTTTTTGAATACTCAAGATTAACGTAACACTTATAGAATGGTTTTGGTCATCCCATTAACCAATGTATGTATGTCACAAATATTTTTCTCAATAATTACCGGGAATATAGATGTTTAGCAAAATTGTGTTTTTTTTTTATATAACTACACAATAATGTACTGTAATCTTCTTAAACAGTGGATGTTGTTGGTAAGAATGGGTAAAGTGAGAATTTAGTAGATATTTCAAAGTTGCATCCGTGACGGGAATACACCTATGTGTAGGTGTCTTCCTATGAAGAAGTTGCTATGGGTATGTATTAACTAGAAATTAAAGTCACGTGACAAAAAATATGAACCTGGAAGGTTGGGTACAAATGTAAAGGTAGATCAAATTAGACTTGAACGGATTGTGTGAAGGACGACGTATAAGTTGTGTTGTGATAGAAGACGTACGTACCCATGTTACAATAAAAAGTATGAAAGGAAATCACATTGTGGTGATAATTAGCAATAAATAAAATTAAAGAGAAAAAGCTTTTTTTATAATAATAATAATAATTTATTTATAACAAAAACCAGATACAGTGACATATAATTACAAGTTGATATAAATCTAACTAGTTCACGGGTCAATTCCCTAACCCCCAAACTAGGTTTGCACCTGTGTTTTGGGGGTTAGTTGTCGGTTCTCATGGGTGTATATACAATATACATATAACATATTATTACATTCGTTTATGGCAGATTAGTGTACAATTAGGCTCCAATTTTATTGAGCAGATTTTCAGTTTCGTAATAATTTAATGTTTGCAAGTACTCAGCAAGTTTCTTTTTAATTTCGAATGAAGTTAGGGAGTAAATAGATATTTTTTTATGTTTTTTATTATATTATAAAAGCGAACTTAGGGAGACATAATGTCGGCTGGCAAAGGTAGTACGTCTAGCAGGTACATCACATACTGAGTGACCTTGACGCTTCAGAAAAACATTTGAGACTAGGGGGAGGCCTGAGTGGCGTCGCAAAACTACACGAAGTATGTAGGGGAAAGCAGGTAGGATTCGTACACAGGGAGCATTCGTACAGTGGAGATATCTCCGCCATTTTGCAACATTGAAATGTTCGCATTTGTGTGCGTGATTGCCGTTTGTAGGATACGGGTACCTGCGGGATGGGGCCACAATACGGCCATTGGCTTCGATGATGTAAGTCGATACGTGAATTCGCTCTGCGTAAGTATTTTTCGTTGTCATCTTTTAATTCGCTTGGCTGGTATAAGTAATGCTCAAATTATAAAAGTGATTTATTATAGTTTATGCCTTAAAATATTACTTTAATATTTAAATAGATATTTTAGCTCAACTATAGCGGTTATGTTTATTTCAAATTAATTTGTTGAATTATCTGGATGGGGTACCTTCGTGCAGTTATATGTGGGGTAGATTCGTACTGTACGAATCCTCCTCTAGTATAATAGGTACTAGTAGATATTGTACCTATGGGCAATTTTGTTATAATTTCACGATAAATACAACTCAACTTTATGTTTTAAGTCTCTGCGAAAAAATTATTTAGTTGTTAGCACTTTGCTTTATGCGGATGATGCCGTGCTTTTAGCCTAATCACCATCAGAACTGCAAACACTAGTCACAATGATGAAAGATGACTGTCATGCGAGAGGCTTATATTTGAATGCGAAGAAAACAACGGTTATGGTGTTTGAAAGAGATGAAACCAGAATGAATGCAAGGATAATGGTCGATGATGTTATGCTGGAACAAGTGAATGAGTTTGTATATCTTGGATGTGCTTTTAGCAGGGATGGAAGGTACAGCGCTAACATAGAAAGAAGCGTTAATTTGAGGAATAGTATGAATGGAGCCTTAGGTAAACTTCTAGGCGCTAAGAAACTCAGCCAGAAAGCCCAGCTTGCCATACACAACGCAGTGCTGGTACCATGCATGACAAGAGCTATGAATGTCAAAGAAGCAAATGAGGTGTGTAGGAATAAGCCTGCATGGCGCTCTGTTGTTCGTGCGTACCCCGCAAGGCACCTGGCGTGAAGTTATGTATTTATGTATGTTAAGACATGTGATAAAATTTATAATGTTGATTTTTAGTTCTTTTATTAATGGAAAAAGTATTATGTTACATGAATATTTTCAGGACTTATTTTTAAGTATTAAAGTACTTAAAACAATATTTTTGATCATTACTAGATGAAGATCATTAGTTTCATAATTATTAGAGAAGAAAAAATACATTTCTGTTCGTTACATAGGTACTCTGAATACAGTAATTACTAGTTTACTATATGACGGCTGATGCTGTTTTAACTTTGACCTCATTAAAGGATTTTATTACATTGAATAAATGGCATTTTCTTTGATTGTACGGAGGTTCCCCACTGTGTACCAATGTGCCCCACGCTATGCACGAAGCTACCCCATGCATGGGGTGCTTTCGTGCGTTTTCCATTTTTTAGGAAAACGGTCGTAACTTCTCCGTGTTGCTTTATATGAAAACTGCACTTCCATAATATTAAAGCCAGATAAATGGGTAATATACCGCTATTAAAATAATTTTGTAATAGCTAATAGTTTCTTTTTTATAAGGATCAGAACAAAAAACGTACGAATCCTACCTGCTTTCCCCTACAGTTGTCGCACTGTTAATACATTAGAGTCAGTATAGAGTTGGGTGGTAGGATAGTCCATTCGTTTAAACTGCATTACTTTCAGTACTGCTCTCTGTGCCCGTTCTAGCTGTTTTCATTTTCATTTCATTTTATTTAAATATGACGAAATATCAGTCCTTAGTGACTATGCTAACACAACTAACTTGTTTTATCCATCAGGTGTACTTTTTTCCGATTATTTTGACAAATACACAGTATATTTCCGTATACACGTGTATTCTAAAAATAGACTTAGCAAGTATCATTAGGGGACATTTCCTGACATGTCACATCCGACGGATCGAAGCGCAGGTCCGCCTCCGGACGTTCTTACCCCATCCGATAATGGCGGCGGATTTATAAAATATTCACAGTTCCCAACCTTATTTATGAGTAGCACCGTGTTTGGAACAAAAGCTTTATGTTACGAGCCACCCGTTTGTTATAATGGAAATAAAAACACATGAATACATAACAAGCACATAACAAGTTGTCTGTATTATTAACTAGACCCGTATATTCTTATGTATTTCGATGCGCTGAATCCGAATCTGGGGTCAGTTTAGTCTACACATCCTCAGAATTTAAGGGTGTATGGACCATCCGAGGGTGTATGGATCAGTCTTTAGGTCACCCCTAACCCCAAAATATTGAGGGGTATATACCAAACTGACCCCATATTCGGATTCAGCGTGCCGAAACACATAAGAATTTATGGGTCTGGTCAAAAGTACAGACTTATGGGAGCTGCATACGTCTAGTTACCGCAGTGGACAACGAACTATTGAGATGCGCAACGTGGGAGCGCATATATTAATAGTTACTCTATCTCGCTCGCACATCATCCGTCCTGCTCACACACTGTGCTATATATGTGAACACTACTAAGAGCCATCTGAAGTATCACTTACCTCTACCTGTCGCTGCTACAGACTACTTTCTATTTTTTGTAGGCCGGTGTTATTAAAGTACTAGTAATAAATTCGTAATCCAATTTTCAATTGATCAGGACAGCTGTGCAATTACAAAACCCAGCAACTTACATTGTTTTATAAAATGAATCTCCATTTATTTTTACTTTTGTAACATCAAAGATGCAGCCACTGTGCTGCCGCTTTCTAAAAGGAGACTGGAACTTGTTCACTAATGCCGAAACACAACTTAAGGTTGTTATGGCGGCATACTGTAGACCAGGGATAGTAGCCATTCAGTCGGGCAAATACCCTACCAATTGGCTGTGGGTAGTTTTGTCTTCCTCTTACAACAGATCGCTCGGCCGCAGGAAATTGTATTATTTCTGCGTTCCTGCATGGATACGTATACGGATAAAGTTATTAAATGGTTTGTATATTGTTGACATTAGTACCATTATTTTTTGGGATTTTGGTGTCGCGTTTCTAGGAATACACTTGCTAGGTTTTAAAAGTGTACTGTTGAGAGAGTGGTGCGTATGTCGGACAATGTAACAAGCCTATAGGACGTTCCACCTAGGTAACGTAGCCTTCTGGGAACAGAAGAGGGTGACCGAAGCTTAGTATTTTATTTAGGGATTATACGTAGAATACAATAGAAGTATGTAAGTAAAATACATTGTGCCGACCCTAAATTACTGGAATAGGGTAAATAAAAAAAAGAAACAGGATGAATGGAATATCACTGTCAGTTAGAAAACTTTCCAAATGTTTAAATACTATTAGAACTATACTGTAAAGAAAATTAGTTCTCCTATCGTGCTCTAGGCATGTGGTAGTTAACAAACTTGGCTGACAACATCGTAGACATATCATTTGAATCGATGAAAGGGTCGACAGGTAATGATATGTTCTCTTCATATGTATAGTCTGTATCAATTTGTAAAGAGGTTTACCTATTCGTTTATGATATTCGAGAATAAATTTATTTTATTTAGATTATCCAATTATAATGTCATAAGTTATTATGACTTTGACTTGATTATGACTCATAACAGTCTTACAACTAAAGGACAGTAAAGCAAATCTTTTAAACTTTAATTTATTTTAACATATGTATATAAGTGTACGCCTGCGCATTTTTACGACACCTAAACATTTTTATAGTATCCACTAAGGAAAAGTAAGCCTAAATAGTCTCATAAAATGTTTGTCTATTTCAGGAACTATTTTAGTTGAAGATATAAAATTTAGCACATACTTAGAAAAAATTGTGTCTACGACTACTACTACACATATAGTAGTACCTAACAAATACCTTTTTTTTAAAGGAGCATGAAATAAAATTTAATTTTTTAATTAGAGTAATATCATTGTGTATACCTTGTAAAGAATTAACATTTATATTTTATGTTCATATTTGTAACTCGAAATTACTTATATAGCAAACTGTGTTAAAATTTGTTTATAGTTTCAATCTTATAAGCGTTAAGACAGACTTAAATTTTTCATATAGTTAACCTCTTTGGAAAATTTGTTTTTAGTCAAAATAAAGTCCGTTTAGTTTTCTGATTTCCTGTCACTCACAATTTATTTTGAGTTTTCGATGTAGCATCTTTGCCGGTGTGAATGGTTTCTTAAAATTGATTGTACACCAAGGAAGCACAGCAACGCCTTTTGCATGTTGCAAATAGTAATTACACACTCCCTTTTGTTCGCCGCAAGTATTTTGCTTAGGTGCGATTAACTCCGCTTTCTTTACCCGGTTTATCGTCATTTTGAATTCAAAGAGCTATTCAGTTTGACAGTGAGATCACTTAATTAAAATCGAGGTCCTAATCCTATCCTAATTTTGCTTATATTGTATATTATCTATACTGACCTAAGTACTTATATCGAACTGTATTCGATTATATGATTCGATTCTTGTTCAAAACTGGGAAATAAATCGACAAGCATTAGTCACTTTTATTATGAAGTTTAAACGCTATTTATTAATTTGCGTGCGTATATTATAGTATCGTTTATTAGTTACATAGTTATAACTTGAGATTAATAAATGTATTCTGTTTGTTTTCGGTATTACAACAAAATAAAGGTTTTCACGTCAAAATCAGTGTCGTGTCGAACATAATTCTATAACAACAACTGAGTGCAAAGCTTACTTGCCAAAAATGCAACGTGCAGATGTACAAATTTGGTATTTTTTTAATACTATTTTCAACAAAACATGTAAGTAATGTAAGTTCGTTGCTACTTCTTCAAATAAAGTTTGTATCCCTTTCTTTCTTTACTTACTTAATTGTTTCACTTTACAGGAAGAGAAAAAATAAATAATAATAGGTAAATAAAACCTTGAAGTAAATTTTATCAAAAGAAACTATATATGAATTAAAATAGAAAAAATAAATATAAATATAAAATCGAACAAATATGTACGCTATAATACACTATAAACTAATATCAAATGAAAATTTGGATGGATGTATTGTTACACAATCACACTGGGACGGCTAAACTGGATGATATTTGGAACAGATTTAGATCTGGAATAGCATATAGAATATTTTTATCCCGGAAAAATATACGGTTTCTGTGAGATAACATTAACGCGAGCGAAGCCACTGCGAAAAGCTACTTAAAAAAACAACATGAGATAAATAATACCAATATTGGACATCTGTAAAGGTTTGCCTACCAGGTATTTTAATCGATTTACTGCATTTAATAACCGAATATTTTGGAAAAATATTCTATAATAGACATGTGTGCCGCTTTAAAAACGGAGGCAGTGACGCACTAGAGATATTCAGTTAGCTGTGGTGCGACGCCGGCAGCGTGACAAGTTCAGGCTTTTAAAGTTACTGTGTTTAAATATACTTCATCTATATTTAGGTCCTTCAGCAAATAGTCATAAAAAACTCGGACACTTAAAAGTGTGAGCTTCAAACCGGGAATAAATTGGCAGAATTCAAAGATGCAAACACTCTACCCCTCTTTTTTCAGGCTATCATCCATTTGTTCCTTATGCTAATCATCGCTTAGTTAGTTAATCTTAGTAATTTTTAAATACTTAAATTGCTTATAAATATACTAGCTGTCCCGCCAGACGTCGTTCTGCCCGGAAAAGTTTCAATCGATATACTGACAGCAGCGCCACCTACCGCGTCCATTTGTTAACCAACTCTGAAATCTTCTTTGGCTCATGCACAACGACTTTGCTAAAGATCATCACATGATTAAATGTATAGTTTACGATTCTATAAAGGACATACAGACAAACATTCATTTTTATTTATAAGAAGAAAATGATTATGGAAATTGTTTACAACTCAACCGTACGTGCCGCACGTAATTGGCGGCGTCGGCGGGGGCGCACCGGACGAGTGCGGCGGCGCACACATCTATTCGGTAATTTTCTTTGATTTAAATATACAGATTATTACGGATATAAGCACAAGCATGCGACGCAAATAGGATTAAATCGCTAAGTTTTAGGTTTATGCATGTCTTGAATACTAAAATAGTTACAAAATTTATCTTACCGAGATCTATCCCTATTATTAATATTATAAATGCGAAAGTAACTCTGTCTGTCTGTCTGTCTGTTCTGTTTTCACGTAAAAACTACGGGGCCGATTTGGCAGAAACTCAGTATATATATATTTTCGATACCGAGGATGAACATAGGATACTTTTTATCCCGAAAAATGGGATAGTTTCCGGGATAACATGATATTTGTCTGTTTGTTTGTTATGCTTTTACGGAAAAACTACTGGACCGATTTGGCTGAAATTCGGTACGTATGTAAATTAAATACTGAGGATGGACAAGGGATAATTTTCATGTTGGCTTTTTTGGTCATTTTGGCCTTATTGGTCATTTTGGCCTTTTTGGTCATTTTGGCCTATTTGGTAATTTTTCCTTTTTGGTCATTTTGGCCTTTTTGGTCATTTTGGCCTATTTGGTCATTTTGGCCTTTATGATCATTTTGACCTTTTTGGTCATTTTGGCCTATTTGGTCATTTCGGCCTATTTGGTCATTTTGGCCTATTTGGTCATTTTGGCCTTTTTGGTCATTTTGGCCTATTTGGTCATTTTGGCCTATTTGGTCATTTTGGCCTATTTGGTCATTTTGGCCTTTTTGATCATTTTGGCCTATTTGGTCATTTTGGCCTATTCCGTCATACGGATTTTAGCAATGTCGGTCACTGTGGTCTTTTGGTCGTTTAGACCATTTTGGCCTTTTTGGTCAAGTTTTGTAATTTATTTTATTGACAGATAGACGAGGGTATATATAATTACCGATATAAAATGAAGTGAATCTTCCGTGGGCAAATACATAAAAATGTAGTATAATATAACCTGTAGCACTTGCTCTATAAACAAGAGACACGCACTAGAGGTTAACCCGCGGCGCAGCCGCGGGGTAAACTCTAGTACTTATATATACCGAAAATCTGACTTTAGTGTTATATCATACATATTGTAATAATTTCTCTTATTTCAGAGGTAATCTATACAGATATATAACAAGTGTCTGTTTGTAATATCAAAATAAAAATGTGAAAAAAAATCAGGGGGATAATTCGTACCAGGAGATTCCGAAAATGCATTTTTAATACTTTTTGTCTGTCTGCATGTTCCGGATAATCTCTGAAACGGCACAAACGATTTTGACGGGCTTTTCATTGGAAGATAGCTGATGTTATAAGGAGTAACTCAGGCTACTTCTTTTAGGGTTCTGCGAAATTAAATTCCACGCGGACAAAGATCCGGGCATGAAGTCTCTGTCACGGATTGTCCTATGGGCTTATCCCAGTAGTACTCGGAGCAGGTGTGAAAAGTAAAGATAGATAGATAATTCCGTATTGTACATCAAAGCATAAACAAACAGAAGAGAGAATACAACGGGTGGCCTTATCAGTAAGAAGATAGACATTTAATACCGACGGCGGTGCAGTTATAATAAATAATGATGAATGATATGTATAAACATTACAACACTATGTATAAACATAGTACATATAAATAAAAAAACACTAAAAATGTATTATATATACACACACATATCGTAGTATAAAAACATACATATACTTATATAGTTATAATAGCATTAGGAATTATTATACACAATAGAACGGTAATGCTTCTGATGGTTTGTCTTATAGCAATAGGTAACTCATTCCAGAGAAGCACAGCCAGGACAGTGAAAGAGCTATTAAACATCTAAAACAAAATCAATTCAGCTTGAATTTGAGAAATAAAAAGTACGGTGTCCAGGGGGAAAGTTCTACGAGATTAATTCTCTTGATAAAATTTCACGGTTCAAGAAATCCAACTACCGGTTGCGTGGGGCGATGAACGATACTGATTACACTCGTCTCAAATGCACACCTACGATTGTCACAGAAGTAACATTAAATATTATAAAACCATATAACAAAATAATTGTAAATAGTCAAAACTAAGTAAGTATACCTAAATGCGAAAGTGGCTACTTTTGGATGGTAGTATTTTTTTTATTACTTTTCGAGGCCTAATATATGACCCCATTTCAAATTATTAATACTTTTTGTAATAGAAATGAAAATAATACACTTTTCATCTCAGATAATGAGTATAAATTATTATTAATTTTGGCATATTATGATAGTTAGTTAGTAGTTAGTATACAGATTTAACACAATAGCGAGTGAATCCGCGAATAAGATTTTAATAAACGAAATTATTGTTAAATAGACTTCTAGCTCCCAATTCTCGCAGTTTGATATATTATACTTTTTCAGTGGTACATAAATTAAGTATTAGTAAAGATTTATTTGAGGAAAATATATTTGGTGTCCGGTTTTTCCCAAATATCGCTGGGGAGACAGAGTGAAGGCTGACCTGTCAGAGCTAAGAACCAATAATTGGCAAGAAAAAGCACAGGACAAAGAAATATGGCATACTCTCGTTTCGGAGGCTTTGGGTCTCTGAGCCAACAGAGTAGGTAAGTAAAGATTAAGTATTTGGGTAGTTAAGTGACAGTTCAAACTTTTAAGTAGATGAGTAGTTAACGCATTTCTAACATTTTTTACTTTGTAATATGCTAAAAGCAACTCTGTCACGTTATAAGTCTACACTCGTTGCCGTAGTCGCTACGTCTGTGCTACGGGTCGTAGCTGTCGGGCTATGACTCCCCAGAGGCAGAGGCCTGCGTAGCCAGCTTTACAATGTTTCTAACTACGGTTAGAGTTAAAACTGTACTTTTGTTACATTTTATATCGTATGTGAAACTTGGATGGATGGATGGATGGAGAGGTGATGGCAAGGAGTGCTGTATTAGAAGAATTATTCACCTACTTGGAACTCTTTACTACTGATAGTTCAGTTTTTCTTGTTCCTTTTAAATATAACTTGGATTTATGACAAGGAAATAAATATTAATTTAATTCCAAACTGACCCCAGATTCGGATTCAGCACATCGAAATAGATAAAAACAGATGAGTCTGGTAGAAAGTACAGACCACTTTTTATTTTCTGTCGGCTCGCATTATCAATCTGCTATAAGGATATATAAATAATGTCCTTAAACATATCTAAATTATTATCACTTCAGCATTTAATCCTGAGCCTCTTCAGAGAGTCCACTTTCGAATTTAAAATTGTCTTTGCTATTTTTCTTCTGCACTTTCTTCGTATCTATACCTTATTAAAAAATAAAAATCCTTAAGAGACTAATAGTGATCAATAAACAAGGATATGTTTCTAAAATGTTGAATAAATTTAATAACATTTTATAGGTATTTTTATTGTATGTACTCGTATTAGTTTATTTTAACTTGTATATATAATTTATTTCTAAGATATAATTACAATTTCTTTATTTATTGAAAAAATCCAACAGCACATATCAACAATACAAAACACAAAAAAAATGCTTAGAATGTAGGGCTAAAAACAGATTTTTCTGAATTTACTTGCGACTACACGAGCGAACTAAGTTTAAAAATGCAATAAATATATAATACATAAGTGAAATAAGTATATACTAACACACATACATAGACACACAGGCATACATAGATAATAACAAATAATTAAATAAAATACATATGAATAAACTGACGTTATGTTTGTGTGAAATTCTAAAATTCTTTAAATTTGAAGTTAACATTGTTGCGAAGAAATTTTCAATGTCTTGGATGAAGGAAACCAGATGTGTCCACAGTCAGACCTCCCCATCCCTGCATAAATTATGTAACGTCCCTTGGAATAACCCACAGAACAACACTGAGATATTATTCAGTCTTATAATGGCCTGCTTTAATAAGACCCCTACTAAGATTACTATCTTGGCTTGTAGAAGGTTAAATAAGCAACAACAGTTTATTAATATTAACTTAATTGCTCAGAAATAATACGGAACTTTATCATGACAAACGTCTTATACCAAACTAGGATATGTCCGCGATTCGTCCACATTTGACTTGAAATTCTCGGGACACATAGTGCCGCGCATTAAAAAATAATGTAGGCTATTGTTTTGAATTGTCGGAATAAGCTTTATACACCCGAACAATTCCAAACCGCTCCCGAAAAAATTCGCGAGAGATGCCCAGGATAAAAAGTATCATACGTTTTTTATACATAAAATCGCTATCAATCAGTGAAAATTACATCGAAATCGGCCCATTAGTTTTTACGTGAATTTTGAACAAAAAAGCAAGAAATGTAGTATATTCCTGTTGTGTTTGTTTTAATAGCTTCTTGTACTAACACGGTATGTTTAGAATTTTGTAATATTTAAGATTACCTACCTCCATTTTAATAGTTGATATAATTCATCTGTAGAATACAGACAGCTTAAGATTCTTTATTATTTTTAGAGCCTAAACACATCCGCTTTGCGGTTCAATGCGCCGCAGAACCTTATAAATAAAGTTACATAAGTATTATAAGTAGTGAAATTATCTATACATACATACATACATAACTTCACGCCAGGTCCCTTGCGGGGTAGGCACGAACAACAGAGTGCCATACAGGCTTATTCTTACATACCTCACTTGCTTCTTTGACATTCATAGCTCTTGTCATGCACGCTCGTCTATTCTTAAGGCTCCTGACATCACCTTCTGCTAGTACACGATCAATTTGATCATGGAAGGTGTGTCGTGGCCTTCCGCGACTTCTGCATCCATCCACTTTTGCATTGTATATCTGTTTAGTCATTCTTTCTTCATACATTCTTTCCACATGCCCGAACCACCGGAGCATTCCTTTCCTTACCTTTACCCCGACACTCTCTTTTAGACCAACTCTCTTTCTTATTTCGGTATTACGAACGCGGTCCGCGAGCGTCACTCCGCAGATTTTGCGCAGTATATCTATACATTTATTTAAGACTTTATTTAATATACAAGTCTCACTGATGCCCCGAGGCTCCGAATTTAGCGAAACGAATGAAATAACACGTCGTTATATAACGTGTCTTTCTTTGTTTGTATTTACTATCAAAACGTGGTAGTTGTAATTATGCACAAGTGCATAGATAGATAACTGCGTAAATGGTGTAAGGTTACAAGCCTTATTAAATAAACTACCATGTGCACAGTCAAACTACGGCGGTTATCATAATTGTGCCTCGTATATACCGATTTTAGATGAAGCGTTTTGAGCGCCTGATAAAATATAATAGCATAAGTCTGATTGTAGTGTACTGAATATTTGCCTCAGTCTGCTCCATAGGCGATAGACGTATTAAATAACTAACTAGATAATTCACCATTTCGTTTGTGGAGGGTTTGAACTTTAAATAAAAATAGCCCATAAATGTCCCACCGCTGGGCTCAGGCCTCCTATTATATGGGAACCAACTGTATATACGCCACGCTTATTCAAGGCGGCTTGTAAGGTTTGACGCATCGATTATTTTGATGTGCAAGTTTGCCTCACGATGTTTTCTTTCACTGTTGTTGGCACGTTGTGATTAAAAAAATATGCACATTAAGTCAGAAAATTGCCTAAATAGTGCATGCGTTTCACCACTTGAGTTTTGGACGCGCGTGTTGGCCATTACGCTATCACAATATTTAATTATACGTTTAAACTTATGCTTGTTATCTGAACCTCTTAATACATTAACGTGAATGTTGACTGTAACGGAAAAGTGTTGATTCATTAAAATTCGTTGAGCTATCAGTAAGACCGTGTCCTAGGCATACTTTTAGACAGACAACAATTCTAAAACGAGTTTATATTAAGAATTAATATATAAATAGGCGTATTTAATTAAATTTTAGCATTTGTCTAGAAATCACAGACATTCATTTGGTATTAGGTATAGGTATAGATAATTTAATTACTAATCATGATAATTAAGCTTGCAGTTTGATTTCAAATGAAATACGATTTACAAAATAACAATTATTATTTTACCGAGATTAAAATTGTCTACTTTAAATTCTCAAAATAAGTAGCTTGTTAATTATTATTCATGTTTCGACCTCTTGTGCCATGTTTCTACTAAGTTTGGTAATGGAAAAACTTTTTTAACTGCCCAAAATCTGGTGGACCTTTCATAAATAACTGTTAGAGCAAGCTGTTGTGCACGGACGGAGTTGTTCTTTCCTTCTTAGATTGAAATGAGGGGTCAGATGTCACGTAGGTAATTATTTAACTCACCCTCCTGGTATTAAAAACATTTTAAGATGTTTCTTGTTTTACAAAACGCGGAGTAAGGTTTTTCTTCGATGCTGAGGATTATTCAACTACAGATATAATTTTAAAGTAAAATTTTCCATGTAGTTTCACTAGCGTAAACTTTGGATTTGAATCTCATTTCCCGGAATTTGGATAATTCTGTGTTTTTATTCACGTTATGGCAAATACATATTTCAATGTCAAATTGTATCATAATCGGTTCGTTATGCTCTAATCATGTCAAATCTGAATTTGCGTCACGCAAAATTTCATATTCTGGGATACATGGAATCTTATACTCACCTCCTTTATCCTGGATTTGTATAGTAACAAATTTTAATTTTATGAAAATGATATATTTTGCAGTTATAAGATTCGATTTCTATTTCTGTATGTCTAATCTTTTTCTATTTCTATTTGTCTTTGCTTTGGTGTATAATAAATAGTTGACTTTATACCTATCTTATCTCTATTGTACACCAAAGCAAGCATAGACAAACCGGAGTATAAGAAGATACTACAAAGGGCCTTACTGCTAAAAAGCGTTCTCTTTCGTGCAGGGATTGATAAATAGATGTTTAATACAGACGGTGGTGCAATTAATAAATAATAATGAGTGATAATTATGCATAGTACATATGTACATATGTATAAAACAATAGATATATAACATTAGTAAGGTTAATGTGGTTCAATTTGCTAACTTCTCAAATATAAATAATTAACAAAAATAAGTTAAAGAGGCTGTATGCAATGCGTTATCAGATGAGCACCGGATGTTTCCTCTTTGAGTTATAGCCGACCACTTCCGGCCAATGTATTTCCGGTCTGAGTGCACCCGATGCCGAACACCATGCCCACTTAATTGCTCAATGAATCATCACTAATCAGCTGAATATGTGCGATGTACTAAAACCCTAGTCATTTGAAATTTATTGTGTTTGTTTGTTAGTACCTGTGTGGATAAAGAAAGATAGTTTACTGCCAATAATATAGGTTCGAATCCTGAGAGTAATCGCGGTTAAGATTTTTTGCATGCAATACAATAAATACAATACTCTTTTTTGCACACCAACATTACATAGATAAAATAGAAATACACAAAAAACTTACTTTAATTATTATTTATTGATAAAAGCAATCTCTTCCAGGTAACCTTTGGATGCACAAAATCTTATTACATAGAGAGCGTTGGCATGCAGTTGAAATAGATAATAATAAAATAATTATAATAATAATGCATAGTTTGTTTAGTGATTTAATAAGCATATATACTAATTATAAAGTCGGGGTTTCACGCAGATATGGCTATGGTTTTAAGACGTTATTTGAGATGCGACGTTGTTATTAACATTAAATATTGACAGAGAACATATGTACACTAACGTGGCTATGCGTTAACGGCTTTATATTTTAACCTTTAAATAAGACGCATTTGGCCACAGCCTAAACCATTAAAACCATCGCAAATCAGCATAAAAGAAAACAATGCGAAGAAAAAGTAAAAAAATAAAATTATGTCTATAACATCAATGTGTGCCAAAAACTCGTGTGACTAGTGCCATTTTTACGCTGGTACAAGTGTTTCTATTTTGTTTATTTCCTATGCAGTGTAGTCGTGTAAACAATAAAATTACTACAACAAGAAGAGATTAGCTTCCGTTACCAGGTCTAGGTACCTAAGGCAGGGCCAGACGTAGGCTTTTTGCCACCGTAGGCAAACTCAAAAATGTCGCCTCCACCGAAACTTAAAAAAGCTTTGTTAATCAGTAAAAATATATATACTAGTATAATTGAGTTAAGACATTAATATTAATACAGATTTTATAACGAAAATCGTTTAATTGAAAATTTTTTTTAGACTTCATTAGTTCAAGCGTTTTTGCAGACACTTTTACCGCCCCTAAATTTTGCCGTCGTCGACAGTAGGCTACCGGGACTATGTTCTTCAGCTGACCCTGCCTAAGGTTCTCAAGTTGAAACATAAATAGTAACAAGAAGTACAACATTTACTCCTAAAAATTACAACAACGAAAAACAAAATATATTTTTTTAGGTAGATACAATTTGGGTTACTTTCACCCAAATTATTTTTATTTATTTTATTGGTCCTTTAGGTCCACAAAAATTAAATTAACACGTTCAAACATACGTACGAATATGAAACTCTAGACTACTATACTGACATAATAAATATAGGCCCTGTTTGAAATTTTAATTGACACGTGCCTTTACTTTAAAACAATAAATATATGAAACGAGCAGGCTTTCCACGTACGGACGAAATCAAATGGCGTCCGGCGCCGGGCAGTCCAGATTGCGTCTATTATTTATGACAAGTACGCGTCCCCTTTAATTCCGTGCAACTTTCCCTTCCGCCCTTTTATTCCAATATCGCAATGTTAGAAAAATATGACGATATTATTGGAAAAGGCGCATTGCGATGACCCCATGAGCCGCGGTCAAGCGGAAGGGGTGAGATTTTTTTTAGTAATTTTAAGGCTAGTATGTTGTGAAAAACATTTTTGTTCATATTATTTAGCAAAAGTTGTTTCACAAATACTAAAGAAACTGATGCGTTGCCTATCTTGTCGTATTAAAAAGCTATTTTGAATCATGTTTGTTTTGGCATGTAATAATAGTGTCACGAGTCGCAAGATTCGAATTAAAATGCCGTTAGAATTACTGTAGAATTTCTTAGAACTATACAAACACTTATAACACAAGTACAAATATAATAACACGCGCAAAGTATGTCCCTAAATAGTTCACTGAATGTAGTAGACACGTCTTGCCTGGCTTGTGCTTATCGCTCGACTGCCTCACACCTCCGTTGAGGCATTGCTTTATACTGTCCAAATACAATATGTCTCGGCACAATCGACCGTTTGGACTGAGTTTCCATGAATCACACCTGGCTAATGACTACCATAACATATTACAATACACATTGGGCTGTAGTACTAATTACAAATTCTGAACACAAAGTAAACAAAAGAAGTCCAAGTGCCGAAAAACATAACAAAATGTCTATAATTATACAGGTGTGAATTTGTCTTTTGTCGGTGTCCCTGTCGTAACAATAGTTACAATCACCACGTGAATGTGAGGAAAAAGATAATGATGAAACCTATATACATTAAGATAACCGACGTATCAAACCCGGCAAGCCGCCTTGAAGAAACATGACTTGTACATAAAAGAGTTGACGCGTTGTCCATCTTGTCGTTTTAAAAAGTCATTTAGTTTTATTAATTTATTTTACTTTACAGTTAATGTTACAACTACTGCGTGCTGTCAGTGAAGGAAAACGTCGTGATGAAACCTTGTACATCGAATTAATCGATGCGTCAAACCCTTCAAGCTGTCTGTTCCCCTATAAATTTGGGAGTCATTTATTGGCTGTTCTTATATTACAGGTGTTGTAAAATGTACCTTGCGCCTACACAAAATACCTTTCATTGTCTTTGTTTTAACTTGTCAATAACATACCTTGAAAATATCAATAGTTATTTATTTTGTCACATGTGTGCATTCAAGAATTTTCTATTTTGTTTTAAAGAAAATTTTAATGTGGTAGTAATTTCTTGTCGTCTATTCTGGCACTGTGAAATTCCTTTCTACTTGTATGCAATTTTTAATTTTTTTTACTTCCTCCAAATTGTAATGTAGTTGTAATTAGTTGTGTGGTACGTCTATGATGTTACCCAGGTGGATGAGGATGACGCGCCAGTAGGTGAGAGGCTATGACCCTAACGCCATTCTGGAGCTAGTTACGAGCGCTTGAGAGGGGAGTACAAAATAATACGAAGATTTTTACCCTCGATATATTGCCTTACTTGCTTAACTAAATAAGCATAATTAGCAGAAATCTTAACAGCTACGTTAAAATATGTAAAACCTAAACATGTTAGTAGATGCTTCACTGAAGGTTTTCTGTTTTGACAGATTTACACGTACATGGAGTGTTCAGTTTTACCTTTGCTAATTATCTTATATATAAAAATAAATGTTTCTCTGTGTACAATCCCAAATGCTGAGATTGTAACTAAGCGTTATAAGCGGACTGTATTATTGCGAATTGTTTTCAATTCTATGCGAAAAACGATGAGTTGGCCAGTGAGAGTAAATCTTACAACAAGTAGGTCAACTCACCTGGCAAAGATCAGGTTCGAGTCCAATGGTCGGCGCCGACTGCTTTCTTCATGAACACAATTTTGTTTATAGCGAGTAATTTTCACAACACTTGTGACGACGATGCAGCACTGATGCACTGGTTGGCGACAATTGCGAATATTTTACACAAAATGCGAAACGAGTCTCTTGTGAGGTGAATTCAACAACGAACGACTTCGAACTATGTCCGTACACGACGAGCGCAGCGAGTGGCTCTCGCAGCAATATCTATCCTCACTGGTTCACGCGACAGAAAAAAAATACTATTCTAACCCGAACGAAGAATGTCGCTAATTTAGCAAATACGAATTAAATTAAACTATTCAATGCTAATTAAAATTAAAACTACCAATAAAAAGTGAAGCAGTTTGTACACTCTGTATGTCTTTTATAGAATCGTAAACTATACATTGGATCATGTGAAGATGTTTAGCATAGTTGTTGTGCATGAGCCAGAGAAGGTTTCTGATTTGGTTAAAAATTGGACCCGGTAGGTGGCGCTGCTGTCGGCATGTCGATGGAAGCTATTCCGGGCAGGACGACGTCTGCCGGGGCAGCTAGTGTATTAATAAATTATTCCATATACGTGACGTAACAATAATCAATGGATATCCTCTAAGTAAATTAACGTCAAATTTTACATACAACACGCACCAGAGAGCTCCAAAGTACTATTACATATTTATGAGTTTTGTTTCAGCCCAGATCGGGGGAAAGAAAGTCAAACATTAATAAACGCTTAAATATTCCGTACATGTAGATAAAGAAATGATTTTTTACATTATAATAGGAGTCTACAGCGGAAGCATTGGAATGCAAATCGAGTTTGCTTGTTGAGCGAGTTTAAAGCTTAAGTTCGTGTTGGAATTCCTGATTTTTATGGGAAAGTAGAATTATATCATAAATTATTGTTTCTAAATGCTTTAATTCATAAACAAAAATTTCCATAATATTTTAACAAGTGTAACTATAAATGTGATTTCCATTCTATTTTGTTCACGGCCTTGTTTATGAACCGATTTAAATAAATTTGACATATCATGCCTGTAAAATTGGAGATGTACAGTGTATATCGAGATAATATATCCTATATAGTGTAGCTCAGGAAATATGATAATTTTTGCTGTTAATTAATCTAAATTTATGATATGGTAGTAATAAACAAATAAAATACTATGAGGATCACGTAGTCATTTTCGCAAATGGGATCCTTATACTATCATATCCATCCGTTTATCTACCGATTTAAGTCACAGCAATTTTTTTGTTGGATGGAAAGCGATTTCCTACGACATTTGAAACACCAGAGGTGCTCTCTCTCTAAATTGAGACTGAAACCTGGCCACTAATGCTAGAACACAACTCAATGTTGTTATGGACGCATAATCTAGCCCAGGAGTGGTATTTATCCCTCTGAATGACTATCCAGAGGGGTACATACCTTTGCCACCTGGCTGTGGGCAATTTTGTTGATACTTACGACAGGCCGTCTGGCCGCAAGAAATTGTATTATTTTTCCGTTTCTGCACGAAAAACTAAAAAATTCATATCAATAAAGATAGACTGAAAGTGCCATTCAAAATGCGCTATATATTACTATTAACTAAAAAGAGAAAGAATGAGAAAAAAAGGAAGTAATTTTCAATGCAAATCGTTGTCTTTCTTTTCCTTCGGCTTCTCCCATTTGATTCTGGTCGGCGCAATATGTCTGTTCCTTCCATACTCCGTCATTTTGACACACGTGCTCTGTTAAACCACAAATCAACATTATCTCTAATACAATCCATACATCTATTTTTTGGTTTACATTTACATTTGTAGCCCAATCTTGCAGTTTAACGTCCTATTTGTCATATGACTTTCATACCTCCTCATTACAAGTCCATACAGCCTTAGTATCAATGTAAATAGTAGTGGGGGTATTGTTAATAGTTAGATCTTGTAAAAACGCGACACGTTGTTTATGTGTGTCTAACGTTTGTGCTATAAGGTGGAAAAATATTAAAAAAATCAAGTTGATGAAATTAAAACGATACCTTCGACTCAGTTGATTTTTTATTAAATACATTTTTAGGATTTTGACGCTATATAACAAAAACAGTACGTTCATCGCTTCTATGGAATCATTTAAAGATAGTAGTCGTAGTCTGACACGCACTTGACCAATTCCTTTAATTACGGAACTGTATCTGTTTTTTTTTTCAAATTCTCCCCCTATCAATAAAAATCGTTACCATATAAAAAGTCTTGCATCTAAATGCAGTCGTCAATTAGGTTCAATGAGTGAAGTGATTCAGTCGTCTTCAGTTTGACGGCTGAGTACCGCCTCTTCGTTGTTTGAGGCTAATGAAACCTTACAATGCGCCCCTTGCATCTCTTTGAAGGAAGTTTCGTAAGGGAGCCAACGGTATCATTATTAAGATAAGTGCAGGAAAAGTAATATTCAAGTGATTTTGATTGGCATTCACTATTAGAACGATACCTGTGACATAATATAAAAACAACATCTATATCAAGAAGATGCACATTCCTGGTTAAAATCTATAATTTTATTAAATTGTAAAAGTGCCGGATCTGCACATTGAAAGTATTAAAAAAAAAGACAACTGGGTTAGACTACATAAACTACGGAAGACACGATAAATATTTTTTGTCTTTGTATTTGTTCGGGACTCTCCAGTTAAAACTACTGGGCCAATTTCGATGCAGTTTTCGCTGAGCACCAGCAAATTGTTCGACTTAAAATTTGCGTTATTTTATATCTCAGGAAATTCAGGATTTTTGAAAAAGCTGCTTAAAGAGTTTAAAAACAACCAACAAACAACATTTCGGTGGGATTTTTCACTGAATCATAGTAAATTTTCTGACTTAAAATCTTTTGTAGACTATAGGGATATAGTCTACCTCAGGGATGAGGTCCAGTGAGATTTTTCTGGAACTAGCTTAAAGTGGTCACGACGCATGAAAATCAGTTTCAATCCGACACAATTCTCAGTAAGGCGATAGCTTAAATTTTTTTCGTGTATATTCCATTTCGATATTTTGGATCTTGTCCATAAGATATGAGTACTTGTATAAAGACCAAGTCACGAATATACGAAGTGACGAAATTAAAATAACTTCAAAAAATGATTTAAATAGGCAGTATGTTTAACAAAATTGAATAGTGCTGCAGCAAAACTGCTAGCAGTCATAATACCCAAAATCCTATCTAATGAAGGAAACCCATAAACCGAAGTTTATGTGTAACTGTATGGCCACAGTGGAAGTTCGGCGTCGGGACGAGACGAGTTGTAGGGATTGCTAACAAACTTAGATTCACATCCGGGCAGACGTTTATGATTTTAACAAGGCTTTCACACTGCTTTGCTTTTGGTCTTCTTTGGACTTTAGTCTGTTTTTTAGCCGCGTAAACTTAAGGTTTCATAAATTAATATAAAAAAATTGTGTGTGTTTGCAGTTCACACGTAGTTGAAATGAAACTTCAGGGAATACTCTCGCACATAATTCTTCTCTAACTTTTATTATCATAAATATAATTCTTTTAGGCTACATCCGTAAGCATATATATATTCAAAGAACTTAATTTAAATTATACTTTAAAGAACGAGCATAAAGTTCAAATTTCAATTCACTGGTTATACGAGACGGATACGCTTTCATACATTCTTAGACTAAAAATATTAGCATACAGTGATTTTAAGATTTCTCTTATAATTGATGATTTTTTATAATGTTAGTGGATCTAGTTATGTTGAATGAATTCATCATATTGTGTGTTTTCATATAAGTAATTAATAATTAAAATTCATTCATATAAATTGACTACGGTAATTGATAACTTATTTTATTTTTTTCGTATTCTTTAAGATTTAGCGTCTTCCAAATAGAGCTTATGTTTCCCATTATGCAGTAGAAAAATACTAGTACAGCGCTTTTTTAAGCGATAATTCAACTCATTACATTTCGTTTGCCCAAAAATATATATACATACCTAGTAATTATAGGAAATATTAGATGTAACATAAGTATTTGTTAGTATTTCTTTAATTGAATAACATGACCATGTACATAGATTAGCTAGACTTATCATCATCATCCGAGCGTTAAGTCCCGATTGCGTTCGGAGCGTTCACGTCAACGCTCAGGATCCGCTTTTCTACTTTTTCTACTCCACTTCGCGCGGTCTTCAGCATGCCCCCTTTTGAGACCATTAGTATGCAATTATGCATGTTATCCTTCACAGCGTCAAGTCAATATTTTTTGGGCCTTTCCTTTCAACCAGGACTTGGCGGAGGCGGCATGATTAGACATTTGTTCCTCACATAATTAGCCGGTCTCCGTAAAATATGGCCGTATCAGCGTAAGCGACACTTGCAGTTTGTTTGCTATGTCACGGACATGAAGACTGCTGCGGATGCGGGAGTTCCTGACACGGTCTTTCCGCATCACTCCACACATCCATCGCAGCTTACTCATCTCGCTAAAGTACAAGCCACGCTTCACCTTCAACCTGTCCGTTTAATTTAACCGGCATTTTAGGGTCACCAATTACACCTGTCACCTCACACCACTTGGCCCAAGCAGCTGTGATACGGGACTTAGCGTCCTGGTATATTTCCCCTTAGCTAGACTTAAAAACCGCACAAAATCATATTTAAAGAATAAAAAGTTAGCTAACTAAAAACATATTACGCATGTAACATAAAATAAAACCGCAAAGCCAAGCAAAGTATAAGCAACTTTATTCATTAAAAGTTGAAAGCTTTCTCGTTCAGTATAGGTACGATCCAACTATTTGGTCCATTTCACCTCTAATTTGGCGTGATTCCAGACTAGTGATTGGTGGTATTGGCTGAATTTCGACTGAATCTGGTAACAATGTGCACTTAACTGATCGAGTTTACCGATAATAACTGTCGTTGACCTAAAAATACTATCAATGAGGATTCAGTATATTTAAAAGAGGATGAATGAAACAAAATTATACGTTTAATTATGTTCTGTTAGCTATAATTTCAATACTTAGAATTGAGGAGATGACGAACAAAAGAAAGAAAGAAGGAAAGAAAAATATATTTGTAGAAATAGCGGCGTAATTGTATCTTAAAAAATATATATATTTTAAGAATTTGTACCCCGCATTTTCAGCAGACAGGGTTTGCACTCAGCTTATTGCTGTGCCGGCATAATATCCGACACAATGCTGATTTTCAGCACAATCCTTCCTTTTGGCATAACGACCCGAATATTTGAATAAGTTTAATTTAATAATTATTTAATTTGTAAATTATAATATATACCTACATAGAATAAACTCGATAAATATTTTATTAATTTTAAATTTAATAAAAATAAAAATAAATATGTATATTTCGTGCTTCTCTATATTGTAACATGCTTGTAAGTATATTGTGCACAACAACGTGTATCGATTTATCTAATCGAATATGATCGGACACAGTGATTGTCTGTCATGTCGCTACCATGAGACAATTCTATTTGGTATATGTTCATATGATATCTTACTGTAGCATAAACATTATGAATTATTTTTATATTCTACTTTCCCACTATATAAACAGGCCATGCCCCGAAATTAATAAAACCTCACATTACCACCTTTCCTAATTTTGGAGAAAAACAATAAAACGTTAATAACTAACCGACTACACCGTCTGAAATTTGTTTTATTCATATCATACTAAACTAGTGGTTCAGTCAATGTCAAAAATGTAAAAATCCTTAGCTAATAATTTGGAATGAAATCTTAAAAAATCTGGTTTTGATAAACATTTCAAGAAAACTGTTAAGCAAAAGAACAGGCATTGAAATAGCAGATTTAATCTTAACTCAATGTTATTCGGTGGTTTTGATAGTTTGAATAATACCATTGAATTTTACTATAATAGATAGAGTTGTCTTTTTGAAACAATTCAACGGAAACTAATTTTGCAGACGGTTAAGAGTAATTTAGTTCAGATCCCTCAATTTCAATTGTAAATTTGTTTCAGAAACAGGTGTTTTGTGTGTGTGGTGCTGGTGTGGTTTTACTTATTTGTTTTAATCAATTTATCATTTTATGCCCGTGAAAATACAAGGATTTTTTCATAAGTGGAAATGTGAGGATCTGTTCTACGCCTCTTCAATTACAAATGGCTTGTAACTCAATATACAAAATTTTATATCACGTACTCAAGCGTACCACTTAGCATAACACCTTGCAAAAAGTTCCATGTTTCAAACAAAATAAATTACTTATTTTGATTTTGAATTGTACATTATATTAGGCTCCTATAGAGTGTAAATAACCGTAAACATAAACAAAAATTAAATAATTAATATGAACCATTTGGCGGAAGGCTAAACAACAACTTTGACACTCGACATCTTTGTCTTTGTTTGTGTGTTCCGTAGAAGCTAAGAATATTCCTGAGTTTCCCTAATTCCTTGGAATTCACTAATCAAATCCTGACATGGTGACGAGGGGACAGATTCAAGAGTATATATATATAACCTTTCTATTTAAAGAATAATTTAGAAAATCGGTCCACAGTTGACGGAGAAATCGAGGAACGAACATACAAAAAAATACATACTGACGAATAATAAACCTCTTCCTTTTTGAAGTCGGTTAAAAAGTGGCCGAAACGTCAGAATAAAAATCAAACAAAATACCATACTTTGAATCGTTAAAACAGAGTTTTATTAAATTACTTTGAATTAAAACAGAAAATTAAATTATGTAACACATTATTAAAAATAAGAAAAGGATAAATTTTAGAAAATGTGCTGGCTAGACATGTAGCCAAGAAGTTTTTGTTTTGTTTATTCCTTAAAATAGCTTTACCACGTTGCGTAGCGGTGTACATAAAATATGAAGTAGACATTTTGTTTAACGGATTGTACGACTTTTAAAAATATTTAGCACTGGAACTTAATTTAATACAAAAAAAAAACAAAAATTATATTTAACAATATAACAAGAGGTATTATCGCTGCTAGAGAAAGTTTTGTTTAGATTGTATTTGATTTTTAAAATAAAGCCAACATAAATATCGATTTAGGTGACCACATTAAATGCCGTTGCAAAAATTATAAAACGTCGAAAATGTAATCAAATTAATACATAAAACATTGTTTAATATTCCCGTAAAAAGTACATGCACAAAAGTTAACAACAATAATAGGCCGTGTGTTCACAGTATTAGCATAATGCTGAATAACAGTGTCTCGTGGGAGAGCACACGTGGGCAAACATCGGGACAAACGTGGCCTCTGTCTATTTTACCCCCCGACTCCCGGAATATAAAAGCACCACTCATTTCGGACTCTGTTACATTGCTGATTTCTTTTTTTTACCCGAATGTAAAAGGTCAAAATCGACGATTATGATCTTTGTGCTATTTTTTCTCATAAGGATATTTATTGGTTAAATGATTCACCTTTTAAATTATAATAATTAGGATATGCCCGCGACTGCATCCAATCTTGACCTGAAATTCCCGCGGAAGTACCGGGATACAAAGTACGGCAGCATTTAAAAAAGAATGTAAGCTTTCGATTTGGTGGAACTGTGTCAGAATAGGCTAATTTGTGTGCACATTATATAAAATGCTATCAGTGAATAAATCGCTTTGGTATTTGATATTTATTCAACCTGGCCATTTTAAATCATTTTAAGTCCAAGCATCTTCTGTCGATTAGTGAAAACTGCATCAAAATCGGTCCATTAGTTTCTACGTGAATCCCGAACAAACAGACAAACCGACAAGCAGACACGAAAACTACAAAAAAATGTAGTGTTCTCCATTGTTAATATAGTTTATTACAGTTGTTTTTTTATAATCGTTTCAATTTACAGACATGACATGTGTACAATTATATAATTTTGTATGGATAATTGGATGACATTTTTGAATCGCCTGTAGTGGGTAAACATTGACTTGATTACAGCTTGCAGCACTTGATCGATCGGTGTAATATTACGCTCTCACAGAATATCATTGTGAAATGATTAGGCGTAAGCTAATAGTGTTCCGTGTGGTAATTGAGAGTCCGGCCGGCCCCTCTGTTCTATCCCTTTTATCTCATCCTTCTGATATCCTCTTATCTTGTCATTTTTATACCATCCCTGAAAACAAAATCCCAGGGAACCACCAAACGGAAATACGGAAATTGATCCGTATTTGTTTAACGGATTATATGACTTATTATCCGTAAAGATATTTGTAACACCAGAGGCGATGCTAACATATTTCCAATCTCGAACATGGGATAGGAAGATGATCATGTGTGAATCACAGACAGTGATACCATAATACAGACAGGTAGACAGACAGTGTACTATAAGTTTTCCTTTTTACCTTTATAGGACTTTTATAGGAACCCTAAAAATAAATTATAGTTATTATATGTAGGTACAGTATTTAATGTAAAGCCGAAATCCTAAAACTCCGAAGTGGTAAAATAAAAATGTAACAAAATTATGGAATTGTAAAAATATGACTTCATATTGATGTAAGGAAAATGTTTTTGTTTCAGAGCTGAAAGGAAAATTACGTGAGAGGAGTTCGATAGAATTCGGAATTCTTATCTAACATTCGGATTTATGTTTGTTCTTTGTTTTATGGTTTTCTTTGTTCTTAAATGTCTCGCAGTCATTTATCTTACGTTAAAAGCTACGGTGAGCCATAGTTTTCGTATGTTCATAAAATTTTGCCAATTGTCCACTAATGGCCGGTTCCTATATCTTACTTTCATTCCATTGCCTTACCATCGGTTGAATTTTGATATTATTATTATGGAGTATCCTGTAATATGGAAGGTAGAGATACAACCCTCCCAAACTTGTGTGGAGCTTATGACAAATTTTAATCAATTGTAGGGAAATAAACGGTCGAGAAGGTATATTAACCGTCATTAAAAAAATTACATAGATGAAAGTTGTGTAAAAATTAATAATCCATGTCCACACGAATATACATACTTACGCAGTGTGGTGGCAGTTAAATAGTTAAGGCACTGACTTCTCCTTAAAAGATATAAGCTCATATCATGGAAGAATTATTATTCTACTAGGGATGATAATCACAGATTAAAAACACACATTTCCTCGACACATGAAAGTCATCCACTGCGCACAGTGGCATGGCATATACAGCGTACACCACGCATGGTGTACGCTGTATATACCATGCCATACTTGAGCAAACTGTGATATGATAATGATAACTTCCTCCTGTGGTTTTCTCACAGTATTGCAACATGAGGCTCTTCAAAAGGGCATAAATAGATATTCAAACAAGGTAGGCAACGCATGGGTTCCCTTGGCATTGCAGGTGTTCCTGGGCGCTGGTACCCCCCTCTCGCTATCGAGTGAACTCGTTTGCCAGTTTTCCGACAATTTAATATATAAAATTTCTGTAAAAGCACCTCGATTTCTACTGTAGACTGTAGAGCGCCACAAGAAATGTTAACCCTTGGCCAGTCTAGCTGATTGGAATGAAGAGGTCACGAGTTCGATTCTTGCCATTGCGAATTTGGTGAACGAACTTTTCCTTATCTGTGAATTCTACCTCTATTACAGAAAAGATCGTAAGTTTATAGGTATAGATAGCAAAAATTCTAGCTGGTAGCCATTTGCTGCTTAAGCAATTTTTTACAAAGACTTGTATATTTATTCAAAACAACATACAATACGATTATAAGGATATATGTGATTGCTTACAAACTATAATCTACATATGTATTATTTTAATGTTTTATAACCATTTATGTAAATGGTTATAAAAAATTAAAATAATGGTTAAATACATACGAGTTCTATGTCTAGTCATTTTATAATTTTCATAAATTATCGAAATTTATATGCACCTATAAAACAAAACAGGCAGAACATTCTAAGAACATAAACTTTGAACAACATCGTCAGAAATTACGTCAAACTTGTTGACCTCACGCCGTAAGCGGAAGAAAACATCAAGTCCTTATTCTATTCACACGTGATATCGTTTATTAACGTGTTATAAATAATTCTTTTCTAACAAAATTACTATATTAGTTACTAATGTCGTCGTCGTTATTACGAGCATTAGTTCTATTTTTATATTTTTAGCAAACTCTGAAGGGTTAAGATACATTTGAGAACGTTTTTTATGTTCTTGAGTTTTTATTCCATCCACTCGTATATACCAAATTACCTGAAATTTCATAATTCCAAATGTATGGTGCAAAATTAAATTTTATACCAAGCACTCATATTGTGCGCTTAATCCAATCTTGATATTATTATTCAAAAAAATCCAAATCGAGTTTTGCATGCCCTGAATCATAAAGTATATAAAGAAATGCTTGAAATAGCGCTAAGCCTGGTTTAAAAGTAACAGAAATATTCACTAGGTAGGCATTGTAATAATCCATGTAAACATACTGATGTTCATGCTTAAAACAACGTTTTTTGGCACTCCTGTAAAATTCTCATTTTTGTATAGTGTCAGTATCGGAATTAAGCGTGCCATATGGTTTAGTAGTCGATAAAGGAAAGAGGCCACGATTCCTACTTCCACGAAAATTGTCTATGTGCGCGAACTTTTAAGTACTTACTCAATTTATTTAAGTATCAAGATATAAACAATTGTAAAATCGTTTTCACTAGTAATATTATTTAGTTATGTTTAAGTATAAGACATTCATGCTAAACTGAATGGCATATTCATTTCTACTATGAGAAGTTTATCACGTTCACATGAGGCAACGCAGCCGCGTTCTTACATTTAATAGGAAATAGGAGCTCAAACTTTGTACGGTAATATTTTAATTACTTCCCATCTTAATGTCTTACAACTTCAGCCTTATTGTCGGTTGCAGTCTAATTAACAAGAAGGCGTTTAATTAAGCCCTTACATACACACATAAAGAATTCACAGTTGTTTTGTTAACAAACTCGAATTGGTTGTTTGGGAGTCAACTTTCATTTGTAATTTTAATGTATTCTGGATTGAACAGTTTAGGAATACTATTAATTTTAATGTAACTATTATTAATTTTGAAGACTCGAAGTCTTCATTGAATGGTCGTTTAAAAACAATTAAGTTATAAAGTGTACTCAGCAAGTGCTACCTCATATTGTTATTATTTACTGGCAGAAAACAGGTCTGAAAGAGGAAGGAGTTTTTTAAATATTTTACCAGTAATTTATTATATTGTTACGAGTTAGCGGGAGTCGAATTAAAATACCGTTAGAATAATAATAGAGTTTATTAGAACTATTCAAATACGTATAACACAGGTACACATATTACCGAACACAACAAATCCAAACGTAATGCAGAAGATCTTAATTCAATAAAACGCGCAAAGTAAAATTAGATTCCCGAATAACACACGTCACGCCCGTATCGTAATTGTAGCTCAACTGACCCCCTCTTAATCAGGCCGTAATTTTATACTTTACAAACGCAAATGTGCCCGCCCGCCCGGCAACGTCAACCCAATTTCCTAGAATTAGCTTGTAATTGCAATCTGCAACACCTGGCTAATGATGACAACTGATAACAATCTTTACAGCTTGATCTACCTCTTTTAAATTCAACCACCCAGTACCTAACCAGAGTATAGGGTACAGCATCACCCCCTAAATATCCGAAAAAAATCTTTTGTAGACATTTTTAAGCTGAGAAATTTTATCACCATAGGTAACTCACGTTTAGCCATAATTTTGCGTTTTAGCAACTCTTCGCAAAAAACAATTTATTACGTGCGAACAAACTGACAAAAACAAATGACAATTGACATAAATATTGTATGATTGACACTATAATATGAATATCGAACTTCTCCCAAAAAGGTTTTATATATATGTATATCCAGTTGTAAAAACTTTTTGATTCACCCTAGTAATAATCACCGTGATTTAATGTTAATGACCACAATCGCACTCTGAGTACACCAAGCTTGATGTGTTAAACAATGCATACTGTACCAGCAAGCCCATAGATTGGTCAAACAGAATTATAAATTACCCAAGTGTACCTTTGGACTGTCGGCATGTTTTAATATTATATTCATACGGGTAATGTATGATGTTCATAATGTTAAGAGTCGAAAGTAGGTCGCATTTACATACATTTTAAGCTCCCGTCACTTTTGCCAACCAAAATATTCATGTTGGTAGAGCTCGATTATGTTAAATGAACAATGTTTTGACAGATGAGCTCAACGTTCTGGTGCCTGTATATTTTCTGACTCATTAACATTAATAAGTTAGGCAAGTGTCTTCGCTTATGTGTATTCTCTGATACACAATATTATCATATTTTTATAAATTCACGATTGGAGAAATCTTAAATAATAATGCCTAATTTTTTTTACGATATCGGCAGACCACCACGTTACATGTATATCAAGAGCTAAGAAGTGTTGTGGGTAATAAAATACAACGGAGCCCTCTGGACCCGATCCCAGACATCCAGAATATAGTAAACATTGATAATTGTTTACGAAATTTAGTATACCAGAAATCTAACCCGGAGTCAATGCGCTTCAGTGAATTCCGCAAAGGCTTACCACTCAACTACAGAATAAAAATCATAATTTACCATTTTTTTTTAATTGACCTTTGCTCTGGCGTAAATTTTCAATAAGCATGTATCTTTTGGAAACTATTCCATATTCCAAAAATATTATAACACTATATTATAACTCATTATATGGGTCTACAAGTAATATAGATATTGCTCAGGATTTATTATTTTCTTTGGCGGTACCAAAGAAAATAATTGCACAGAATGCAGTACCAGAAGCCTACCTCTAGGAAACTAGCGACTGTCGGCCAAAAAGTCGAAAGCGCCATGAATTATTGGTTCGTATATTGTAACTGTATTACTATCTCTTACACTCGGCGGCTTTCCTACTTGGATATTGGATGAAATAGCAACTCATAACCCGATCGGGCACCGGCTTTTTTCCAAATTCTCAACCGTCAACCGGCTTTCCCTATTCAAATTTCCACCCGCATCACTGACTACCGTATAGCACGTAGCGCACCTTCTAGTTGCGTTCGGACTTCGGAACGTTCATATTGGAGCCGAGATCCGCTTCCTTACATTTTCATCGCAATTCGTATGGTCCTTATTCTAAGACCATTAGCATAAAGTTAAGGTGACATTTCTTGGTCATATCTCTCTACCTCTATCTACTTTCAATTTGATCATTAGTAACCAGACATTTTTTAAATATATTATTCTCCTAATGACACACCACATTCAACCTACAAAACAAGCGGATAGTTTTCAATTAGGTTTAATTATAACATATTTCTGCTACGTAT